>QUSF01000005.1:23101300-23382117 GCA_003676055.1 Chloebia gouldiae
TCTGGTAAAATAAAATAACTTGTTACTGACTATAAGAAGGATAACAAAAAAGTTTGCTTCTGAATCCAGTGACCTTGGTTAGAAAGATGCTGGAAATTGGCAAAATTACCTGGCAGATTGCTTTGACATTTGCTTAGTAGGGGGTTAAATTGGAATGGCTGAAAAATTGTCTTCTGTCTGAGCAATTTTCCCCATAGAAGCTGCTGCTATGCTGAAACAGCAGCTGAGTAGCCTCTGTAATTTTCCTCAGTATTCTGAAGTATAAATTGCAATGACTCAGGAAATAAATCACAACTTGTTCAGCCAGTCTTCCTTCTGAGGAAGTGACTCTTAGGAGGAGAGGATAGGTAAATGTGGTAGTTGTATCTGTTAACTTGCTATTAAATCTGTCACCACAAACTAGCAGTTTGCTTTTTCTCTGTATAGTGTGCCCCTTTTCTCTTTCCCTTCTTGTCCATCCCATGTAGCTCTCTGAAATCTTGGAAATATGTATTTTTTTGTGTACTGTCAAGAAAACTGGTAACAATTGCTTTTCCACATTAGTTTGGTTGATAACTAAATTCTAGAATTAAATTCTGACTGGAAAACTAAAGAGCTTATGCTGTATTACAGAATAAGTTTTTATGTTGAATGATTGTTTATATTTGGTGCTGCTTGCATTTTAAAACCTGGCTAAAAGTGACAAAGATTTCTCATAATTAACATGAAAACAATAAAGCAATGACTGTAAAAAAGCAAAAGTGATTGTTGAGAATGTAAGTATCAAATATATACACTTTGAAGTGTATATATCAAAAGATCATAAATGTCTATTTACTAACTAAAATTGCATATAATTAAGATAATGACTAATGATATGAGATAATAGATTTATTTTCTTTCCTAAATTCTCTGTGTTTTAACAAAATAGAGTCTACTACAGTTTGTAATATCTTCATAAATGTTTGAAAGGATTCCTAATAAGGGCAATTATTTTAATGTAAAAATATTTATATGAATTTGTTTCTCCCTATATACCAATATTTTAATAGCTACTGAAAGTTATGATTAATTATTTTATCTTTAGTATGTAATACCATGTTAGGGTAATTTTCCTATGAGCTGTCAGATTGCAGTGACCACTGCTATTAAAGGAAATAGATGCCTCCTAGAAAATAACTTCCCTGATGGGGTCCAAATCTCAGAATTTTTAGAGGTTGGTGATAATAAACGCTTGGCCTTTAGCAGGAGTCCCTGAAAACAGATAACTTAATCTATTCTGTTTGTGGTTTGGGTTTTTTCCCTTATCTTTTTTCCTTAAATATTTAGTGTGCTTGCTGAAATGTACAGTGTGTTGCCAGGGAATAGAAATGTTTTTGCTTCCTACTGTAATACATTATAATGCTTGATTTGAGAAAGGTATTCTCTCACCTTACCTTCAGGCTCTCTGAATCTCTGATCTCTGCCTTTCTGTATTTTTGAGAATGTAGTCAAGTTGTCTTCCTTCATAGGATATTTAAGTGAATTGTTGACATATTAGCCACTTTGGGCGGTATAGCTTTAGACCTTCAGTTTATTTTGCAGAAGTAGCTGGACAAGCTTGAGAAGTGGGCCCTTGGGATTCTCATAACGTTTAACAACCAGGTGCAAGGTGCTGCACCCTGGGGTTGGGACAGTCCCTGGTATCAACACAGGCTGTGGGATGAGCAGATCCAGAGGAGCCCTGCTGAGAGGGTCTTGGGGTTGCTGTGAGAGGCTGGACATGACCCAGCTGGAACACTGCATCCAACTCTGGGGTCCAGGCACAGGAAGGACATGGACCTGCTGGAGAGAGTCCAGAGAAGGACCACTAAGATGGTGAGAGGTATGGAGCACCTGTCCTTGAGGAGAGTGAGAGAATTGCAGTTGTTTAACCTGGAGAAGACTGGCAGCCCTCCAGACCCTAAAGCAGCCTATAAGAAAGATGGAGGAGGACTTTTTACAAGGGCAGGCAGTGGCAGGACAAGGGGGAATGGCTTTAAATGAAAAGAGAGTATGTTTAGATTAGATATTAGGAAGAGATTTTTTACTGTGAGGGTAGTGAGGCATTAGAACTGGTTGCCCAGAGGATTTTTGGATGCTGCATCCTTGGCAGTGTTTTGAGGCTAGATTAGGTGGGGCTTTGGGCAGTGTGGTCTAGTGAAATGTGTCCCTGCCCATGTTGGAGGGGTTGGAGCTAGATCATCTTTAACCCAAATGAGTCTATGTTTCTGTGCATGCTGAACACTATATTGTTATTTCATTTACTTTACAATATGAAGACTAGTGCTTCCATCCTTTTCTCTTCAGCAGCCTTTTGCCAGTGAGACATCTGCTTCTTGAAATGCTGCTTTTCAGATCCTGCTAACAAGTCAGAAATGCTTAAAAATTTTTGCTGTAAATATCTTCAGTTGTTTTCTTTAAAGCTTCAGAATGCAACATGATTAGTAAGCTAAAATCCCATGTCTTTGCTTTTTTTAGAAGATTCATATTCTTGCTGTTAAATTACTCAATAATAAAACTAAGCAGTTGGCACTTGGTGACAAAATGGTGTGGGAGAATTATGAATTAAAACATAGATCTTTTACAGATACAGTTTTCAAAATGCATCAGATTAGTAACTTTATAGAGATGGAGGATGTTTTCAAGGAAGCATTCATTATACATAGGCTGAACATTAATATCATACTAAATCTGCAAAACTTTATTGTACCAGTTTTTCACTGTCCCTTTTTGAATTTAGATGAAAGATGACATTCCTTCCTTGGTTATGTAAGACTGAAATACAAATTGAAAACATCTAAGTGTTGTGTGATACAAATAGCTGGGCTTCTTCTTTAAATGTGAGAGAGGAGTTATTTCTGACTTGCTTGTCATAGTGTTAATATGTTTATTTTTAGGTAGTTGCAATCCATGTCCGGAGACTGTAGATGTGAAATGCAATTGTGGAAAAACTGTCATTAAAGTGCCCTGTGGCAGAGAGCGGACCATCAAACCTCCCAAATGCAAGCAGCTGTGCAGGTCAGTATAGAAAGTGTGTCTGTTTCCTGTTCTTAAGTGGAGTATGAAGTGCTCTTACAGAAAGTAGTAAAATATACCTTGAAAGGCAGAAATTTTTTATTATCTGATTACAGTTACTACTTCACAGTCTTCTGTATCCTTGACTATGCAGATGGAGATTAGCAATAATCCCTCCTATCAGAATACCTCTCTGACACAAAGGTTTCATGAGCAGCTTGCCTGCTTCATGTGGGAGGTTCTGTCTCACCAAGCTCTTCCAACTTTCTAGTCCAGCTCATTTCTTCAAATCATCTCTGGTATGTTTTGAAGTACCTCAGTGAGGCAGTTTATCTAGAAATCTTTACTAGCAAAAGAAAAAGAATATTTTATGTAGCGCAGAGTAGAATTAGGGTTGAAACAGCTGTTTGAATATGTAAACCCAACTTTGATTTTTAATTTTATTTAGAATTCCTCTCTAATTTTATTGTGATGTTAACCACCTGCTGAAGGTGAGAAGTAAACTAATTAAAAAAAACCACCAACAACTTGATCATTTCAGTTCTTTCTATGTTGGACATACTTGTCCAGTGACTGTAGCTTTGTATTTCTTGCTATCATATTGATTCATTCTTGGATTTTACTTCAGTCGGCCACCTACCTGTCACCATTCTACCCAGGAGAAACACTATTGTCACTTTGGGCGGTGCCCTCCGTGTCGCCAGCCCTGCCAGAAAACCTTAACGTGCGGTCATTTGTGCCCTGTTCCCTGCCATGACGAAGCACTTGTGAAGCAAACCGGCGTAGTAAGTAAACAGTGAAAAATGGTGCATTATTTGTGTTCACAACAATGAGCATCAGTTTGACCTGAATCTTCTGTTTTGAGGCTTTTGGAGTTCAGAGTAAACACATAATCAAGCACAGAGGCAGGCATTCGGCTCAGCATGATGCTAAATGGTTCTAGCTCCTTTGTTACAATCTAAGTAACTTTATAATACATAATTGAATTGCTCAAGAATTTTTAAGATTCTTGTTGGAGTTGTATGAAAAACATTTAATTTCAGCTTTAAGCAATTGCTTTTATCATAAGAACAAAAAAAAAGTCTACTATTTACCAGCCATCAAATTTTGTACAAGTCAGAAATTGTAGTTTTTAAAATAACACATGGTATGCACTGCATGATGGTAATTGAAGTAGCTTACTAATTGAAATATTTTTATCTTTATTAACTGGTTAGAATTGTTTTACTGGTCTTTTTCATTTGGTTTGGTGCTTAATTTTTAGCACTAGGAGCCACAGGACTTAATTTTCCTATTCCTAATCAAGGTAAGGCTAAAACTGTAATTTTTTAATAGCTATCTATATGGGATGTAGAGATTTCCATTATTAAAAAGCTAGTTACTAGAAAGTGAATTTTTCAGAATTGGAAAAGCTTCAGATTGTACATTTATTTTTGGCTAAGCAGATAGTTCCATTTATGTTTTGTATTCAAGTGGTGTCTTTTGCTCTCAGCATCAGTCTGCAGGGCCTTGGGAGCAACCATCTGAGCCAGCCTTCATTCAGACTGCACTACCGTGCCCTCCCTGTGAGGTTCCTATACCAGTGTAAGTATCAAAATAAAAAAAAAGGCTAATTAAAAAACGAGATTTTATATGAAAAGATAACTTCTCGAACACAAAATAATTATCAGGAATATTTAAAAAAAACAAAAACTGTTCTTCAGACTAGATCTCTGAAATAACTGAAAAATATGATGTATTAGTAGAGAAAAAGAAGATGCTATTTGGAACAAAAGCAGATTACTTTCTGAAATTAACTGATTTCATATACAACTACAATTAATTTGCATGTGAAACACATTTTGAGATTTTCATTATAAAACACAGCAATCCAAACAACTGTTGAAAAGGAGGAGGCATTGAACTGCATACATGGATGATTTTCTTAGTTTGCACTTTTAAAAAATAAATTACACTAATTTTTGTGTGAAAAGCACTGTCACTGTTTTAAGTCCCCTAAACAAGTATGCATTTTCTAAATCTCTGATTTTTTTTTTTTAACAGGGAATGTCTTGGACAGCATGAGGTGAGTCATGGAAAATGGCCTATGAAGTGAAATAATGGCAATTACCTTACTTTGTAAGTCTGCAAAACAAAAGGCATTAAAAAGAAATAGCAGATTTTTAATATATGTTTTTTAAATCGATGCAGTACCTTAACACAAATGCTTACATATCAAAAGTTATTTTACTTCCTTTCTCAAGAATGTATAACTATTTGACTTTGTAGAATTCATGGAGAGAAATTTAAACTCATGATTTTTTTTAGCTCTTTGTGTTTTCTTGCAGGTGTTTAAATGTTTTTCGATTGTCTTATTAAATATTTATGCTTTTCCCCACCCCTCATTCTATAGTTAATATTCTCTCTCTGCCACACACTCTTGAGTTCTGTAAACTGCTGCATATATTTTAAAAGGATAAAGAATATAATGTCATGCAGGAAAATTCTCATGTGACTTGGATCTAAGCACACATGGGTGAAATCAGACAGGATAATGGAAACTTCTTTAGTGTTAGTTACTAACTTTCTGTTGTGTAGCCTTCTCTAGTTTTTGATGAAGTTGCTTCTATTTTGGCTTACATGAGAAGAGAATCTAATTGATGCTTAGTAGCTGACATCATTATTCACAATAATTTCTAAAAGTTATGAAATATAAAGTCAAGTTTTTTCCTTGATTTCAGAAGATGACTGCTAAACTAGTTTAAAAAAAACGTTTTGCTGTTAGGGCTTTGTCTACTGGTATGTCTGGTATAAATTCACTGTCAAAGCCTGACTAACAGTATTATAAAAAAAACTAGGATCATTTTAAGCAAGTAAAAAATTGTAGAAAACACTAAATTAAATACAAAAATGTTGAAGATACCTTTTTATTGACCTTTATTAGCAATCTCTTGATGTGTGTGGTAATGGTGCCTTGATAATCTTTTGGTGACATCTTTGAATGTTGTTACCAGTGTAGCTGCAGTCTGTTGAAGCAGCACGTTCCCTAACCCATCCAGGCTGTGAATGCAGCTTTCCCGTAGAGCTCTCCTGCAGCTTGATGGTTGCTGAAAAAAAGCGTGTCCTGAAAGTGGATGAAAAGAACAACAGTGCTTGTCTGTTTGTTGCTGAAATAGATGGGCTTTGCTTTGTTTTTCCCCAGTAAAACTTACATGTGTATTTGCCAGTTTTTTATTGAGCCAGTGACATGGTTTCTGATAGGACATACCGAATCTCAGCCAAACTTCCTTTAATTTATACATAAATAAAGTGCAAGCTGTGGTCAGTAGACCCACTCTGTAACGTGACAATGTAAAAGGATTTGGTCCTATTCAGATGTACATGACTGTGAAGTTTGTCCTTCCTCATAGCAGAACGACAGTGTCACTAGACTTACTAGAGAAAATAGTAACAATTACTACATATTTATTACTACTTGTTTCAGAATAATTAAAAAATATTTCATTTTATCTTGCATGCAAGTCTTGGCAAAATCATTCAGTGGCTTTGGGTCATGTTTTATATATAGATTTGCATAGATAATAAGGACAAATCCCTGTGAGTCTACAGCTGACTTTAATTATTTACATTTTTTGGTGCTACGTGGTACTCCAGATGAACTGTTACTTCTGTCGGCCCGCAGAGGGCGGTGCTGCCTTCCTACTGAAGTGCAGCAGTTCGAGTGAAATTGTCTCCTATTTGAGATTTTGGTGGAAGCTATGGAAAAGGATGATTCATTAATGTGTATAGGAAGTGTATTTTATTGGCAGTGGATTTCGTGCTCATTCTTCATTTATATGTTGTTATGAGATCTCTGGAAAGAAAAAAAAAATGTAATGTCTGTTCCCTGTTTTACAGCCACAGTTCCAAACAAATAATCTCAGCTCAAATTAATTTACTTTTGTTAATAAGAGAAAGCATATGTATTTAGGAATGCTTCTCTCCAGTAGAAGGGTCCAGGTCCAGCTCCTGAGGGGATTTTCATGGGGAAATGGGAACTGTTCACAAGTGACAAAAGTAGTAGCAATTTTCTTAAGAGAACTTTTGCTGTGAGTAGGTGTTTATTGCTGGTACTTATGTTGGACTATTATTATGCCTCCTATAATGAAAGAGATATAAAAAAGAAAGAAACTAGGAATGAAGTAAGCTGTAAAGTCTTCTTGTGTTTTATCAGGATGCCTGCTGATGATGTGTAGAATAGGGAATAAAAGCAAACACCTTAGGACTTGTATAACAAGTAAATCTACTGTCTAATTTTTTTAATATTTGGACAGTAGTTTTAATTTGTGTAGATACAGGAGTTCATTGTTCATTGGGAAGGATGTGTATGGGTTGCTTTTTCTTTTTTTTTTTATTTCTCTTTGGTATTTAATTTCGGAAGTATTTTTAAGGGATTGATTTAGTTTGAGCTCTTGAGCTCTGGCATTTAGAACAAGCAATTTATCACTTAACAACAGACTTAAAATTACTTTTCAGATGATGTAATTATATAAAATCTGTGCTTAATGGAAGTATGATTCTACATGATGTTTAAGCTAAAAGAACATTTCTTATAGCTGAAGTCTACAGCTAAATAATAGATGCTTAATAGATGCAGTCTTAAATAATTTTACATATATTTAGAAAAATAAATAACTCATCATTCTTCCACTTGTAGGTTCTTAAAAGTAGCTCCCAATTTTGTTTCAGGTTGTGTGTCAGAAAAATCACATATCAACAGTTGGTGCCATCCCAAAAAAGAAGTCTTGATGTTCTAACTTTTTTTAACCATTATATATGTTGGATTTTCATAGCAGTATACACATATGCTGTTTTAAAATCTTTTAAAATCAAGTTATTCTAAATCTCTTCTTATGGGAAACATACATTAAAGCTGATACAAGGTAAATGAAGACAAAGAAGGAGATCTTTACTGACTATGATACCAATTTATCTGCTGTTTGTCATTTTCTTCTAGTTGCTTCATTTCATCAAATGTTCTAGAGGAAGGAAAATGCTCTGATTTACTTCCTTGTAAATATGCTGTATCAGACTGGGCATATCACTGAACTCTCTTCTTGGGTGTTTTTTTTTTTTTTTCTTTTGGTATGAATTTGATGGTATGTTTTAATATTCTGAGTGGGTTTTAGTTCTGGTTTGTTCATAGGAGGAAGACCATTACTCTGCCTCTAGGTAAAATTTAATGTAAAACTTTATGAGATTCATCTTTATGGCTAAACATCTTATAAAGGTTTCTAGAATTTCTTTGTCCTGTTGATTTTTGTTTTCGTATTCTAACTGATTTATCTGTTAATTGCTTTTATGCATTTGGGAGATTTCCTGGAAAGCTTTTGAAAGTTGTCATGTCTTTTTTTCCTTTCTTTCCTTTCCTTACCGTGTGGAAGACCTGGTATCCTGTGAAAGACCTGGAGTCTGAAAATGTTGTCTTTTTTTTTTTTTTCCCCATTCAGCTCTCATAAAATACTTATGGTTCTCATCTGCCTTCTTCATTCTTCAGCTCATCAGCCTCCTGGAGTTTGTGGCTACTTTGATGTTTGTCTTTGTAGCAAGAGTTCTAGCCCTCATTTAACCATTTCAGAAACTTACTCCAACTGTAGGAAGTAAAACTTCACTTTCTCAGCTGGATTTGTTACTTAAATCCACAGCTAGGTTTAAATTAATTGAAAATTTTCAATTTTTGGCTACAGTGTCAGTTGATTCTAGGAGATTCTTGTGTCTTACTGAGCTCAAGCTGGATGCAGCCAGAGGGCTGGAATGTTCCCTCTAGTCGGCCCTCTGAAAGCTGCCATTGTTGCCTGGCTGACTTGTGTGCTTCACCACTCTTGCCTTTGTTTAACAGTGCCTCTCATCTGTGTACTTGAGCAATGCTACTGGGAGGGATGCTCCAATTCTGCATAAGTGCTTGGCAGTAACTGGAGCTAGTGGTTGTGTCCTTATCTGGTGGAAGACTAACTCCTGGTAAAAAAAATCTCACCAGCATTTTGGAATAGGGCAGCCCTAGAGCTAATTTTTATTGTTGCCCTGATCTGCTGTCACTGTCTGAGCCACAGCAGAAGCATAGTCATAAAAAAACTGAGTGGCAATGGGTGAGCAAGGAGAGGTAGAGAAGTGAGTGGATTGTAATGTTTGATACATCTTTTCTTTCATTCTTTTATCTTTAACATCCTTTGACTACTAACATTGCTACTGAAAGGATGTTGTGCTCAGAGGGAGATGGAGTAGGATGTGAAGGGGTGGGATATTAGGAACATAAAAAGCTTTGGTAATTGGTGTGTGCATTCTGGGTATGGTACGATTCTCTGCTTCAGACCCTGTTTTAATTAGGCCTGCTGCTTGCTGGCTTTTCCTCCTTTGGTCACCAGAAACATCCATCAGAGACAGAGCAGGATGTTTGCAAGGGGCAGTAGGAGCCAGGTGTTCAGACTACTTGGTGTGGTTGTTGTATGAGTGCTTTAGCCAGCATTAACTTCAGCTCTGACACAGGGGTGTGAAAGTGGTTGGATGTGATGGCCTCATCATTTACTACTGTGTATGCCATGCTTGATGTTCAGCCTGCCATGCAGACTTCTCTTCAGTCTTGGTCAGTCAGGATGATCAGGGGAGTTCAGAAGTCTTCTGAATGAACTGGATTTTGAAGTGATGTGATGTGGAGTAGTATTTTTTGGGTGAAGCCCAGAAAAATTTATATAGGCAAGTAGATTTAAATTTTACTTTGTGTGATTGAAGGAGATAACATGAACAGTGCTGAGGGGAGGCTGTCCCTTATTCTTCCCTGTGGGGCCATCTCCTTTATTTTCAGTTCCTGTGTTCATCTGTTTGTATGGCTAGGCCACTGGCAAAAGACAAGAAACATTTTTCAATTGATTCCTTTTCTTCCATTTTGATTATTTGAATCGTCTTTCCATAAAGAGAGACATGTGGTAGGACTTGTTCAAAGTGGTAGGAGATGGCTGTGAGGGCTGTAGAGTTTGAAGAGAGAAAAGGAATGGGTACCCTGCAAGGCTGTTCAGTCAACTGCAGTTGCAACATAAAATCACACCCTTAGTCTAGTCGAAATGAGTTATGTCACATTAGTCTCTTGTGTAATAACATCATGAATAGTTTGTTTTTCTCTGTGAAATGGCATGAAATTAAGAAAAAAAAATCAATTTTTTTTGACAGCATCACAGGAAACTACTTTTTTTTTTGTATGGGTATTATATAATGGCTGGAAAATGCTAACAGCGAGTTTCCTCTAATCCTTTTGTATGGAGGGACTTGTACTGTTCAACTTCAGGCAAGTAACCTAGTTAGGAGTTTACACTGGTTTCAGTACCAATAAAGAGTAATGGCTTCTAAGTAGATGCTCTGAAGGTTTCTGCAGAGTTCTGTTAACAAGAGTGTTGACCTCAAATTGTAAAGTACAAATGTGACATAAGACATTAAAATCTTAGTCCTGTTATGGAGCTATTTCTGCTTCTCCTTACCTCTCCTGGGAGTTATATTTGATGTAGTCTGTATTTGCTTTTCAGAATTTCTGGCTTGCAGGTTGTTTCCTGTTTTTAGACTGTAAAATATTTTTGATTTATGATGACCATAACACAATTAGCCCTGTGAAAGCAAACTGTTACTGTCTTTTGCAATAATAGTAAAGCACCCTAGGAACCTTTAATGGAAGACACGAGTGTAATTCAGAAAGATGGAGCAAATGATGCTAAAAGATTTGAGTGCATAACAGCCTTTCAAATAGAAAGGAAAACTGCTGCAAAAGTTAGCTTGTTTAATGAAGTGTGCTTGTTTTCCTATTACAATCAGTGTAAAACAAATTTGTATGAATACATTGTTATGTGGACAGGAACCCAAACGATACTTAAAAAAATCAAATAGAATTTCTCTGGTGTTTTTTCTTTTTCAAAGGAGAGCCAAAACATCTCTGTAATAATTCAGTGTCTCTGTGTGTAAATATATATATCTCACATGCTACATATGTGCAATGTTTGTATATATATCCCATTGCATATCTAAATTTATTTATGTTTAACTTTTAGGTTAGTCTGTTACCATGTCACTCTGCAAATCCCTACTCATGTAAGAGATTTTGTGGACGACTTCTTGATTGTCAGAATCATACCTGTATGAAAGAATGTCATCATGTTACTAAATCGAACGGTAGTGCAGATGGAAAGAAGGTAGGTTAATTTCCTTTTTGCTTTTGTTTTTCTGTATTTTTTATGGATATGTGTTGTCTTCAATTTTACTTGGAAAATAAGGAATTTGCAGCTGGAAGATACAGATCGATTCCAGATCCCACTGGGAGGCTTGCATGTGTGCTATTCCCATTGATGCTGTGACAGTTAGCTAGTCTGTATTTCCTTAGGCTATAAATCTGAGACAATATTACATTTTTTGCAATTCCTATAACTTCTTGTTTTGTGATGGCATTACTTTGATTTCATCAGAACCTTATTTAACACCCTTGAGAAGTCTCCTCTAAAGTTACTTTTTGTAACTGTCAAGATCAAGAGAGCTACTGATAATCCCTGTATACAAATGCACTGGGAAACTACTGAGGAGAAACTACTTAAATTGGTTGAGGAGGCTGGGAGACCTTTAGGAGAACACTGGAAATGTTGCAGAATTGCTGAAGACTTTTCAAAGTACTGGAATGATATATTCATGTTTATCAGTGTGTATTAGAAACTGTAATTTATGCAGTTAAGAAGTCGCAGGTGTTAACTGCTGAAGATAACATGAAACAAAAGTATAAAATAAAAAGCTTAAAATTGTTCAAGTTATGAGCAGTCAGAGCTACATATAGATGTTTTGTGGTTTGGGAGAGAAGTGATTTGGAGGAAAACAGCTTCTCAAGTTTTTTTTTTTACTTCAACTTCAGAAAAAGTTGCAGTGTGGGCAATCTGGGCATTTAGAAAACAGAAAAGGATTTGATTTGGTATAAAGCAGGAATGTTATATTTTAATTAGCTTACATTTAACTTAAATAGCATATCATCTTTGTGGATTCATGTCCTGGAAGTGGTGGTGTCATCATTTAATAACTGTATATCGTAGCTAACACATTAATCTTTGACTGTGGAAATTTTGTCTGAGGAGTATGGGCTGTTATTGCAACTGGTGGAACAGTAACTTTTGCATCAACAGAGTGACATCAGTAAACAGTGAGAGTGATAGTTAAGCATCCCCAGTTCTGACTGGCTTCCTGCTGCTTCAGTGAAGCCAATTAAAATGTGAATGAGTCAGGACTCTTCCTAGCTCCATTTTGAATGAGGCAGTGCATTCCCAGAAGAATGGGAGTCTATGTACCTGCAAAGCATGGGTAAATCTCATTTCTCAATTTCCTTCAATTCTTATGAACTCAAGTTGGTGTTGCCGTTTAGAGCTTTTGTTCTCTTGTTTTGGTAGACTAAATGTAGTCAGGGCTGATTGAATTTCTGGCCTATATGTCTGAGTAGTGATTTTTCTGTCTGGAATTTCAGTTTGTTCTGCATGTTGTGTTAGAAAAACGTTGCAGAAAGGCCAGCTGTTTGCCTTTACCTTTACCTACACTACTTTAAGTGTTATATGACAGTTTTCTAAATGGTTTTAGTTGCTGTTGTTTTTCTTAGATTTGAATTTTTGTGAGTTAAGGTTTGTAAACAACCATTGTACAAGGGTTTATTTTTAAACTTCAGCAAAAGTTGTTCAACTGCAGAAGGAGAAGGAAAGGAGACTGGGATAAAACTATTAAAACCTTAAAATTCTTACGCTGTTATTTTGAACAACATAAAGTAGAACACTGGTGTTGGAATAGTCCTTTTGGGGAAGCTTTGTGGAGCTTCATTCCTGGATAAATTTGCTTTACTTTGGTTGACTTCTTGAAAACTAAACATTGAATGTGGTAGTGGGCCTTAAATACTGTGCTGTGTAGGTTCAGTTGATAAATCATGTCAATCTGTCTGGGTGTTTTTGATTGCAGACTGAGGTTCTGGAAGTGTTGTTAAGAATGTGGGTAGAAATGAAGCTTTATTTACTGTGCTGTGCTGTTCATCACCTTGTGCCAGTGTTCACATCACCTGGGATGAGAGTGACATCACAGATCTTGTAGACTTGTGTAGTCTGTGAAGTAAAAGCAGGACCATAGGCAGCTCCTGGGGTATTCGCAAGTTAGTAATTCTTTTTGGAAGATTATACAGAATATTATGTGTGTATGGAAATGACTTAAAGTTTGCTTCTTAAAATCAAGCAAACCAATCCCTCCACCCTCTATTAGAGGGTAGTATGTAATGACTCAAGCATTACAAGAACATGGTGAGTGAGATAAGTTGGTTTTGAATATGTAATGACTTATTTTTCTAACAATTTTCCTTAGAGAATTAAAAGGGGTTATGGTCACTTTCCAAAGCACTAATATAAAGGAGGTTCTTTTATGCCCAGGAGGGAAAATAGAATTCTCTTTGACTGACAAACACTGGCCTTTCTGGTTTTCTCTTAAAAAACATATTTTAATAATTACTCTTGCTTGTGAAATATCGTACTGAATAGCTTGCTTCTCATAGCAAAAACACCCCAACTCTTTCTTCTATGTAACAGATCATTACTGATGCCTCACAAAACAAATACTTGGCTTTTTCTTTAGTACTTTGTTTTAATTTTGTTAGGCGGGTCCGGAATGTTCGCAGTGTGAAGAGGAGTGCACCAAGCGCAGGCCATCTGGCTGTCCTCACCGATGTGTTTTGCCCTGTCATCCTGGGGATTGCCCATCATGTCTCCAGATGCTTAAAATAAAGTGTCACTGCAAACTATCAGTACTGTATATTGAATGCTTGTAAGTGTCAGAATGCAACCCAACTTTTCATTTGAATGCTATTAACTGGAAATCATTTCAAATGTCTGGGGATGGGAGCTACTACGGCAATTTATAAAATTTATCTTGATTATAATTTCTAAGATAATGCTTTTTTTCTATTTAAATTTTGCAAGTATTTTATTTGGTATTACTGCTAAAATTGCTATAAATGCATGGAGTCTCATGAGTAGAAATTGTTTTTATAATACAGATAATCCTTTGAATTATCCAAATATAAAGTAATCTACATAAAATTTGTTCTGTATGTGCTTCTTTTAGAGTATGTAAAGAAGAATTTTATACAAGTATTGGAATGAATGTAGTTAGTCGAAAAGGTCTTCGTCTTTGCAGTTAATGTCTTTCAATTTCTAATTGTTTTAATTGAAAAACTACTCAGTTTTTTAATTTGTACACCTTTTTAATAATTTCTGTGTGTGGATAGACATTAAGATAGACTTCATGAAATATAAGTTGGAACTTGGAAATTGTTCTGAATAAATTAATCGTATGCAAGTATATTTTTCTTTGTTAATTTTATTTGAAGTACCTCAAATCCTCTAAATTTGTGTGGGGTTGTCTGTAAACCAGGGCAGTTTATATTAGTCACACAGGATGTGGACAAATGAGTCCACTTTTTTTACAGTGAAATACATGGAAAATACACTCCTAATTGCATTGACTTCTGCTGTTAAATAGTTTGGGGTTTTTTTAACACAAATACATCTTTCCTTTTATAGAAAACTAACATCTGCCGATTTAAAAGAAAAGGAGCTTCTTGTTTCCTGCAGAAATCAGTGTCCAAAAGAGGTAAGCCATATTAACAAAGAAATACTTGAATTGGTGGGTATGTAGAATTTTGTGAATATAGGCCAAGCAAACTGGAGAAGCTTAGTCTAAGTGAA
Source organism: Chloebia gouldiae (assembly GCA_003676055.1). NCBI lineage: Eukaryota > Metazoa > Chordata > Aves > Passeriformes > Passeridae > Chloebia > Chloebia gouldiae. Next base: position 23,116,057 of record QUSF01000005.1, read on the forward strand.
TATGTTAAATTATAGATGTGAAAGTGGTTAGTGCACTGTACTTTCAGGACATTTATTAATATGTTGCTGTCAACTAGGAGGGTTATATTAAAGGAACAGAGGTTTGTCTCCAAGGCCCTAATGCCTTGAATGTTTAAACATGCAGATGAAGTTGAATATGGAAGAGTATGTCCTCTCCCATGGTTAAAAGCTGGTCAATAGTTTATATATCAAAAATGATAGCATGCTGTCTGATTAGGAAAAACTGTAAGAATTGTGCTTGCTATTCTCATGTAAGTGCAGGTTTAAAAATCCTCTCTGTGCAATTTGGAGGCTAAGGGATTTTATACTTAATAAATGAGATGAGATAATAATACCCTGGTGTGTTAGTGAAATATATGTTAAGCAGTGTAAAATAGAAGACAAGCCAGTTAGTGTCTCTGCTCTGTCTGGGTGCATCTAAAGGTTTGCTGTGAAGAAAAGCATAATATCCTTACTACATCATACTTTGACTATGAGCCAGTAGCATCAGTAAAGAAGATTCCTGTTCAATACTATGTTTAAGTAACAAACTTTGTGGAACAGGGCAGGAGCTGGTTGAAGAAGCTACCAAGTTTTCATCAGAAGCAGGTTAGAAATGCTTCAGGATTTCTCTTGCAGCGGCGTTGCCCACAACTGGATGTGAGGAATGGGCCAAAGGACTTTGTCCTTGTCCCTCCCAATACTGCAGTTGTGTGCTGCTTGTGTGTTTTCAGAAGTCCTTGCATTACTTGCTATTTTATGCTTTTTCCTTAGTTGTCATTAGTTGTGCTGAGAATTGACAGCTCTTTCTTTACTCCATTTCCCGCTGAAGGGTTAGAAAATGTGTAAAGTGGAAAAGCAGGAATTACATTATCATCCATTGTCAGAAACTTCAAATTTGAGTGCTTGTCTTTATTAGCAAACATTTAAAAAATTATTTTTATTAAATACAAAAATTTGCAAGATTTCTTCTGCTTTCCCAACAGTGTCTGATCCTCTAGTTTTCAGACAAGATTGTGTTAACCCCAACAGGAATGTTGTGCTCTGTACTATTTGTTCCACAACTTCCTTCTCTGTATTTACAAGAGTGCTTACAATCTCCTATAATGAACTATGTGTTCTGTACTTCAGCTTCCATTCAAAGAATCTTTTGTTTTCCATAGCTCATCTTTGACTTTGGTTAATGTAACTGTTGTGATTTTTCTGAACATATTCCCCAGACTTAGTCTGGGATTTAAAATCCACCTAGCAATAGTCCCAAACTTTAGCTTGCAGTTCAGAATTGCCCTGTTCCACAGATAATGTCTTTTTTACTTAGTTTGGTGGGATGTGAAATAAGGAGTACAGCAAGAGAATTACCGTTACTTTTATAAAGCAATTCTAAAATACTTACTCCTATAAATGCTTTGGAAAATAAGGGTTTTTTCCTAGCTTCTGCTGTCCAGAGCATTGTTTTACTGTAATTGATGATGGAAAAATGCATGTTCTTCCTTCTCTGTGATGCTAGCTCTAGCTCTTACTGTCTTCCATGAAATATGGAAGTTACTAGCTATTAGTACCTTCTTGCTTCAGGTAGTTCATAACTGTTACAGTTCATCCTACTTTCTTCAGATCCTACTTTGGTAACTACATGGGTACTGTATGGGGTTTTTACCATGTTTTTGTCTAAAAAATCTGTTCCATTTCTCTGAATACTGAACAGCTCTAGGGATGTTTTGTCTAATTCTGTTTTATAAACAAAATAGGTCTCTGCGGCTTTGAGAAAATTAGATACCTGTATTATAATACAAATTATACTGATAGATCTCTTTTAAAGGAATCATTGATAACCACAACTTGAAGGGCCAGCCTTAACAGACACTACCCTGCCACTACCACCACTGCCTCTTCCCAGCAAATATAAGCCAAGCCCATATTGTTTTTAAGTTTTTGTTTTGTGAGACAAGAACTTGCAAACAACTTGTCCAGAGATAAGATGGATAGGACTACTGAATTTAGAGCATTTACAGATTGCAGATCTAAAATGTCTGCCCAAAACAACTTTGGAAGTGTTTTTCTGTGTAGTTCTGGAAGCCTCAAGTAAAAGTCAAATTAGTGTTTCTTGAGAATTTTATTTCATGTCAGAAGCTGATACTGAGTCATATGCAGAACTCAGTGAAGTTGATGTTTCCTATAAATCAGTGTGCACTATCACTCCTAGCTTACCATAGTGCAACTTAGGTTCAATAGAATGCAGTATTGTACTGCAGTTGTCATTTTGAGATATTTTTGATTAATGGAAAATGCAGTAGACAGTATTAGTAGAGAGTGGTAGGACAGCTACCACATTTGTTTTACATTTACCATGGTACATTACATGTACCGTGGTACAAATTATAAAGTCTGGTCCTTTGAAAAAATGCTACAGAATCTTGAAAATCTTGAGAATTTTCAGGCATTTCTTTTGGCTATGGCAGTATAAAACTAAAAAAGTGACTTCCAGCATTTCCTTTCTGTTTTAGGGAGAAGCAGTGTCTTTAATGCTGCAAGAGCTGTTATATATGAGATATTTTAATTAAAGAGTTAATTATTTTGTTTGGTAGTAGTAACAAGATATCCTGTTAAAGGAAATTTAACTTTAATTTTTTCTTAATCAAGGTGATTAAATTCTTATGATCATTCTTGCAGATGTTTTGAGACAATTCTTGCATAGAAATTTTAAGTCTGTCAGTTTTCATTGTTTTCCTGTCAGTATTTATGAATCTGTATTTAATACTTTATTCCATGTAGTTAGTATTTTTTGACAAAATAGCCATACTTTGTAGTTTTACTGTGCCCTCTCCTTTTGTCTTGATGGGAAATACATGATTTCATTCTGATAAATCTTTTTAGGTTTTTAATGCATTGAATTAATTAAGCATTCTGGAAATAAAATTTCATTCTGCAAACACACACGGCAAATGTATGTGGATTGTAAAAATTTAGTTTGGTCTTTGGAAGTGGTGAAATTCTCTTTTGTACTAAGCTCCTGTGCACTGCCTATGGAAAAAATATTTGTAGGACATTTTTGGTTGTTTTTTTTTTTTTCAGAGCTGTGGATTAAATCCCTTCTTTTAATGGCCTTGTCATAGCAAACATAAAGCCTGTCCAATTTGGGCTTTAGTCCAGAAGCTATTGACAGAGATTTTGTACAGTAGAAAAGGATCCAAAGGGGGCACACACTTTCTGTTTCAGCACCAAGTAGTTCAGCACTGACACTTAAAAACAAGCAAAAAAAATCATTTCTCATTACATTTTTTATCCAGCAGAAGCAGCAGAATGATTGCTTTTGTTTTCTGTGATCATGGGGAAATATTGTTTTGTCATTCATTTCACAGCTTCTCTTGATACTTTTTTTAGTGTTGGTTTTACTGTGGAGGGAGTAAGAAGAAAGTTCCCCACACAGAGATATAGAACAAGAAAAAAGCTGGCAGGGAAACTGAAGTGTGTACATTTGCTTTTCAATGTTGGATTAAACATACTCCTGTGCTATAAATATTTTGGTCTAATGGTGTCTAAGAATTTTATTGCAGTAGCACTTAGAGGCCGAGGGGAGGGTTACTGTCTTGAAGTTGTAGCTCTGATATGTCAGTTAGGACACAGCTGTTTGGGCTTTGATGCTGTTAATGAAACTGTGCCTAATTACTATGGAAGAGTAAGCTGGAAGTAATACTTCTCGCCAGCATGAGGTGACTTGCAGGTGAGACTAGATGGAGTTACTGTGTCTGATGCTCTTGTGTAGGGAGCCAGGAGATGATGTCCATGCAGTAGCAAATTGGTTTTTCAGAGACTGTGGTCAGTTGTGAGGAGACTCAGCCATTAGACTCCATGTTCTGGGTGGTAGTCTCTCCTTGGTAGCAACAAGACTTGGACAAACCTCTTCCTTCATATTTTCAAAATGAGGCAAAATATTTTTTTGATTTTGGGGAAAAATGTTTGCTGATGATCAGTTGTGCCTGCAAAAATCTAGAGTCCTTCTTTGATAAGGTGACCACTTTATATATTTTTCCCTTCAGATAAAGTGAATAGATGAGATCTGCTGCATATGGATTCAGCAGAGTGAGTGAATCAATGCTATTTAGTGAATATCTAGTTCAGATACAGGAGAAGGTTAATACCAGCATGAAGGTGGCTAAAGAAAACAACTGTATTTGATTATCTTTTGAAAAAAACACCCAATTTCCTCCTCCAAAACAACATCAAAACTAAAGAAAAAGATGGAGCAAGAGATATTAACAATAAGGAAGATTTCCTAAGGACTGAACTTAACTTTTCATTGTTTTCAGTAATGACCTTGGCAGTAACAACATTGTAATTTTCTGATGAAAAGTTGTGGGGTGTTGTCAGTGATGAGAACTGAGGAAGTGCATATGTAGAATACATGTATTGTGATACAGAATAAAAACAGAAAAAAAACCCCAAAACAATAAGGCCATGCGTGTGAAGCTTATAATAAGCTCCCAGGAAACAGCAGATATTCTTATTTTCACAGCACGATTAGCTGGAGAGAAATGCAGTGAGAGCTGAAGATGTTTTGGGGAATGTATTCTACTAAGAATGGGGTGCAATTAAGGCATTGTACAAAGTCCTTCTTGCTGAGATGTCACTTGAAATATTACATGCAGTTCTGGCTGTGTGTTCAAGAACATTGATTGAACATAGTTGAAATTCAATTAAGGGAATACTATGATAATAAAGAGCCTTTTTAGAAAAGACAGAAATACTTCAATATGAGGATAAGGACTGCAGCTTAGACTAGCTAGAACAAACCTAGGAAACTCAAATAAAAGCTTTTGCATCTTGTAGTGACCTCATGGAGCACTGTCCTTAGTGAAACAGTAGAACAGGCTCAGAATAGGGGACTGTTTCCACAGTAAGCTTTCATCCAGTCCTGGAAGGATATATGAGGTAGTTGCCTCATATACAAGTAGGAGGACTGGATTTCAGGACAGAACATGGTGACTTTCTAGTCGTGTATGAAATGTGCTGAAACACTAACTAAGAAACTGAGCTGAAAGCATGAAGTATCTCTAACAGCTTGTGAATGTCATGGACATAAAGACATGTATATGTGTTCCATAATTTTAGTCTGAAAGATTCATGTTCTGTTTAGGTGTGTGTTTCATGATACTTGCTCATGGTGAATGAAGTGATGTAGTATATATACATTTTAAATTTTTAATAAAGGTATCTTAAAATTGTATGTCTTAGAGCATTTTCAAATTTGTGTTAATTCCTTGATGACTGTGCAGAGGTGAAATTTCACTTTTGATAAAGAACACTGTCTAATGCTATTTTAAGTAGTTGGGGGCTTTAAAGCTCTCTATAAGTAAATTGCTTAGATGTCTTCTGTGAGATTCTATCTTTGGTTATTAACAGTATTGGGTTATGTAATGGAAAATGAAAAATTGTTACTGGGAAGACTTCTTTTGAGCAAGGGATATTTTTAGTCGAGTTCTTAACAATGAAAAAAAATCTGTGTACTTTCCTGACATTTTATCTAATGCAATGCTGGGAACACTGCTACATTCTTATCAATCAGCATACTTAAACTAGTAACTCAATTTTTACATGGTAAATGAACAATAGTATTTTCTTTGTAAGTTAAAAATGGCACTGGCAATAAAAAAAGTATTTATCTTTCAGATGGCAGAAATAGGATAATCTGCCAAATGCAGAAATTGAAGATTTTGTGAAATTATTTTTGACATTATAAGAATTTTGGTGACCTTTATTTGACTTTTGCATAGTTCAGCTAATGCTTGAATACATGATTTCTTTTGTGGTATTTTTGCTTCTGATTCTTTCCTCTTCCTTTATTACTCTGTCTAATCTACAAATAGCTACAGTACACATAATTTCAGTTTTCAGGGTTTTTTTACCTTACCCATTTGTATTTACCCAGCACAAAGATAGCTAGGGTGATTGTTGTATACATTACTGGGGAAATAACTGTTCTTGAAATATATGAAAGGAGAAATTGTCTTCTAATCAAGCTGTGCCAATAAAAAAAGAAATCATCCTACAGGAACTGAAACCAGTAAATAAGAAGCAAGCATTTCCCCCCACAAAAGAAAAAAAACCCAATTATTTCACAAGTTAAAAGACTTATTACGTGAATGAGTTTCTGTTAAAATTCTGTGTGTGAAATAAAACCAATTCCATAGGTTCTTGGTAATTTTACAATGCTTTATTGATGTGGGAGTTTTATTTGTGTTTTGTTCCTTACAGTTGCCCTGTGGTCACCGGTGTAAAGAGATTTGCCATTCAGGTAGCTGTCCAGTTAACTGCAGTCAGAAGGTTAAACTCCGATGTCTCTGTAAGAGACTGAAAAAGGTAAATTTAAAAGTTGCAGTTTTCGAAAGATGTATATTCTGTACATGTTCCTTAGCTTGTATGGATAGATTATATGGATGCTGCAGATTGGAATGGGGACTGTAACTGTAGTAGAACTGTAACAATTCACATCAGCTGAAGATCTGGGCTACTATATCAGAAGATTCATTAGAGAATATAAAATCTTGTTAATTCTAAAATATGTTAGCTGCCTGACTTACAATAGCTTTATCTTCATTCACACTTAAATTTTTGTTGTTTTGTGAGAAAAATACTCAGAAGACCTGGAGTTATTTGAGAATAAAAATTTCATTTTTATGACGATATTGGGAAAATTGCAGAAGCTGGAATTAGCGTAGATGTTGTGAATCCTGAACTAATGTTATTAATTAAGGTTCCTTGCAAACCTAAAAGGAAGAATGGGCATCAGCATCCTTAGCTTCTAACACAGATAAGGAGAAGGTAATAAAACAAGTTTACTATAGCTATACAGTATTATGAGGGGAAACCCAGAAATTTATATGAAGTTTTGACAAATTATAATGTCTAAATAAAAAAAAACCCAAAAAAACATAATCTGTCTTAATTAAAAAATGTTTAATTTACCTTTCTGGACCAAATTAGCTTCTGAACCTTTCAGCAGTTCCCCAGAGTCCTCAGCTAATCCAAAATATGTCTTGTGCATCCAGGAAGTCTTGCAGGTGGGATGCTCAGCAAGAGAAAAGACAACATATATAGAATAAGTGCTTAAAACTGATTAGCCTTTGCTTATGGATAATCACTTTTTTGGTTTTATTAAAAAATTTCTTCAATACTAGAAAAAGGGGAGAAAGTATGATTGAGAATTACTTAATTTCTCCCTTCATGACTAGACTATGTCCTGTAATCTAAGCCAGTTAAGATAATAGATATGAAATTACTGAGACTCTAAATGCAAAGGTTCAGAAGGTTATCTTATTTGTCTAAGGCAAAAAAAAATAATAGAGGAGAAAAATTAAACTGGACTATAATTTATTCTTCCTTTCAGCTTAGCTTATTAGAAAGAAGAAAAAAAAAGGACAATTTAATACATAATCACAGGTTGGAATAACATTCAGTCATTAGCTTTATATGTAAAATCAATGTTTTACTAAATAAGAAAGTTTTATTATTTGCATAAAGAAGCTGACAACTAAAATCTTATATAGTGAAATGATTATAAAAGACAAATTATACTTAACAGGAAGTACAGTGCAGCAAGATACAAGAAGGCCAAGCTTCACTGGAATGTGATGCATTATGCAAGGAAATGAAGCGGAAAGCATATGAGGTAATGTATCCATTGGAGCTATAATTTCTTCTCAGAGCTTCAAGAAAAGTAGAAAAAAGAACACATTATTTTTCAAGGCAGTACCTGCAGAAATGCAATGTAAGTGGATATGCTGTTGAATAGTAGCTATTTTTTCAGTCTTGAATTTATGAATGGCGTTAATTGACTCAAATACTATTTTTAAACAGTATTACGTTATTTTCCTTTTTTTTTTCTTTGAATTGATTGGAACTGATTATTTCCTCTTTCACTGAGAACAAGTGATGATCAGTGATGATAAAAGTAATTAGTGCTATAAGACTAGAGTCAGACTGCTTCACAGGGCATTGTAAGATTTGTCTTTCCAGTGAAGGTTTTGCAGCTATCAGTTGCTCAGTTTGTCCAGGGTGGAGTATAATCTGCTACATGGTATTAGTTATCCTATACTGGAAGAATTGAGGCTTTCCAGTAACTGCACACTGTGACTTCTCCCTAGCTCAGCTGTTTTATGAAGTAAAGAATTTGCTGTGTGCTGTCACAGAGAAACAGGATATGATCTTGCTGTAACGAACCTTTAATAAAAACATACACAAAAGTAATTGATGCATAAATTGCTTGGGTTTACATTTGAAAAACACTCATTAATTTCTAAAACCAAAGTGCATTAATTCTTAATTAAACTTTTCATGTCTGGTACCTATTGGGTAAGCATTTCTTACTCACTAGATGCCTAGGATTTCAGTGTGTCTTTTACTCTAGATTTTATTAAAAAAAAAAAATTCTAGAAATGTTTTTTCCATGCTATGACTATAATAGTAAAGATTCCTTTTATCTGTGCACGTTATACCTTTTACATTATAAAATATGACCACACCAGTGTAAAAAGAAGCTTTTCTGCTGCTCTTTTCCACATTTAAAGATCACTTTTTCTTTTGTAGCTGAAGTTTTGCCATTAGATGGCAGTGAAAAACGAGTGTAGTTTTTTGCGCACCAGATTTTCCGATTTCAGATGTGCATGGCTGAAAATGTGCTTTACATGCATTTCTAAAGAAACTCTGCCATTGTATATAGATTAATGAAATTCTCAATAGTGCTTTTAATTTATACAAAGTTTAGTAATTTAAAATAGTCTGAAAACCTGCAAATAGGACTGTGCTTTTGGCCCTGCCCCCAGTGCCTGCTGTTTGAGCTACAGTGTGCTAAAGCACGAGCTAGTGTGCTTTCTCCTTAGTCACCAAAAGCTCTTGAATTGAAAATTATTTGTAATCAATTCTACCTGTGCAAACAGCATTCAGTAAACTATTTCTGTTGGTAGTATGCAAATCATCCAGCTACTAGGATCAAGATTGTTTTCATTTCAAGATATTAATAGATTTTTTGCATCCAACTTTTCTAAGGGAGTGATTCAGAGACTGAAATGTTAAAAGCCTAAAAAAGATACAAAAAGGACAATATATAAACTTCTCCCATATACTCTTCCTGTGGGAACTGAAGAGGGTGAAATGGTGCCTTTGTTGGATTTATCTCCTATTAGCATGCCTGGTTGTTTTTCAGTTGACATAAACTTTTGGCATCTACAATGCCTGTAGCACTGAAATTCTAGATTTAGCCAAATACTCCGTGGGAGTAGAATACTTTCCTCTATTGTGAGCCAACCTCCTGGTAAATTCATTTTATGCTTTTGCATTATGAAAAATAACTACTGATGTTTTATCTCTGTTTGCCATCTGCGTACTCTCCAGGATTTGGTGTCCTAATAGTTACCTGATGAATCCTAGTTATGCATCTCTTCAGATGGGAGCCACTCCATCCTGTTGTCTTTTGCATATGTTCAGGTTTCACATTTATTTATTAATATAGGACCAAAATGGAATGCTGGTGCTAAGATTCAAGTATGTGGCATCTTTACATATTGACAGTTTTTTCTGCACCATTTATTTTTCTAGCATTTAATTTGCTTTCTTGAACACTGCAAAATATTTCTGTAGAGTTATCAACCGCATGACTACTTTTCATATGACTTTGGAGTGGTGGAACTCACATGATGGAAGGTTTGCAGACTTTTGTTGAGAACCATTCTATAGGAGTAATTATGACTCCTTAAGACTAAAGGTTTAGCTGCTGTTTACAACAGTTTATTATAACTTTGTGTGTCTGGACAGATAAAAGAAGCAGAAGCCAAAGCTGCTCTTGAAGAGGAGAAGCGAAGACAGCAGGTATTAACCTTTCTTCTTCCTCATCCACATCATCCTCACCTTGTTCTTGTTAGTAAATAATGTAATTTACATGCTATTAAAGATTTATAGTTTTTAATGTGATATTCACAGTCGTTCCTGTCAGCTGTTACCATACTCCATGTGCTGTAAATTATTTACAATGGTTGAGGTCACATTTTCGCAAACAATTTTCATAATTTTGTGAAAAATTATAACTTTGTATTACTATAGCTTTCTATAATGTAATTTATTTTAAAACTAGTAAGGATGCTTTATTTTAGTCAAACATTTTATACAGCATAAACACTACAGAATACTGAATAGCCTCTGCAAGATTTAAATATTGGGTGAAGCTCCCCTTCTCCCTCCTGTCGTGAAAGAACAAGGACAGCTAGATGGTGTCCGGGGTGGGGGGGAAACATATATTTACTGTAATGGTGTTGCTGATGAGGATATGTGGTTGGCATGGTAATCCACAAAGCTGCTGTGCCAGCTGCCTGGAGGTGCTGATACTAATCATATTCGGGCAAACACTAAGCTTAGTTGGTGATGGCTAGGACAGGTTTGTCATCTGGAGTCTGCATGCCTTCCAGCCTGTTCATGCATGTGTGCCTGTGCCTGAGTGAGCATTTGACACCAAATCATACTCCATGTCTGGTATGTGCTTTCTGACTCCTTTTACTCAATTATCACAGCATCTATGTATTTAGTTTACACTTGTGTTTTCACCTGCATGTCACACTCTGTTTTTATCAGGGATCATTGGCTTGCTATCTTCTTGAAAGGGGGCAAGGGAGGCTTACAGAGTTGATGCACTTGTGCCATCCCCCCAGTCTCATTAGGATAGACAGTTTCTCTGTGCATTGCAACTTCTGTTATACACACTTTTTAAGTTCTCTAAGCAATTAATGAAAATGTTACATCTAAAATGCTCTGGCAAGGCATATTTTTGTTTGTCAGAGGGGAACTTTGTCTGCATATCCTGCAAGAAAAGCATCTATTATGCATCTGTTTTCCAGAGCACCAGGCACTGTTTTGTGATCATTCTGCAATGATTATTGCAACATTCATATCTCAGCTGTCTACAACATTGAGCACATATTCCCTCATATAACTCCTTGACAGTTCTTCTAATTATTTTTGTTCTCTAAGCTGACCCTGCATATCCTACTTCTGGCATATAGGTCAGGAAGTGTAACTTGCATACAGATGTCTGAAACAAATTGGGCAGATGAGCATTTAAACATGTTGAGAACACGTTTACAGTCCTAGAGCTAGAAAGCCAAATTTGCTGATATTTATCTTGCACAGAGTGCTTGCATGCATTCCATAAGGCATCCCACCCAAATACTAATGATTTCTGCTCAAAATCATTTAACTTATAGTCCCTCTAGTAAAGTCTCAATAAGGAAGCTCCTCTGAAACAGTAGCAAATTGACTCTACCAACACAGTGTGCTGGATTTTGGCTGGGTTCTTCAGCAGTGATTGCTTCTCTCTGCAGTCACACTGCCATTGCTTTCTAGTTGCACATTCTCTGAAGTCTCACAGTTCCAGCCCAACAGTAGTAACTTTATGCAATATATGGCAACTGCTCCTGCATATGTGCTTTGTGATGGATGCAACTTCAGGGATAGAAAATTTCACCTATACATAATGAACCCTATTAAAACATTAATTAAGAGTTGTTAGTTTAGTGCATTAGGAAATAGTTGGACAAAAACTGTAAAAAAATAATAAAGGACAAAACAAGTAGTAAAAAAAAAAAAAAGAGACAGCTGTAACTAATAAATAGGCTCTAGAACTGTATACAAGTACTAACCTCAACTACTGCAGCCTTTTTATGTAACATTGGTCCCCATCCAGTTACAACTCATAATCTGCCATCTGTTGATGGAAATTGGAGGACATCACTGTTGTAGGATGTTGGGTCACATTAAGAGTATATTTCTGAATATACTCCCTTCTGACAAAAGTTTGCATCTTGTACCACCTTACTCAATATCATTAGCACATTTTTGTAGAGACTATTCATCTATTAGTCACAGTTTCTTAAACCTATTCTGATTAGTACTTCATTAAATGTTTTATATAGAAATTAGTGCTGTAGTAAATCTGTGCATTTATATTTTGCTATTTGCTATATTTGGTAGCAGCTTTTGCTAATACCATTTCCAGATGGAATCACTTGTTTCTTAGTGGAAGAGATGGCTTGGCCAGGCTTCTTGTCATGGCCCTAGCAGCCAGACTTTCCCTCTGCTTCTAATTCAGAGGCACCCTGTTAGGCCAGTGTTTTCACAATTGCTATAGGTGGAAAAAAGATCAGCACTTTGATTATTTAACAATTCCGATCAGGGTCTCTCTGTCCCTCTCCATTGTACAAGATTTGGTTAAATTTTCAAGCTGACTGTTTAGAGTTTCAATTCTGGAAGTTAAGGTCTTGAACCTGAAGTGTAATTTAGTGAGTTGTAGGAAAGATTTATTTTCCCTTTTTTATGTACAAAGAAAAAATTTTAACAGATCCTTAGACATTAAAAAGTCAAGTGTTCCCCATCCCTATTAATAAAAGTATATCCTCACTTTCAGTGAATACACTTTGTCACTGTTACTTGCATTCATTTAACTACATTTTCCCATGGGAATGCTACTCCTTTCAGTGCAGAAAGAATATAGTGAACAGCACATGAAAGAACAAAATCCAGTGCCTGAGCAACACTGAACTAGATGTTTTGGGTATACAGTTCAAATAAATACATGTCATTTTACTTTTATTATGTTTATATACAAAGAACTTAGGTTCTTATCTAAATAAAAACCCTAGGCTTCTTTAGCTTGAAAAGTTAAACTTGTTTGAAGACTGGGCACAACTATTATTTCAGAGGTCATTAAGGTGGCACTTCAGGAATGTGACAGTTACACAAAATCTGTAGGTAGCTTTTCAAGGGTAGTGATGACTTCTTTCTCATATTCTGTGCTTACAAATCTTTTTTCATTCTGTGTTTTTGGTTTTTTTAATTATATATTTGTTTTGAGACAGGTTTTTGTAGAGTTCACTAGGAAAGCAATTCAATACCTATTACATAGTTTTGTTTGAGCCCTATATTTTAATTTAACTATTGTAATTCATAGAGCTTTCTTCTTTTAAAATGTACTGATCACAGGTGTCTAGTAACTATAGAAGCCCCAAATTTTCCTTGAGTGTCTGTCTAAAATGAAATACTGCCATGTTGTCTATAAAACCATAAAAACTGCCCTTTCCTCCAGATTTTGAATTTTGAAAAACTGCTTAATTAAAATACTTTGCTTTTCTAAGGGAGGATTAGCTAGTTGAGAGTAATCTTGTTTCAAATAGACTGTGACTTTGTCTGAACTCTTCTCCCATATCATCAGAGAAGTGCCAACAATTTCTGCCTTTATTAGGTACCAAGGAATAGACATCAAAATAGGTCCCTTTCTCCTGCTAACAGTGGTATCTGGCTCAGGAAGGGAAGAGCCACTTTGTGAAACTGACAAATATTGGCTGTTAGTGGAGGAAGACCAGACATCAGGCAACCTTGAGTTCTGAATGAAGATTTTATTTACTGAACTACTACTCTGTCCATTTCCCAAAACAGTCTTTGTCTTGTTTTTATAATGCACTTACTGTATTGTCTTAGTCCGTTTTCCTGGCAGCACTGCAGTTGTAGTCACATAGATTTCCTCTCATGGCCAGGCTTTGTCCCTGTTCACTGTCCATGATTCCTCTGCTTCAGCTCAGTCTTGTGCCTTTTGCCCAGCCAGTCCTGCCTTGCTGCGCTCTGCTACTCCCATCTCTTTTCCCTTTCACTCCATCTGATTTCTTTGCTCCCTAGTGCCTTGCCCCATGTTTTCTCTAGTAGTTAACAACTTGACCAAAAATCCAGGCAATCATCAGACTTTTTCTGATTTTAGTCTGTCTCAGGTCTTCCTAGCAATTAGATACATTCTCATTGGAGCCTCATCCTAGTCTTCAGTCTTTATTCTAGGCTGCCTAGTTCAATTTTATTTCAGCTTTGTACACTCTAAATAGAGTTTTTTCTGTATTCTCAGGATGCTCTTTTAAAAAAATGTGGAGGGGGATGAGGAACAGGGATTAGAGATCCTATTGTTTATTCCAGACAGGATCCTCAGGATCCTGAAACTACCATTCTGTGTTGGAAGCCTGGCATTCTTTTGCAATTGTTTTGCTCCATTTTTGGGCCTATAGGCATGTGCTTCCTACTGGAGGATATTATATACCTCTTACAATCGCATGCGTGATTAAATATGCAAATTATAACACTTAACAAATGGAATATTTTTGTGTGTATCTTAAGATTATAGCAATTAATGTAAAATGTAGTGACCATGCAAATACAAAGAATTGAGGGAAATAGCATAGGGTTTTAGTTATTTATGGTTTTATTAATTTATTTTGGCAGAGTGCATCTTTATTAAAAGGGAATATCTTTGAAGATTTCAGCCCTTATAGAAGTTGATAAAATAGCTTAAATGCAAGTGTGCTTTTTAATGGGAAAACAATGTATTTTTAACATATTTCATGGAAATAACAATCTTCTTTTTAGCATAATATTTTCAGCCTGAGTTAAAAAACTAAGCATGCAAAACTTCAGTTGGCTGCATTTTTGGCAATGTTTTAATAGGAAACTAAACAACGGTTTAATACTTGAAAGCAATGCACTTTGTATCTGTGGGATGTGGTGCTACCATATCATCTCTGAGATGTGTGACTTCCATTGGCTGACAGTTATTTCTGTTAAATGTTATTTGGTAATGTTACTTTAAACCCTCACATTTCCTTGTTTTTTTTTTTAATTCTGATATGAATGTCAACTACTTGTGTTTCTCTTTATTTAGGCTGAACTGGAAGCTTTTGAAAACAGATTAAAAGGGCGAAGAAAGAATAAGAGAAGAAAGGATGAGGTAGAAGTTGAACAATCATCATGGCAAAAGTACAAGAACCTCATTATGCTGCCAGTGTTCGGAGTTGCCGTTGTGATGGTTGCATGGCTCATGGTCTACAATGACTGAAAACAACTTAATATTTAACATACCTCAGTTGGACTTTAGGTAGCTATTATTCCTAGAATGTTAGTCTGTGTGTAACAGAACTTAATAAGCATAGATAATGTATGTATACTATTTGCTAAGAAAAATGCAGAGGAGGGAAGAAATGTCACCTTTTGTGTTATTACATTCACAGCACAAAACTGAAGTCAGACACTGAAAGTAATAGTAGATTCTAGTCTACACTGAAGTGCTGATAGTTTGACTGAGATTTGTTAACATCTGTTATTCTGTTATTTTTCCTTGTCTCCGTTTCATAATAGTAAGAATAGCTTAGTATAAAATGCTTTATTGAATATGTTTCCTGTAAAATCAGCTTAGTTGTTTATTGAAGGTTAGTGTTCTTATGCTAATCTTTGTTGTATCACACAATAATTTCTATGCTTTGAACTGATTGACAACTAACAGGGAACCTTGGGTCACTGAGGCTTGAATGTTCTGGGGCCTTGTTCAGATAAAGGAAATGTGAACTATTGTTCAATTCAGCTGTATCACAAACAAAACAGTGCCTCCCCCTTACAAACTGTGGGGTTTGATTTTTTTGTTGTTTCACCCTGCCCCTTCCCACCCTTGTTTCCTCAAAACTGAACTAACTGAAAAGTTATTTTAGTGGACAGATACATATGCTGAACATGGATGTGAAGAAGTTTTAGGGTACAGGGCTACATTCTCACTGTTGCCCCAACTGCCAGCAGCAGAAAAACAATTTGAAATTAAACTTAGGGGTATCAATTGACCATTCATATGGATAAATGTCAGAGTTGGATATTTGCACAAGTGTGCAAAAATGTAATTGGACAGTGTAACAATACAGTTATATGATGTTCTGAAGCCATCTGGATAGTGCTTGGTAGTGACATTTAAGCCATCTAGCTAAACTTCCAAATGTTTAAATATTTTCTTACTGACACTTTTGAATGCCTTGCTTTATGTTATCAGTATTGGTTGGTATAACTGGAAGGTTTTTATCTGGCTTTAGCATTATCAGAGAAGCTATGTAGTCTCAGCTGCAAGTTAAATACAGGAATGGGGAAGTCAGAAAACTGAAATTTTAAACCTCTGCTAGAAACTTTTTGCTGATACTTGAGCATTGCAGGTTACTGCAAAGTGATTACAAGCTCCTGCAAAAAAATGGGGTGCATGGCCAACGGGTATTAGTATTATGCCGTTGTAATTCAGGCATATTATTTTATCACAAATCCTGCAAAAGCAGTGGGACCATTTGTATGAGTTAGCAGAAAATGTTTCAGTTTGCTTGAAAGCTCTTCTGGTTGATTTTGACTCATCTGTGAAGGGACCAAGTATTAATTTGAACAGATATGTAATTCTGTTTTGCTATCAGAATTGTAATTCTGATTCAGCAGCAAGAAAATGAAATAGAAAAGCTGAAAAAAGGCAGAAGCTTTTGATTACATAGATGAAGAAAACACGGATAAAATTAGTTTCTTTTCAATTTTTCACAGAAGTTTGGTGAGTGAGGAGAAAGGTGGGGAAAACTTGGCAATATTTAGCATGGATTGATGCTCTTCTATAGTTCTTTGTTTTTAAATTAAATTTTAGAGATGCATATTACTTATGTGTCAGACCATTAGTATTCTAATTGTAGAATTATTTGAAATTACACTGTGCAAAGTTGCTCTTCTATTGAATTTCTTCTAGTATAAAAGGTAAACATTATTTCATATTGTGGGTTTAACTTTATTTCTATCATATTAATGCCTGGAAGATAATTTCAGATATGTTTTCTTTAACAAGAATGAGGTGATGCTATCGTGTGACTGCATATGTCAATGACTCTTCTGTCACTAAGGAAAAAGGAGAGAAATTTTTGTTCAGGGGAAATAAAATATGATGAGTTATCCGAAAGTACAAAAAGATACCTTTCTGCCTGAAATATGGAAGTCAACATGAAAGAGAGCATTGTGGAAACAGATTTTGTCTTGCATCACTATCACTAATTTTTCTATTTACTGCTAGCTTTAAAATAAGTACAATGGAAAGTTTATCCTTGCTTCTACAGCAAAGAGAGTAAATCTCTCTCTAGTTGGTTATACTAATTAACTGCACTTGTTACATGTTTGAAAAAGTTCTTAGTATTCTTTTCTGCATATTTGTGGGAAATACTAGAGAGGAAAAGGCTTCTCATTGACCATCTTCATTAAAGATTGTCATGCTTTCTTACTATACAGATTCATTCTGTTCATCCAAAGATATGTATGAGTGGGCATATTCCCTTTCTTAAAGGATTTGTATCTCTTCTGAACCTTGCATATGCAAGGCATACCTATTTTTGCAGTTTTATTCAAAGTAGTTATATATATCTTATCCAACCATCTGAGTCATTTGCACTCTGTTGTTCTGCCTGATGAACCAGATATTTATTTCTTGGCATAAAAAAAAGTGTGGGGTTTCAAGCAATCTGCAGCTTAATAATCACTAGGTTTTTGTTTTTTCTTTAAAATATTTTTAGTTAATATTTTGCCTTTCTTTGGTTGGAGCTGCATGTTGTCAACAACCTTTGAAGTAAAAGGTACAGATAAAATCACCTTTTATTCAATATTAATGAAAGATGGTAATTTTAGAAAAGAAATTTTGAACTGAAGGTAGGGTTTAGGAGCAATTGATATGTAATGTACTGTTACATAATGTAATGAGCAAATATTTTGGATGTTAACATCTTACCAAAAAATGCATATTGATCAGTATACATTAAAACAAATTACATAAATAATCTGACCTGCTGTTGAAGGGAAATTACAGCAATAGAAGGCTGATGATGACTTAATATAAATAATATTTAGCTATGTGTAAAATGAAAAAAACTTGGGGCTTTTCCTGATTCTGGATGCATTGTGGTGAAAATTTGTCCTTCCACTGAGTCAAGGTTCTTACAACTGGTCAGTATGTTTGGGATTGGAAACTCCTAGAGCAAGTTTTTTTTTTCCCTGTAACAATATCAGATCCATTGTGTGTGTTAATTTAATGTCAAAACCAAGTCAGACAATAAATGTACCAAAAACAGCTTGAAAAATTGTTTGTTCTCAAGTACTGGTGTAGTGAAGCAGCAAACTTTCCCAGATAATGATGACTGACACACTGTAGCCCAAGTTTTAAGTATGCTTTTTGCCCCCTTTTCTAGCAGTGATAGTTCTTACTTCTCAGATGAATTCTGGAATTATGTAATTGTGTTCCTTCATGTTACTGCTCTGACAGAATTGTGAGAATGGTTTGGGGAAGTTGATTAAGGTGAAACAAATGGGACTAGACTTAGTAGATTTTTTTTTTTTTTTGGCCTCACAGGGAGAAATATAGCTGATTTGCTAGACATTTCTGCTGATCTTAACTACTGGAGAAGGAAATGTTATTAAGCAGTTAGCACCAAAATTTGTTCATAAAAGCATCTATATTTGATCATTGCTTTAAAGCAGTGAACTCTGAGTTTGTCATCTCAGCAGTAGTTCGGGCTCCAAAACATATCTGCTCTGTGCCAGCTTTCTCTGAGTGGTGAGCTTGGGTGTTGTGAGGTTAGAGCACAGAGATGCTTGGTCTGAAGTGTGTTCCAGTGCCAGGCAGTGGAAGCTTGATATGTGTGCTTTAGGTTGGAGCATTCTTGTTTGGACAGTTCATGTGTAACCTTGTTCTCATTTTCATTTAGTTTGGATATCCCTCTTCTGCTTGGGTTGCACCCTGTTGCCAGGTGTTATCTATGACCATGTCAATTGCTCTCTTTCCTTGCTTCATGAATATATTTATATTCCTGTCTGCTCTTATTCAAGTAAATTAGTCTGTTGCTCTAGAGAATTAGAAAATTAAGAACCTGTAGTGTTTTGTATTTCCTAAGAAAAGAAATGCAAGGTAAAAATTATGGAAAAAAATCAAATTAAGTAAAATTAATTATACAATAATGAGATATGCTTCTTTCCACAAAGATGGAAAGATGGTTAATGAATTACTTGAATACTTAATTAAGATGTCTATATGCCATGGTACCAGAAAACAGTTCTGTGGTATGGATAGTCTATGAGTATGACCTGTGATACATAAAACTCAGCTGTAAGGTAGGCTAAACAGCATCTGTGTAGAAATAAGTCATATTCTGAGGGAACTATGGCTTGATTCAACCAAGCATTATTTACTCTAAATAATTGTTGCTCCTGCAGTGATTTTCATAAAATTACCAACAAAACCAGAACTCAGGCTTTCGTTGTGTGCTGCTGAATCTTGTTGTGAAACTCTAGTTTTAGTGGCTCTCCTAATGGAGGAAATTATTTTGAGATTAGGAATCAAGACTGGCTTGGGGTTTGGAATTCACAGTTCTCCAGCTGAAGCCATGCTCAGCCAAGGCCAAGCTGGCTTTGCAGTCTGAGTCATGTACTGCACATCTTAGATACAAGTTTTCATTTACTGTTATTAGAATTTTTGACATGGCTACCTAATCTCTGTAATGAATCACAAATTATGGTTTGATTCCTGCATTACAGCACAAAATATTTGTTGTTTTACATTAAGCAGTGTGATGATTTTGCATAAATGGTTTTGTGTCTCTCTCAGTGCTTTTCCTATTTTTGATGCAATTGTTTTAAAACCAGCACTGTTTTCCTCCAGATGCTGGAGTTTGGTTTGGAGAAATGTTTGGTTGGTTGGGTAAAAAGTGCAGCACTGAATTACCATGAGCAGAAGCCTCTAAGTACATTGGCACTTCAGAAGCAGAGAACACTGTCTGCACCATAATGTTTGCACATTTGCACACGAAGTAATGGGGAGGTATGGAAAAGGAACTAGGGGGGGAAAAAAGCTAAGAAGTGTTCATCTAATTTATTTATTTATATATAAACATACATAACATCATGTGTTTATATTTACAAATATAAACACTTATGAGGAGTATCACCCTCACTGATTATCAAGAGTGGTGACAGGACTGGAAGCTATATTCATAGAGAGGTGGTGGTTTACATTTTCTTGGGCGTTTTCTGATTTACATTTTGAATGATAGCATTTTGGAAGCACTAAATCATGCACAGTAAAAAGTGGAAGACTTTCTGGTTTACAGATATCATCTCAGAACCCGCTGCAGCCCCAGTGACATCTTTCTGGGACTCCTGGAAGGGTCCTGAACTGGTTTTTTTCTGGTAGCACACACTTCTGTCCATGTTGTACTCATTGTCTTGCCTTTTGTCCTGTTGACTTTATCATTTTTGGATGGTATTAGTGAGCTCCGTTGTATGCACAGACCAGGACTTAAGTCAGACTTAACATCTTTGAATGCAAATACAGGGCAAGGGGACACATAGATCAAATGCAGGTCTTAAAAGCTAGTATCTCATGGGGCTAGGGCATTTGCTCTGTCATTTGCAGCTTCAGGCGGCACTTGTTTCTTGGCCGGAAAATTCTGCTTCAACAAATATGCAACAACCAGCACATCCCTCCAGCTCCGGATCGTTGGGGCCGGGGACAAGGAGTAAAGGAGTAACGCCGTCGGGTCGCCGCTGTTCTCCCGCGCAGGGGAGGGACGGGCACGGGAGGCTTGTCGGGGGTCTGGGACCGGAGCCTTCCTGCGGGGAAGGAGCTGGAGAAACCCGTCGTTGGCTCCAGGAGGTTTCTCCTGCCGGAGCTCTTTCCCCTCCGCTTCTGCGGTGCCAGCGCTTCTTTCAGCTCTCTTTGGAGCCTTAGAGCCTGGGCTGCGACAGGCCAGCCGCTGTGCTAGAGGGAAGCGTTGCAGTCCCCGCAGGCGCGAAACTCTCCGTCCCTGGGCTGAAAGGAGAGCCTTTGCCGGGCCGTAACGTAAAATAAAGCGCAGGAAAATCCACCCGGGAACTGCGGATGAACGAAGGGACACGGGACTCTGGCCCACGCTTGCCGAACTCTGCGCCTCGAATCGGTGGGCTGAGAGCGCCTGCAGGTCCGTGCGCTGGGCTGGCTTCAGATCGCTTCAGCCGCAAGTGCGCGTCCGGGCGGCCCGGGGGCCAGGGCGCGGCGGAGCCCCGGCGAGCCAAGGTGAGGGGTGCGAGGGGCGAACTCCGCGGGTTCGTGCCCCTTACATCAGCTCTGGCTCAGGCTTGTCTTGCCACCTGAAGCCCTTCGCAGCGTGACAACGCGTCCCTTAACCGGATGGGGGGATGGGGGGCGCAAAGCCTGTGCCCACTCCATCCGCCCTCCCTGGAGGACGGCTTTAGGGCGAAATTAGCAAGTGGGCTGTCTCTCAGCTTTTCCCCAAGGGGTAGAGCCTTGTGTGCGAAAGGGGTGGGGATGTGGCTCTTTCTCGCAGAGGTTTATTATTATTGGGTGGAGGAGCGGGGAGGGGGAGTCTGCAGAGCAGACAAAATGCGAAGGGTGGGTGCCTTTCGTCAGAGACCGAGGTAGAGAACGGTGAGGGGCGGTTAAAGTGGAGAGGGTCAGCAGCAGCCAGAGCATGCTCTCCACGCAACAGTTTCCTGCCCTGCCTGCGGAGGAGGAGCGCTACCGGCAGGTCCTCTCCGCCAGCCGGGTAAGGCGAACCTCGGGGCGCTCCCCTCCTCGCTGTGGGCCGCCTGGGGACCGCGGGCTGGGGGCCTGGGAGGGCGGCTGGCTCCGCCGCTCGGCGACCCCCGGGCTGCGGGCGGGGGCAGCGCGCTCAGGGGACGCCGCCGGCGGCCCGGGGGCAGTTCCCGTGCGCGGCGCGCAGCGAGCGCTGCCGCCGCGGGGCTGAGCGGTAGCGTGCTCGGGCAAGCGGAGAAGGGGTAACTCCCTCTCCGAGCCCGCCGAGCTGTTGTAACGAGAGCGGACCCGTGGCTCGCAGGCAGGGACGGGGCCGTGTCCCCCAGAGGCGCGGCCTGGAGGACGGCCGGGGCCAAGTGACCTGCCGTGATGGGGCCGTCCCGGAGCGCTCCTGTGTCGAAACTTGCGGGGACGCGCCGGGGACGGCCGCGTTCAGAGGCGCGGGCTGCAGGTGAGCCGCAGCCAGCAAGCGCTCGTTGTCGGCGTCTCAGGGAGAGCCGAGCGGCGCCCTCGTCCCGCATTTCTCACCAAACGTGGAAGATCAGCGGGGCTTCTGTGCCCGATAAATGCTGTACCGTGGGGAAGGAGCGGGAAGGAGTTGGCCGAATCCGACGACAGCAGGTCCGGCCAGGATTTGCAGCAGCAAAGTTTAGGCTTAACCTCTGTCAGGGCTGTCATGGCAGCTCCAGCGGCGGCTGGGCTCCCGGGGAGCCGATGCACCATGTCCCTGGCGCGGTAGTTGCCCCCCGGCATCAGCGGCAGCTTGCTTTATCCTTGCGTCGGTGCACCCTGGGATCGGGTAGAGGGACCCCCACCCTCCTCTCACGGCTGTCCGGCGGGATGGTACCGCTAGCCGCCAGGAGGTTATCCTGTACAGGTTCACAGGGAGACCTTAATCCTTCCCGGGAGAGCCAGCCTGTATGGTTGCAAGTGTCCGGAGGGGATAGCGCAGGTGTGGTGTGGGCAGTCTCGCAGCACACACCTGTGGGGAGGGATGAGCGAGTCTGCCGCTCTTACGGGAGAGGCTGCATAAGAGGAGGCGAGAGGGAACTTGCAGAAGGTGGCTGCGAGCTTGCAGGATGGGTCCCCTTAGCCTGCCCTTCCCTCCGCTAGCCGGGGCGCAGGTGTCTCCGCAGTGTGCCCGGCGCGGGTGCGCTGTCAGAGGGCCGCAGCTGCACGGCGGGGGCCGGTGTGGAGCCCGCGGCGGGCGAGCGGGAGCGCCCGCGGGGAGGAGCGGCTGCCCTCGCCCTCCACGCCGGGGGGACCGGCTGGGGCCGTGCCGGAGTGCTGAGCCCGAGGCGTGGCTCTTGTGGAAGGGCGACGGAGCTTCGCGCGCTGTCACTCCGATCCTACGCGGCCGAAATGGCACAGCAGGGGGTTTCACAAGTTTATAAACATGGCAGTATACTTAAGTAATATCATTGCTCCGCTTGATTTAAAATGCAGAATCCTTGGATGCATTTCATGGCAGGCGATTAATTAATTAATTTACTAGCAGTCTGGTTGAGATTATGAAACTCTGAAGTGAAATCAAATATCTAGAGCTTTTAATGCATTCACGGGATCTCTTGGGAAGTTTTGGCTTTCAGCAGTAAGAGCGTGGTAGTGGATTTTTCCATATGGCTATGTACACCCTTCCTGTGTTCCTAAAAGATGGATCAGTCAGCAGGACTAAATTCTTTTGTTTGTTTTTGTAATGGATGTTCCAGTTGGAGATGTCTATTATAAGCTTCTTGGGTGCTGTGGCACATGGATGAATGAATGTATCCTGTGATAGTCCAAACAACTAAAAAGTTGTAATACAAGAAATTAGAGAACTGCTCTCCCTATAAAAACTGGTGGCGTCCCCAGAGGACCTTGGACATCCAGGTTTTGTAGAAAGATGGAGATTCCTCCAGCTGAACAAGGGAATCCTAAACAGTGTATAATCCTCTTTTAGCAATTAAATGTTCATGACTTTTTTTTTTTCCCTCCTCCAAGGGCTATTTATGAAGTACCCCAATAGGCAGACAGGTCTTTCTGCCTGTGGAGAAGCCTGACCCTCCAACCCCATATATAATCCTCACTCAGAATGCATTTTTTAAGGAAGCCGCCAGCACTCATTTTCCTGAGCCAGGCAGTACAGAATGCTTTCCCATGAGGAGTTTGCTTGTGCTCTTAGTATCTCATGAGGCCATCAGGACAAAATATTGTTTTTCCTGAGTATTTTGGAGCTGGAACTATAAAATACTGAAGAAAACATTCACTTCCTTTCCACAAGTCTTAGCTGAGACTTGCCTGTATCCAGTTAACTTGAGTGTCCAGTGAATTAAAAGTATTTTATGTGGATGGTTGGCAATGTGTCATGATTGGAGGTGTTCTATAAAATATGGGTAGGGCAATTTTATATATCTCCGTTATTATTTAGCTGTTAATTATGTATTAGATGATGTCTACAGATACAAGTCAAAACTAGGACTGTTAACAATGCCAGTAATTATTTTAAAATGTGAAATGTGGGTTTACTTGAATGTAGGAGTTGCCCTTTTTTAAATTTTTCTTTTCCTGCTAAGCTGATACACATGTTTAGGTCTTAGCACTCGGCTCCCTTGAGGAACATTACTGTCCTGGCATTGTATTAAGTCCATGTATTGCCAGACACATAATTTCTTGTCATTACTTGCATAGCCAGACAAGGAAAGTGTGCAGAGGCTGAGGTGGATAAGCACCTAGACAGAAATCTCATTTGTCAGAAGGAGAATGGTCCTCTCACATGAAGGTAAAACAGGCAAGGGAGTTTTGGGATGGTTATATGTGGCAAAGAAATCCAGCAACTCCTGCTCAACTGCTCTAACCAACAAATGGTGAACTGTAAACAAACCCTTTGTTGACAAGCAGGAAGACAGCACTTCAGTGTGGCTCAGTGGATGTTTGAGATCTGTGAATCTTTGCCATGCTGAGGCCCAGCAGGTTCAGGTCATCCCAGTCCAGGAGACACAGTATAAGCACTACTGGCACTTCCTTAAGATGTGGGAGCTATAGCTTTGACCCCTCCTGGACTGGCTACCAGGTCATCTGTTGAACAGATCGTGCTGTTAAGACAGTTATATACAATGGCGCTATCTCCTAGTGTGGTCAGGTTTTAAAAGATGGTGGTTATAGCTACATTGTGTGGGAAGAGTCCTGTCAGCGTGTCAGGTATCCTTAGCAAGTGCTTACAAGGCCAGATGAATGTCTTGTTTCTGAATGCCAGCCAGGGTTTGGCAGGGGTGGATGTCAGGCCACTTGCAGCAGGGCAGTTTTAGACTTGCACTTGCAGCTTAGGTCCTTTCAAATGTAGCTGCCAGACACCTCCTGATATTTAAATGCCTTCAGGATGAAGCAGCTAAATAAGCAGCAGGGCTTGAGGGGGCCAGTCTGATTACAGTTCGAAATACTGATGCTTGTAATCTGTCCCTGTTTCTTTCCCTACTGAAAAGAAATGGACCTCGTAAGTGGCAGGCTGGGTACATACAGTTCTCAGTGCCAGGAGAGAAGGGTAGTTGATAACCTGCTGTGAAGTGATGGGTTGTCATAGTAGGAGAAAGAAAGGTTAAATCCTCCTTGCAAAAGTCTTCACACTCAGAGCAGTGGCTGAGGACAGTATTCAGATAGCTCCAGCCTGACTATTCTCATTGCTTCTGAATTTTTAATTCTCTTGGCCCTCCAGTCAGTTGTTGCCGTGTGTGTGCAGTTTCACCTACAACTGTCCCGGGCCTGACTCTGGCTGCCAGGGCCCGAGAGACTGCGGGAGTGGGGCGGGCCTCGCTCCGCGAGGGGCTGCGTGAGTCCAAGCGGGGGCACGGAGGGACGAAGAGCGCCCGGCCTTGTCCCTTCGGCTCTCGCGGCAGCAGCCCCGAGTCCGGCGGGCCGTCCCCGCTCCCGGCCGCCTTGCCCGGCGCTGCTGAGGGGCGAAGCGGGGGCTGCTCCTGGGTGCCTCTCCCAGTCCGCAGCCCCCGGCAGAAGAACACGATGCCGATCGCATCCTTTCCCGCAGTCCCCCGCCCTCTATAAATAACTCTGGCTGAGCTGACCTGTCAGATTCCCCGGGCAGAGCGGATCCCCTGACCCGGGCCGCCTGCAGTGGAAAGTCTGAATGCAAAACATACCGTAGTAAAAATAGAGCGGCCGGGGAGCCCCGCCGGCAGGTCCCGGCGGCGTCGGTGCCGCACCGGGCCCGGCTCCCGCTGCCCCCTGGGCGCTCCCGTCCGCTCCGAGAGCTCGCC
The DNA here is from genome assembly GCA_003676055.1 of Chloebia gouldiae. Classification (NCBI taxonomy): domain Eukaryota; kingdom Metazoa; phylum Chordata; class Aves; order Passeriformes; family Passeridae; genus Chloebia; species Chloebia gouldiae. Next base: position 23,141,719 of record QUSF01000005.1, read on the forward strand.
CCGCTCCTAAATCTGTGTACGCTTTCATGCCCCAGCGGTGAGTGCTTTTCTCGCTGTCAGATGGAAGCATAATTCATTTTTGCTGTGGAACAGATAGTTCCGAGTAGCGTTTTTAATTTCAGCTTGCGTTTCTAACCAGCAAAGAGGAAAGAAATACGAAAAATGGTTAATTCCCTAAATGCAAAAATAATAATGTTATGACTGTCAAGCAAGAGATTCGCATTTCAAAAAGAGGTGAGAATGTTGCTACCTCTGAAGTCTGAATTAGATTCCATCCCCTAAAGGGATAGATGCTCCTTGGCTATGGTTTCAAGCCATTATAATTTAAAGCAGTGCTTGTAACTAAGTTGTGCATATATTATTTCTGGTTGCTTTACCTGTGGAACTTGAATATCTGGAGGTTAAAGCCAGCAGCAGACACCAGAAAGCGCTGTCTGATGCTGCTGATCCATCCGTGTCACAGTTGCTGGGGCACAGCCGGCTCTGGGAGTGGTGGTGGTGGCCTCGGCCCCCAGCCAAGCGCCACATGGCCACTTGCTCTCTCCCTACCCCATCCTGTGGCATGGGGGAGGAAACAGGAAGAATGAGAAAGCTCGTGGGTCAGGATAGAGGCTGGGAGATCCCTTTGTGATCACTGTCATGGATTAAAAAGACTTGAGTGAAGTAAATTACTTTATTACTGATTAATACATACTGACTGATTCAGATACTGTGAAACAAAACCAAAAAATGGAGCAAGCATTAAAGCACTTCAGGAAAATACCTCTCACTTCCCAGATTTAGTTTCACTCTGACTCCTCCTTCCCCTTTGTTATCACCACAGGTGGCACTCAGTCCCTTCAGTGAGGCAACAAACAGCGCAGGGAAGGACTGTGGTTCTCTTCTACTTTTTAGTTCTTACTCATCCTCTGCTCCGGTGTGGATCCTCTGTAGGCTGCAGTCCTTTTGGGAGTATTTGCTCTACCATGGAGCACATACTTCTCTGACCTTGGAGTTGGCACTGCTGTTTCTCACTCTTTTCCTGCTTCTCTGCCTCTGTGGTGTGTGTGCCCTTTCTTAAATACTTTTTCACAGAGGCACCGCCAACTTGGTTGATTGGCTCAGCTGTGTCCTGTGGTGTGGATCCAGGTGGAACTGGACATATCTGGCACACAGCAGCTTCTGGTCCCTTCTGAAGGAGGCCAAACTTGCAGTCCCCTCACTGCCAGCAGCTTGCCGCCTACATGGATGTCCATGTAATTGGGACAGAAGTTGTGGCCAGGGTACTGACCAGAGTAGCAGTGTTGCCTCTGTGGTTGTCTGCTTCCCTGTCCCTCTTCCCCTATCCCTGAATCATGAAGGCATGGAAATAATCCAGCCATCCTTTTGTTCCTTTCCATAATTCTGTCATTAGAGTGGAACCTTTGCATCATCATTTTTTTTGGGTGCCACACAGTTCACAGTTCTCTGTTTTTTTTTGAGTTGTTTTCAGCATAATGTAGCTTTTTTGCACATGGACATCTAGAAAGTTAATAGAGGCTGAAAATCAGGTACTGACAGAGCTGCTTTTGAATGGTGAAGTTTGTGCTGTGATGGTTCAAGTGCTGCCCCTGGGGGACAGCTCCTGTAAGTCTGTGGGAAAAAAGGCTGTCAGGTTGCATCACTGCAGGTGTTCCTGTAAGCTTTTGCTCTTCCAGAATTCCAAGGCCTATTTTTCTTGTAAAAGAAGTATTTTGTATATTGAACATTTTAGAACTGCATCAGATTTCTTCTACTCCAATTCATGTGCTATAATTCAGGGAGATTCCAATATTCAGTGTATGGTGCATTTGCTTTGGGACTGATTGGTGATTGTCAAAGTCTGTTTTTCCCTTCTTCTCTTCCTAAAATCTGTAACACTCAGTTTTGCCATATACAGAACCTGGTGTTTTAAAAACTAATGTGCTAGAATCTTTCCGAAGTGATTTGTTTGATGCCAGAGAGAGATTTCACTTGGCTGTGATTTAGCAGTAGTAGTAACTGCTCAGAGCAATTCCTATTACTGCTCATCACCTCAAAAGAACTCCTAGTTTCAAAATAGCCTGTACTGTCACTCTAATATTATTGAAAATTTCTTGATAACATCAAAGATTCGGAAGCATTTCCTAAGGAAAGAGACTCTTAATTTTCTTCCTTTTCTGCCTCTGAGTGAAGCAGTGAGAAATTGCTTATATGCTCCTTGCATTTTTCATCTCACTAGTGATTTCAGAAAGCAGTCACCTTTTTCTCTTGGAAATAAAACCTCTGGTAGGTAGCACAGAGGAGTTTTCCATCCCACATCTCTGAGTCCTGCAGCTCTGCATTCATGTAATAGTACAGCAGATAGCTGTAATCATGTTTTCTCCTGACTTCTGTGGGACTGTGGAGCAACATGGACATGTCTTCTATTGCTGCTGCTTTTGCTTTCAATTTTTTTTGCTGTGTGGATTATTTTGCCTGTGCTAAAGTTGTCCTGAAACCAGTGGCAGCTAGAGATTATAGAAGCAGCACAGGCTACATTTCTCAGGCTTTTCCCAGCCTCCTGCATTTTCACATCTCCAGGAAGAAACAGACAGCTGAGCCCTCCTTGCCTTAACAGCCTTTCCTTTTTTGCCATGACACAGTATTGAGGGACAGATGTTGCTGAGAGATACTTTATTGTTTGAAAAAGCTACTTCTGTGCATATGCAAATATTGCCTAAATGGATAATAGATCTGAAAGACTATTAGGAACTGTAGAGTAAGTTTCTGTCTTTCTTCCTCTCCTTTTTTTTTGTCACATTGAGTTTTGATATGCAGCAACAGAAGAATTAAGTAGTAAATGTCTTTTCTTAAGCTTTTCTTAAGCTTCATTTTGTCCCTGCTCAGCCATTTTAAGGGTATTAGCTTAAATAATTTGGAGTGCATGTAGAGAAGCCTGGAAAGGAAATCTGAAATGATGATTGAATGTGTTTAAAAGTTGTTAACGAATCCTTTTCCCTATAAAGTGAGAGATATGGAATAGTGTTGATGGTAGTCTGGATGGCTTGAGAATCCAGATGGTTTCCATTTGCTTTTTCCTTATAGGATTATTCTATGGCTCTTGGAGTTTCCAAAGAAAATGTGAATGGAAAGAAATCTGGCATCTGTTCTAGGGACGACAAATTGAATATTCCTAGCCATAAATACAATAGAATTTTTATTATTTGATGAAATAATCAGATTGTTATTGTTTCAGCGACTTAGATGGATGTTTTTATCCCATAAATATTTACGTGATCCATAAAACTTCATTATTATGTCAAAGTCATAGTCAAATATATTCACTAGGATAAGTGCCTTGTTAACCCACTTAATCTTGAGTTTTCTGTATTGGCTCTTTTTTTTTTGTAAGTTCAGTAATATTGAATAGGTTTTTAATCTCTAGTCACCTCTCCAGTTATTTCTGTCTCAGTGTCCTGGTAGTTTAAAAAAATATTCTTGTCTTTCTTTATTTCCTTTTGCTGAAGCAAAATGTTCAAAGATGACATGTTTCTGAACAAAGTGGTATCCTACTGAAAAATGAATGAGTCACCTCTAAATTTTTTAGGTAGTAGGTTATCGACCTATGTGACATTGCATAAATCCATTTTCATCTTTGGGAGGAGGTCAAATAAAAATCCAGCTATGCTGAACAGATGAGGCTTTTCTTTGACACTAAATCACATACTTTCCTTTGATTAATATTGCTGTTGGCCTAATCTTTGGTCCAAGGGTTAGTATCGTTTTTTAATCACAATTCAGAAAAAAAGTCAGTAAAGTTAACATTATACATTCAAATCTTAAATTTTCATTTCTTCTAGGCAGATGTTTATAGCTGAAGAATGATTATGCATTTTTAATGAAAATTTAATAAAAATGCATGAAAGATAAAGAGAAAATGCTTTTAAAAAGACTCCTGCAATTTTTTAGCTTGCATTCTAGTTTACCATCCAGTAAATGTAATTGAAACTTCTGATTTTAAATGGGTTAAGCAATTGCATAATCAGCAGTAGGCATTGCACAGAGGGTTAAACCTACTGATGAGGCATTAACAGGAAAAAAAGGTATGTCCAATTATGAGCTCTAACTACGTTTTTTGGGATGGGGCTTCTGATGGGATTTCTACACAGACAGCGGGTGACTGATGCACTGAATGTGAGCCAGAGGACAGGCAGTATTTCTTTTTGCCCTTTCTAGTTTTCCAGGCTTGAAAGAGGCTTTTAAGAGGAGGTTTTTCTCTAACAGTATCCCTCCATCCCTTCAAAATGTTTTTGTGGGTTTTTTTTCCATTTTTTTTATTGTCAGAAAGTAGACCACTAAGATTTTTCTGTGGGTTTGTTTTTTTTTTATGGTTTTCAAATTTGCCTTTCTTATGATAATGGCTCTTCTGCAGACATCTGCTCATTGAATTCCCAACAAGGCAGGAACCTGAAGAGGGTACTGTGCTACTTACTCCCTGCTTGCTGGATTCTCAGCAGTGTGTAGCCAGAGGCTTGCCATTGCTGTTCAGCATGCTTAGCTCAATGCAATGAACATCTGGGTAGTCAGGAAAGCATTAGAATAGTCTCTCTGTGTGTTCAGGAAAACAGCACGGCACTGTGGAAACTTCCATGAGTAATTTTTGCAAGCCATAGCAGCTTAAAGAAAACTAATAACCCATAGAGCATGAATTCTGCATTAGTTAAAGAGTACTTTCCACAAAACAATTTCCCACTGCTTGTAGAAGTGGGCTGAATGGATGTTCGTGTTCTGGCACTGAGAAATATCAGATAATGTTAACCATAGTCTAATCCTTAAAGTTAATGCCTTTCATACACATTCCAGTTTTTAAAAAAATCTTTGCTATCTTCCATATGTTTAACAAACCTTGCTCATTTTGTGAGGAATGGCAGCATCACACATCTTTACCACCAGCTGTGAATAGTAAAGAAGAGAGAACTTAGAATTGTAGTAAGTTTGCCATCAGCTGTACTATTTCCTAATCTGAACATTCTTGAGAATTGAACAAAGTTCCATTGTAAGTGTGGGAAGTATCCCCACAGCAGTTTTAGGTTTACATCAGTGAGATTATAAATAATTGTAAATATGTACAATATATAAATAAATATGTAAACAATTAACATTTATGCCAAAACAGGATCATTATTCAGCAGCAGTTATTTTTAAAAATGAAGGGATTACAACATACTGGTATTTTTCAGAGTGATACTGCTGTTCTCTAGTAATGATAAATATCCTTTTCCCCCTGTTTTCTAATTAAAATTTTGAAGACTGATTTGTACAGACTGTATATGTTGGCTAATAGTGTGTCTAATTCTCATTTATAATGAGATGATGATTGGAATAAAAGAAAATACTCTTTTTCACTTCCATCTTTTGCATGAGATGTTAAGCATAGATTACCTGTAATGGAGAATCAAGGTCAACAGTTTGCTTCTCAATAGTTTTCTGATGTCTAAACAAAGTATTTTTAGGGAGACCAATTATTAAATTATTTATGTTTATTTTGATATCAAATCAAAATAAAGTGCCTTTGTAGTCCACTACATTGCCAGGATAGAACAGTGTATTTTTTCCCTGAAGAACTAGATGAAATGAGAATAAAGTCAGAACTCCAAATTGCCTGTGTCTGGGTGGCCAACATACTTGTACCTCCCTCAAAGCCTTCAGAAAGGGATGAATGAGTTATGAAAGAAAAGTTGCACCAGAGGCAGGCTCTCTTAATTGAGCATACACTGTGAAGATAGTAACTTGGGTGCTGGCAACACCACCTGCAGCACAGCATTTGTTTGTTATCCAGATGAAAGCAGATTTGGAAGTGCATATTGGTGGCTCTGATAGCTGGTTTTTCTTCAGGCAAAAATGCAGAGTGAGGGTGGATTATGCAGGAGGTGTCTGCAGTCACACTGGACAGCACAGCAGGCACATAGCAAAGGAGATCTCGCTTGTGAAGGGTTTCCCACACACAGGTGAGTGGAGCACCACAGGTGTGCCTTTGGATTTGGTCTCAGCAAACTTTCTGCTGGCTCGCTCAAACTGAAGCTGGAGCAGCATAAGAACAGTGTTGTCACTGAATGTGGAAAGATATACCTGCATGACACCCTGTCCCTTCTGAGCTTGTCCTGCATACCTCCTCAGTTACTCAGCTTCAGAATTGCTTCAATGGCTCACAAAACTGCTGAAATTGTTGTTCCTAATTTGTGCAACAGAAATGAAGGAAAGAATATCACATAAATATTTGTAAATCGGAATTGGTGACTGACTTCTGGTGATGCTCAGTTTGATTTTTGACGCACTTTTTCTCAACCTGGATTGAAAACAGCTTGAAAAGTCTGTTGGAACAGAAGTGGTCAGTGGGTCTATATGGTAGGGTGAAAGGCAAAACATCACATTATTTTATACCTTGCATTTTCTTCAACACAAATGAGTCATCACTGACACAGTTACACTTGTTTAAGTGAAAATGTACATCAGGAAGATCAACTGTGTTTCAGGTTTATGCCCCAAGTAAAATAATCTGGTGTCTAGCACCAACCAAATACTTATTTTGGAAAGATAATGCCCAGCTTTATATAACATCTCCCACTGTATATTTTGGATTGACTAATTTAATGGAAGAGAAAGGAGGTCTGATCGTCAAAATGAACTTCTGATTAATTATGTCAGGAATTTGTATTTTGCCTGAGGATATGGAATTTCCTGGTAGAAGTTACAAGATTACAGTGAACTTGAACTATCAGGAAAATAAAAATAGAGCATTTTATTGGCAAATAACAACTTGTGGTAATAACATGCTTTTTATGTTTGCGGACTTGCGGACTTGCTGTATTGAAAGTGTTGTTTGGGTTTTTCCTGCATTCTTTATGAAAAGGTGTTTCTATTTGTGGTTTTTTTTTTATTGTTGTTGTTTTTGGTTTTTTTTCTGCTTTGAAAATGGCACCATTTCCTTTTAGAATAACTATGACACTTCTGTTCTTCAATTTGTGTATACTAGAATTTCGGTACTGCCTGTATTTGCAGACAAAAGCTGCTTAGTATCCAGTTTCTAATGCTACCTTAAAGTTTATTTGTGAGGGTCAATTTCAGTTTGGCTCTCTAATTCCTCTAACACTGAAAATTAAATATTTTGCGAATTTTTGCCTGTATGTGTTTTTAGCATGTGACTTCATACCTTTGGAAGATTTATCTTACACTTTGTACTTGTTACAATGACTATTGAAGTATGGTGTTACATTTTTTTTATAATAAAGTAGTCTAATGGAGGTGCATTGCTGACTCCTAGTATTGATGTAAATAGGACAAAACTAATAAAAAATGTAGAGCATTTTCAGCTTCTCTTACTCATTACCAGGCCTTTGAATATTATGAGTTGATCAGAAAAGGCTGTAAGAATGAGTATGGTTAAATTCTTATATATATATGTGGTATTCTGTGCTTAAACATTGACACTTCACCAGGTCAGTTTTTGCTCTGTAGCCATTGCAGGTGGGAGCCATCTTCCTCTAATGGCAAAGGGAAAGCTGTAATGGCTGGTATAGTCGTGTCAGTCCAGTATCTAGAGATTCAAGATGAGCATCATAAAAACAGATGAAATCACAAGAGCTGACAACTGAGCACTGCTTCAGCATTAGAAGAGGAACAGTATCAAGGATATGGAAAGAGCTGCAGATAATTTTCACAATCTTACATAATTATTGCTTGGCTGGATAATAGATTCCTCAGTGGCACTGTGAGGCCTTCTGAGGACAATGGCGTTATGAGGTCATCCGTTTACTGTCCCCTGACATTATTTCTGCATTTCATGGTAGTACTTCCTTCCATTTCTTTCCATTACAAACACTAAATAATGCTTTGGTGTATGGCTTGCTGAAGATACATTAATGTTTCTGATCTAAGAGGTGTCTTCTACATTTCTGTGTAGAGACCCATCATGCACAGAAGATACTGACAGTAGGCAATTAGCCCTAATGATACTTCTTTATTGGGAGAACATATATTAGTTCTGTGGTGACAACAGCTGGAGATATTTTTGTCGACTGCTTATACCATGATTCAGGCTGTTTTATAGACTAGTAACTTAGATACTTTTAGTATCTAAAACGAAAATTGCATGCTGCCATAGGCTTTTCACCCATAAATCTTAATGTAATCTGTCATTTCTCTGCTTTAATATGACAGGTATGTTATTGAAATGACAGCCATGAGATCATATTCTTTCCACGTCTTGCAGAAAATAAGCTGTGAATTTTGGTCCAATGAATTTTTAATCTTTTTGTAGTCAGATGGGACTACACACTCTTTTCCATCTTACTTTTTTCCTCCCTCTGTGGTTCCAGAAAATAAACTGAGCCGTCTGATCCAGCAGTTCTAGATAAACCTCGAATTTTTGAAAAATTCACACTGAAATTACCTCAGAATTTTTTTTTTAGTCTATTTCCTTTATTGCAGTCCTTACCAAAAGAATGCCACTCAGGTAAGCCGTGGTTAATGTAATTTCATTAGAGACAAAACTTAGCTGTCAGAAGAAATGATCTGATGTTTTTAGACATCCTCTCTTCTGAATATATTCTTGTTAAGTACGAAACCTTTGTATTAAAAGCAAATGACTTGTTGCCTTAAAAAACAAATACCAGTATTTCTTAACTGTAGTGCACATAGTATTTAATTAAGAAAAAATTTCTTAGATTGAGTTTTCTAACAACAGTGGTTGGAAGAGAACTTGTACCGGTGTTCTTCAAGTATTGAGAATATGTTTTAGTCCAGTGCTATAGATTTTTTACTAAATCTATTTTATGCCGAAATCGTTAACATTTAGGGTTGATTTCTTTTAGCGGGCCCTTGAAGATTCTGCTTTTAGGTCTTCTTGTCCTTCCCTTGGAAAGGGAGATAAATATGTATCTACCAGATAACTCAATCCCAGAGACTTGGAGAACAAATCAGAGAAACTCTTAACTACACAGAGAGTTGAGGGAGAGTGTTTTTTTCTCTCAGCCACTAACCTAGAAGCTTGAAGTGAGCCAAGGAATAAGCATTTTGCACCCCTGTTTCCTTCCATAGGCCCATTTTTATCTGATTATTCCATTATTTATGTCTTTAGTCTATTATTTGTTCCTCTATTCCATTATTTATTAGAACTGAGAGAACAGGGCACATCTGCCGTTTATGCAGATACCATTGTCATGCTAGAGCACTTCAAGCTGGTGCTTGTATTCTTTGTATATTGCAGTATTTGGTGGCAAGAGAAAAAGAAATACTGTCAGGGAATATACAAACAGTAGGTGTAATGCATTTTTGTTTTTCTATAGGACACTTTATTAAATTCTCATTGTTGATATAGGTACCAGCCACACTATCTCTAGTTTTAGTTCATATTCATCAGAGAAACTGACAGAAAAAAACTAATGTAGATGTTCAAGTGATAGAAAATGGTAAAATTGGAAAAATTAAGTATATGCTTACATAGTCACTGATGATTTAAACAGGTGTATTGTTTTTCCTGAGGTCTTTTCCTGTAGAAGGGAAAAATACAACATACTATTTACTTGCCTGTAAATATTTACTTTGCTGTTCTATAGAACAAGAAATTAATGGTGCTTAGAGAAGTATGTCTTTAACAATACAGCATTCTTTTCTTGAATAGTCACTGACAGTAAATTTGGATACAACAGCCCATTTTAAAATCTGTGGCAGTGAGTTGTCAATACAAAGATTGAGATTTATTGCTTTCAGGAGTAGACAAGAAACAAAATGTTTGATGTTCTCATTTAGTATTGAACATTTATGTAAAGTAAGTAGTATTTACAATGCTAGTAGACTTTAGAAAACATTTCTCACAGAAACAGAGCATCACCAGAAGCTCACTATTTTAATTGGCACACATTTAATGTTTCTGCTAGGTTTACTCTAAGAGATATATATGACAGTGGTGATAACTGTTGTCAGTTAAGCACTTGTGCTTGAGATTATTGAGATCTCATGTACCTCCAGAATAGAGAGTCAAAAAATGAGGATGGGTACTACTTCTGAATGTTTTTTCAAATATTTGAGAACAAAAATGTTACTCTTTCTTGCTAAGTTTTTACTTCTAAGGTCAGAATTTACTTTGTTTTACACTGGGTAGAGTTGGACATTTCTGCTTGGGACTTGGCAAGAAGTGCATCTTGGTTTGGACTGATTCTTTAGGAAAATGTGCTGGATCTAAATTTTTTTTGTCTTGAAGAAACTAAGAATCAGCTCTTGAGTGCCTTGATCACTGGGCTGTGTAGTGATGCTACTTGTTGTCTGGCCCGGAAGATCCAGGTTCTTTTTTACAGAATATCATTATTTCAAGGCATGGTGTGCTCTGATTCAAGAGGAGTCTGTGTTCATGTGGTTGTGATAGCCTGCTCTGTTGTAGATTTGATTTTTTAACTGCTTCAGGCAAAAGAGGGTATTGAACTCAATTGCCTTGTTTCCTGTGGGAACACTGCATCTACTGCATCGTTGTCTGTGCTTTCAGAAGTAAATATAGCAGTGTTTTGGGAGATTTGTCTTCATAGCAGAGTTGTGTTATTCCTCTGTTGCCTGTGCTCAGAACTCACAAGGGGGCCTAATACACAGGCTGTGCAAACCCAGGTTGTGGAATTCAGGGAAGCCTGCTATGAGTACAGCAGCTAAAGCTGCTGGATTCCAGCATTACCAGAAGCTAAATGTCAGGCAGACGCTGAAGACTTTAAAATGACAGCGTAGACAAGTGTGCACTGCAGAAGTCAAGCAGATATTGTCTGAATATCACATGGATTGAAGTTTCTAATATTCACCTAAATCCTTAACTTGATCTGTGACTGAATGTTTTAGATGTCACTTGTGGATAAGGGCAGTAAATAAGCTGAGATATCCTGAAGTCTTGGTTTGAAGCATTTACTACTTCTGAATTAGCTGCTGGTTAAGAAAAAAACAATTCTGACAACCAATTAACTCTCTGCAATTTTTTTTTAATATATTTTGTTGTGGGAAATGAGGATCAGATTACAGACCTTGTCATCTCACTCAGACTGTTTCAACAGACACTCACTGTTCTCATCCTGAGCTGACTGTTTCAGATTTTCACATAAATCCAACATCTTTAAGTTTACCATCCTGCTTGCTAGATAAATCTAGTAGTACGGACTGTGTTGAGACCGAATCACTGGAATAGGAGGAAGACTATTAAGTGAGATACTACTAGCAGCTCACACCATACCAGTACCATATGCATTTTCAGTGTTAATGTCTTTACTTTGAACACTGGAAGTAGGATAAGAAGTCAAATGGGACAGACACTACACTGGATGAGTCTCAAAGTGGTCAGATGACATGATGCTTAGCAGTGTCAGAAAAGACACGTACAACTTCACAATTGCAGTTTTCTTGGCTGTTGCTGTCTGTTGAGGGTCTGCAGTGTCTAGTAACCAGGGGTTTCAGGAATAGTTGATAATTCTATTATCAGCAAGGAAAATTTCCTTTCAAACTGTCATTGTGCCATGCTGCAACAAGAGACATTATAGAATGATGGAAAATGGTTCTGCAAATCCTACTTATGCCAAAAGTCTTCTCATTCAAGGCAGTAAATGGGAGTGAGGTTGTGGGGTGGTACAAGTCCAGTCTCTTTGCAGTAATTCCTTAAGAAATAGTCCAACTTTGGCTTGTGCCAGTCAGTCTAATGACTTGCTCTTTACAGAAAGGCACATTCAGCAGAGCCAGCCAGAAGGATAACCCACAGAGACTGGCATTTACAAGACTAATATTATTTATGTAGTAGACTTCAGTCTCTTGAGGTTCTTTGGGGAGAGGTTGTCAGGGTAATGGATGCCTTTACTCTTGTGTCCTGGCACAACCAACTTTGATGTGATTGATCTTCCTGACAAAGAGGATAAACTATTAGTCATCCTTTGGGAAGACACTGTCTGGAATGAATAAACCTATCATCCAGTTTCACGTTATCACAGGGAAGATTTTATTTTTTGGTCAATTTCAAATAAAGGGGCATTGACTATATGCACTTTCAATCTTGCTATTAAATATTAATTTGGAATTTTGTTTTTGTTTCTGTTTAAAAACTATGACATTTCTCCAGTATATATGATTGTAGTATAATGGAGTTAGGTTTAAAAAATATAAAATGCATGTTTAGGCTTTTTCAAGGGTTTGAATTTTTGTACTTTGTGCAGCTCAGTTGAATTCAGAAAATTGTTTTTTTTTTCTATTCTTTTGTATTCCACTAATGGAACAGAAAAATGTGATTTGCAAACTCTAGAGAATCCTGTGTTAAGTTATAATTTATAAAGTACTTAAAAATCAGACATCATTACTGTGCATAATGCGTTCTATTGTCACTTAAAAGTTATAATAGTATATTGATTCTTTAATAAAAGAAACAAGAACATGGAGCTCTTGAATAATTAGTAATGGATTATTTTTAATTATAAAATTATCTGCATTTAGCCTTATTCCTTAAATTTATTATATATTGTACTTTTTTTTCAGATGAAATGCCTATCCAACATCCAGTTAATCAGAAATGTTTAGAAATTTCAATGAAGCTGTAAGGCTGTGGATACTGAGTAAAGTTTAATAACTTATATGGATTGTGCTAGACTGTCCACCAGAAAGAAAAATTTACATACAACATATCTTTAAGAATCTATTATATACAGCATATATTTAAATCATGTAGCTGTGTAATAGGGAGGGAGGACTGCTATTGAAAACATAGGAATTACTGATGGTCCCCAGCATGATAAAACTGCATTTTTGTTTTTCAGGTCTTAGGAACAGATGAGGATGATATGGGGGATGGTTGCTCTCAGAAACTGGCTTCTGCCAAGTTCCTTCGACTTTTGCTCCTGGTACTGATTCCATGCATCTGTGCCCTTATCCTTTTGCTGGTGATCCTGCTTACCTTTGTAGGTGAGTGCTTCTTTAATTAAGGAGACACTTCTTAAATTAAAGAGGCTAGAACTAAGAACACATTCTCAAGTGCTGATATAACTGTAGACATTAGACATATATCTTAGCACACTTACCTAAAAAACAAATCTACCTAGTCATTGTTTGTTGCAGAGAAGTAAGTCTGCTATTTAGATTTGTGTGCTCCGAATGTATTTTAAGTATCCATGAGGAAACCTTTTCTGGTTTTCTCGAGGTAGATTTTTGGGGAACAAATTATCTTGAACATGTAGATGGTTTTCAGCAGCCATTTTACAAGTGCAAAAGATACATTTATTATAATTTTAGATCACTGTCAGTGGAATGGAATATATATCTGTTTATGTCACACATTCATATGCAAACCCAATTCTTATTTTCAGGTGAAACTTAATTTATAAATAGCCACAAATTTTTCTGAATAGCATACAAAGTATTAACTATTTAACTAGGAAAATTATGTTAATTTCTTTTACATACACTATATGTATCAATGCAGAGAACTCCAAATATGTTTTGTGGAAACTCGTTCAAGGTATTAATAGATTTCATAATGGCTGAGTCTGTGAAGTAATTTTGTGTGTATGTTTTTCATAATTAAAAAGTGCTAATTTATTAGCATAATTTTTTTAAAAGTCTTCCCATTGTTACTTTTAGAAAAGCTGACATATCATTAAATTCCTTCAAGTACAAAATGAAAAGGACAATAAAACTAGGTTGAAGCATTATTTTTTCAGGAAAAAAAAAGTTTAAAAAATTTGCTTTCAGTGCTAAGTGTTTTTGGGGTTTTTTCATTTTTCTTTGTGTTAGTGAGAACATTTTCTAATTGAGCTTCCTTAGGTACTTCAGAAGCACATCTGAAATAAGTGGGGTCCAGTATCCAGATATATAGATATAAATCCATTTTCCTATTTTAAACACTCCAATTTAAATACACATCAAACAGTCAAATGGAAAGCCTAGGACGAAACTAAAGATGTCTCAAAAGCGCTGTCAAAATCAGGACAATTTAAATCTGTTTTCTCAATTCAGTCTGTAAAGGATGTGCAACACAACGTTGTAGGCCTGTTCTTTTCATTTAGTTTAAGTTAAGGAAGTAAGAAAACCCCCAAAGCTAGTGAATGTTATGATTGACAGGTAAGTCTTGGGTTATATCTTTGAACTAAGAACAGTCTGAAATGGATTAAGAGGAAGTAAGTCTTGCAATTAGGAAATATGAAGCCGTTAAATTGGCTTTCCTTATGTTTAGCATTCCATTTGTATCTTTCATATCCTCTGCCCTAGATTTTCATTCTTTGGTAAGAAAGCAGATAAAAAGTCAGGTGTATTTACATCAGCTCTACTCAATCTCTTCCTCAGACATATATTGAACTGTGATTAAAATGTGTGAAATCCTCTGAGAAATGGGGCCTGTTCTGATCCTACTTACATAGCAAAAATCATGACTATCTCCTCTTAAGTCAGCGTCATTACTGTAGGGTAAAGAATAAAGCTTGGTGTTATAACCCAAGTCTAAATCTGGCAAAGGTCCCTTTAGAAACAGCTTTTGAATTAACATTTTGTAATTTACTGTTCTTCTCAGCAGCTTTCATTTTCTATGCATTGATAGCCTAGAAGCAAATATATTTGATGGCCAGAATTAGATGAACTAATACTGTGGACATTTAAATTACGTGTAATAGAATATAGTCTGTTTCACTAACTAACAATACACTATATTGAAAATAGTACTTCATGTTCATTTCAGGTCAATAATAAGTGAACTCTGATATTGGTATGAAGTCTTACCATGTAAGAAGTAAGTTGATAGTATTGAGGGGCTAATCGAAATTATTTGATAGGAGGGAGGGCAGGGGGATAGGGGAATGGAAAGGAAAGGAGAAAACAGAAAGAGAGAAAGAAAAAGAAAGAAATGACTGCAGCTTAACTGACGTGCAATAGTTTGGTGTTCTATGAGACCTTCATAGTATTGGTAATGTGCCCATTTCTCCAGAGTGCAAAGTCACGGGTAAAGACCCTGCAGGAAAAATCTCAGTTTGTGTGTGCTGGCCAACTGTACTAGTGAACCAGTGCTTTATTTCCTTTTGCAGCTGCCTCATGCATTACCCATACTTTCTTAGGCTGCTTTGCTCCATTTCATTAGCTTTTAAACAGACTTTGTCTCTTTGAACTTTCCTGCTCTGAAGAGCTAGAAATCTTCTACAGTTTACACTGCCAGAATCTCATCTTACTAGCTTGAACAGTGTGACTATTTCTTTAATCTCTTAACTGTCCATTTTGAAGAAAACTCTCAATTTTTTAAAACCTGTCCACATTTAAACAAAATATTAATTCCCCAGAGTGAACAGCAACTGGAAATGATAATTCAAACTGCTAGAAAGTGTTGCTTTGAAATGAATGTGTCTGGTCCCAGTAGGTCTATTTTGTACCCAGCACAATGAAGGCCAGCATACTGTATGTTTCTGTCATCTGGAGATTCCTAGCTGTGGCTGGAGACACAAATTGAAAATGGTTACATGTATTTGTCAACTCATTAACTATCTGGCATATGATTTACTATCTACAGCTCTCTAAGAACCCAAAGAACAGTTGGATATAGTGTGACTGTATGGATGAATAAAATGCATGTTCTGTATGTGCTGCATGTCTGTTAGCAAACACTGATAGAGAGTAATTAATTTCTCTTCACTGAAGAGATAAAGAAAGAACTGGCTGGTTTAAAGCATCACTCTGTTTTCCTAGGTATCTTGAAATTTAAATACAGATGCTATAAAAACATATCCAGTAAGGATATGCAGTAGTGTTTTTAGGGGAAGAGTAGGGGCAAGGATGAAAATTAAAGCAAGTGGAAGCCCAGCACAGAGTAAATTCTGCAGCCTAAAATTAAGTGCCTAAATTCTCTATGGTGCATTGGTAAAAGGAAAGGATAGGAGGAGAATGTGGGAGAAGAAAGAGGTGACTCAGGAAGGCGCCCTAAAACTCTTTACAAACTGAGTGGAAACAGAGCTGTCATCTAGAGCTAGTAAGTGGGGAATGCCAGAGGCCTACGCCTGCCTCCCTCGAGGGCGTATGTACCTGAGCCAAGCTGATGTTATTTTGGAGGGAAAAAATGTAAAAAAGAATTTTAATACTGCTCATTGTCAGTGGAGATGATACAATTAGGAGGTCCTTTTGGGTCAGAGAGGTTCGTTGTGTGGTCCCCCTATTAAGAGGAGTTGTTATCACTAGGAAACTGTAAAAATAGAACAAAAAATGCTGTTGTTGGAAAGATGGGTTGAAGAAGCAAACAAGCATTTGGGGATCTCAGTGAAAGAAGTAAATGACCTCATGGCAGTGATAGACATAGTTGTTATTATTTGTTGTTCCAGAAAAAGAATGAAATAAGTCTGAGTGAGAAGAGGATAGAATCCAGTGGGTAGCCTCAATATTTTGTTTCACAGTATTTATTTGACCACTGTGTTAAACCAAAGGGGGTTTTCAAACATTTTTCAAGAGTTTACCTGTCTTGTAATGTATTGCCTCTTATTCTGCTGAGTGATACATAAATAGCTAATCATTTTAACTTTAATTTCAAATCAGTATTAATAGCTCTTTGGGATCAACATTTTACAGCCTTTTTCTATTTTTATGCTGAGAGGAAGAGAAGAGATGAATTTAGGGAGGAGGAGAGAGAATGTGAAAAAATACCTTAAGCTGTTCTTGAATTATGGAAAAATACTATGCACTTTCCCAAAGGCGTTTAAAAAGCTTATTTTAACTTTCTGAAAACTACAAAAAAAAGCCTAGTAAAGTTTGAAACTTGAAGTAAAGTAAGCTTCCAAATTCTAGAGGTTCAGTGCTTTGTTTGAACACAAATATCTGGCATCCACATAAAGCCACATTTTAGTGAGCACAATTTCTGAGCACAACCACTGACTCTTCCTTAAACTTTAGCAAATGATCTTAGTACTAGTCCCTTTTTGTGAAAATGCACTTACTGTTTGGTTTTACCAGAGGACTCAAACAAAAAAATGCTGCTTAAATCATTTGCAGGTGGGAGATTTTTGGTTGCTTCTGTAAAATACACACAGTAAATTCCTCCAAACCTCAATGATATATGAACATCTGCTGGTGGAAAACCAGAAACCCTACTATATATATATATATATATATATATATAAAGGTCCCCTGGGTTTGTCCAGTAGAAGTTAGACATAAAGATTTACTCAGTTAGCGACACTGGAGCCAAACCAGAACAATCCAGCCTAGATAAGTGAGGATATGGTAAATCTCAAATGGTAACTGTTTAATTGAAACTCACTATATTTTCTTGCTAATTGCATTTGCAATAGTTAAAGTTACTCATTAAAACAGAAAATGCTGACATTGCTCCTTCTCAGCTATTCCAGTTCTCTTTTGTCCCTTAACTATAAAGCTTTCCAACCCTAAGTCACTTCAGTTAGATTCTTCTGGCATTTTTGGTTACTTGTAGCTGTGGTTTATAAACATTTCTGCCTGCTCAGTCTCTGAATTTCAGACCAGTTAACTGATTTATTTTAGCAGCAGAGTTCACAGAGAAGTGAGAATAGGAATTCAATAATGGGGATGGGCTCAGGATGATTCCTTTTAATTTTTTTTAATAATCTCTAGATGAACTGTGTCTATTGTGATGTTAAGCTCTTTTACCCACCAGTGGCAAAAATTACTTTTGCTATTTACCAAAAATTTCTTATTTTGTAATACAGAGAGGCACTTATCTTCTAGCATTAAATATGACTCTAATCCATTTGGTTAAAGAATTTGAGATAATATTTGTCATTTCTGTTACAGATAAATAAGTTATATGTTCAACACATGTTTAAGATGTCTTCTTTATTATTTGGATTACTAGGTTAAAGATCAGTTATCTTACTATGTAGTTTAAATTTCTGATGCTTGTGGGATACATCTACTTACTGTTTTGATTTCTGAATTATAATTACTTGCAACTATTGAACACACACAGCTAAGAAAAGTCTGTTTTTTCTATAATATAATAAATGATCAAAAAATAAAGCCAGCAAGTGACTGAAATTTTAGACAATAACTATATATTTAAAATTTAGTATCCGAGAAGAATGACAACTCAGAGGCCCATATTTAGCAATGGTAGTTAAATTACATAATCTTATATAGAGAAAATAGTATCTCTTTCCATTTTACAAATTAGTGAATATGTAATATGTTAAAAATGTATTGATTGCCTTAAAGCTTCAGAATTGGACTTTGGAAGATGGTGGTGCTATGAGAACAAGACATTATGCAATTTTAAAGGATAAAAAATAGCATTGTCCACCTTATTAACTTAATGATAGAATGAATGCATGTTGAAGCTCCTTGAAATTGCACTCTGTAGTTTTAAACATGTAAGTATTCAGTGACATACTATAAATAAGATTAAAATATTTTGAGCACATGGAAGCATTTGTTTATCTATTTATCCTACAACAACCGTGTTTTATGTGGTCCTGTTATTTTGTTGCTAGATAGAATTCTGAAATTTGTCTTCAATTTTAATTTTGATATTAAAATACCTTAATTTTATGATTTTATTTAGTATTACCTTTTCAAAACAAATTGGTAACACTCTTCCAGGTGATGGTAATTTTGGTGTTTTTTTTTTCCTTTATTGCAGGAGTGTTAGAAAAAACATGCTTTTATTCAAATGGAAGTGAGAGCCTCACAGTTAATGGTGACTTTGAAACATCTCCCGGTCTTTTGCCAAATATGGTTGAAAATAGTTCCGAGACTGATCCCACAGTGGATCTCAGCACACAGCCCTCTTCTTGGACCACCACGCCTTTATCTCACATTGACCAAATGAACAACAACTCAAATATATTTATAGAGTCTTTCCAGGAAAATTCCTTTGGTCCCTCAACTCAAGCCACAGTGCTCAGTCGTCAGCCTGCCTCTGAAGCTGCTTTGGCAGAGGGCTCTGAAGACAACACCCGGCTGTTTGCCACTACAGAGAAGGTGACATTGTGGTCTGCAGATGCTTCTTTTAACACAGAGAGGATGACCACTCTGCCAATATTAAGTCCTACCCGTCCATCTGTGTCACAAAAAATGGATCAGAAAAAAAGTAAGTTTATATTTTATTTGGCTCCATAGTTCTGACCCAAAAACTAATAAAGCATACTATTGACATGCTGCCCTGTGTGCTTCTGTGAGGTCTAAGGAATGTGTGTCCTTTTGGATAATTTATTTTGTCGTGTACATTCCATGTTGCAATCAACTGGTTTCTTATCAGAACATTTGTTCAGCCTGTTAAGGAAGATGCAGTAAATTGTCTCAGTATGAAAACTTAAAATACATTCTTCAATTGGTGATAATCAGGCTTGCATAGGCTAGAAATGAGTTACTGCACTTACTAATTCTGTAGATTGTATATTCTGTTTCTTTAAAACTATGTAAGTGGCAAGTACATTCCTGATCTTGGCATGTAATTGCAGTTACAACTTTTTCTGTCTTAATGGATAAATTCTCTAATTGGACACAGTTTTTCTGTGTAGCAATTAAGTTCCATTGACATTTTTGAGAGAGAGTAACAACAATTAACTGGGCCTAGGACTTTTTTTTTTAACTATGAAGGTAGGTGCATTTTTTTAATGCCACAGTAATTGTTATTGATTCATCATGTTAGTGGTAATGAAGGATTCCCTGATACTGCTTTGCTAATTTCTGAAACACAAGCATACCATATTGAAATGAATCCGTTTCTCTAGAGCTGCTTATCATTAATTTTTTCTTAATCCCACCATAGCACAGAGTAAAACTTATTCATAAGGTCATTGAGAAAATGTAATGTAAATCACTGATTTATCAGTATTTTCTTCTCTTCCTTAGACTATAGTGTCTTCATAAGCCATTTGAATGGTGCAGGCTTTTTGCAGGTTCTATTTGCTAAATTATGTTTCTTATGTAGATTTCTGTCTTTTTGTCCCCCTGCACCCCAAACTCAAAATAAATTTATATATATGGACGCTTGAATCCTATTAGTGGTTAATATATTTACTTCTTTTGTCAACTTAGCAAACTATCATTGTGTCAAGGAACAGCAAGAAAGCATAATATGCTATACTACAAATATTTTCATAATCATATTTGAGATACCTGAAATTCCAGGAAATATAGGTGAAACAGTGTAAAGCCCTTATTACTTTTCTTATCTTGTTGAAACGAGCTCTTTTGAGGTGCATATAACAAGCATATGTAATATGGCACATGATATTTTTCCCTGCTACAGTGTTAATGCAGGGACAGCACTACAGTGACTCAGGACAGCCTTAGATCTGCATTTCTAATCTTTTTGGTATTATACAGAGAGGCAATTTTAGCCCTTTCCAAGTATGTGTTCTATTCTGGTAAGTGCAGTTCATTCCAACAGCAGTATGACTGCGTGTATATTCGGTAGGCGTGACTACTTGGAATTCTATTGTGGCGTAGTATTTTCTGTGTAAAGAGAAAAGGACAAAAGGTTTCCAAAGACAAATTTGAAATACCACAGATTTATTAAAAAAAAGGCACAACAACAACAAAAAATCCCATCCCCAACTGAGATACTTTGCCCAAACACAAAACCCAGAGATAGAATGTTATTAATCAATAACCTCACAGTCTTTGATTCCACTTTCAAGTGTTTTGGTTAGCTGTATTAATGGGGACATTGCCTTAATTCTGTGTGTAGATTAAAAAAAACCAAAACAACAAAATATAGATATATTTTAAGTATTCAGAAGAATTTGATCTTACAATAACTGTGTGTTCCCATGGCTCTCCAAGGCATGGAGGAGTAGAAAGCAGGGGCTTTCTAGCACTGTTCTCCTCACTTCCTTTCTTGTCCTGGCCTTTTCATATTAACTCCTTATACTCATCTTTAGTCTCTTTGATCTCTTTTTTTCCACTAAGCTTCTTCTTGGAGAGATCCTAAGGTACCACAGAACATGATCTGATGTTCACAGGAAGTTGTTATGTATTCTGATGTGGAAGGCAATGAGATATAACTAGGAGATGAGATATAAATGAGTTTTGGAGGAGTGAACCTGGAATATTCTTCTAGAGTAAAAAATATTTTTTTGGGACAAGTAAAACTTAAAGATCATATCAGATTGGTGGTAGTAGATCAAATGATTTATCTCTTGCTTAGTGTCTGAATCCAGCTGTGAACATTAGCACATGCCTGAAGAAGAATAAACTCTGGCTGGCCTGCTGAGGCACTTGAACACTTTGTGGTAGCAGATTCCAGTGATTTGCAGTGAGTCGTGGTGAGCGCTCCTTTGTCCTCCCATGAATTGACGTAATCCCTTTTCAACCCATGTAAAATGAAGGTTTGAGTTTTTAAAGCATATTTTGTAAGGAAATTAACCTTTAAATGAAGTGTCAGGCTGATGTTCTGTCATCAATGCACACTAGCAGATCATTCGTGAGTGCAAGTTTCATCTGGTGCAAATGTGGGTAGGTGAATCTGTTTCTCTTCATTTAATAAGCATGTGTAATTTGCACTTTATGCTGATTTTATGCAGTACAATAAAAGATAAATGATATATCATATGACATAGAGACTGCCAGTTCAAAGCCAACCAAAATTTTGTGAACACATTTGGACTGGCATTCATGTGGCTGTTAAGTTTTTGATCTGATGCTAGTGTCCCTAGTGCTGGATTTGCTTTACTGGTGGGCCACAGCTTCAGTAAAAGACATTAATAAGAGAACTTAGAAATATTGTGACCATATGGTATTCAGTTAAGACTTTAACATAACTAAGACGTTGCTGAGTTACTAAGTGGAGGGGAATGAAATTTGGCACATATGACATCAATTATTTAAGAAGTCCTTGAAGAAGGAGGTTCTTTGACAGAAATTCTAGCAAAGAATAGATTAGTGGGTAAATAGGAATGAATGATACAATAAAGGAAGAGATAAAGTAGTAGTTTATTTCCATTTTACAAGGGGAAGCAATGCCTCACAAATCTATTAGAAAGTTCTTTGAAGGAGACAGTGAAAGTCCTGGTTAATATAAGATACTTGGCTTTTCAAAATGCTGTTAACAAGAGTCTTCACCAAGAAGTCTTACAGACCTCTTCTTGCAGACTATGTGTTTGTTAAAAGACAGAAGGAAAAATGAGAATGAATGGCTAGGCTCCAGAATGAAGAACGCTGCTGGTAGAATCTTACAGACCGACAGTGTTTTCTGATCAGGGAAAACAGAAAATACTCAAGTAATAACATTTCTGCTAATATGGATTTAGCCCCCTAAAATGAATAGCTGGGACTCACATAAAGGCTTCATAGTGGAGACACTGACTGATAAAATGTTTAAATGACTGTGCCAATAGATGCGAAAGAATGCTGGAGAGTGGGAAACAATGAGAACTCTTATCAAATACAATGCTGGACTTTCAGCTAGTGTTGCCACCAAAATAAGGACCTGATGGTGTGCTGCAGTCAGCTTTCTGTCTCCATGAGAACCCTCATCATGAAGTCTACAAAGAACAAAATGGAAAATATTGCTACATCAGTTTGTAACTTCAGAAAGATAACAGTGGCATTGGGAAAGGCAAATAGCAGGCAGCCAGACCAGTAGAGACATTAAAACACTTAGATGTGGGGAGGCACTAAATAGAAGTAAGACACTGTTTTCCTACTGGAAAACAGCTGGCTTATGAGTCAGTTGTTGTGGTGGATAGTCAGACCATTTTGAGTCTAGGTGAAATAGAACAGTTGTGTTTTTCATTGTAAGAGGAGTTGCCTTTTTTTTTTTTTTTTTTTTTTGCCTATCAGGCAGTAAGCTGAAAAAAAAAGGAGACCTTATGGAACTTACTACCACAGGATAATGGGAAAACCAGAAAGCATGGAAATGCTTGGAGAACTCTGTGAGGAGTTGGTCTGTTGGGGCTCGTAGAAACAATAGTCCACTGGCAATTTCTGACTTGT
Organism: Chloebia gouldiae; assembly: GCA_003676055.1. Lineage (NCBI taxonomy): Eukaryota > Metazoa > Chordata > Aves > Passeriformes > Passeridae > Chloebia > Chloebia gouldiae. The sequence goes on from QUSF01000005.1 coordinate 23,164,615, forward strand.
GATGGTTCAAGATTCTATGTTGCCAGAAAAATTGTTGTTATAGTCCTAGGTGGTTGTTTCTTATATTTGCCCAATATTACTATAATTTTTTGGAATATATAATGATGGCCCCTACCAAAGGTCAGCTTCTGAGTTAAAAGTATCCTGTATTACCTCTCTGTTGAGAAGCAAGTGAAGGAATATGTTTTTCCTATTGAGGGTTTTGAGTTTGTGTGACTTCATGTCTAAATGTTTTCTGGAGGCATGGACCATGGTCCTAAGTCATGAGGAGGGCTCACTGGAGAGTTTTCTGATAGCAAAACTATCAGGATTTAGGTCTTAGGTCAATCAATAGGTTCAGTAGTGTTTATGCATAGAATTTGAAGTATACGCAGTGATATTCTGCCCATCTGTCAATCAATGTTTAACAGAAAAAAGAGCACATTTTAAATAGTAAATATTGTAAAGAATAAAGCATGGTTTCCCAAGGAAATATTAATACAATTTATTGCTACTTTTTTCTCTTTGAAATAAAAGCAGACTGCACTGAGGCAGTAAAGTGGGAGACTTGATTCAAATGAAGCACACTCCCTGTTTTGTAATGCTGATGATTTGGGGAGACAGGAAGAAGTAGAGTGATGGCCGACGTTCTTACATGAAAATCATGCTGTAGATGAATGGAATATACACTGGGACAGGAAGTATTAATATCTGATTTCGTTTCTTTCACTCACTGCTGTATTTGCATATGTATATTTGATATCCCTTTTTTTTGTGCCAAATCTCCCATAGATCTCCCCTAGCAGCCCAGTAGCGCCTCTGCCACTTCGCAAAATCAGTTTCAGCGGAGAACTATGCCGCTGGCCGGATCCTAACGTGAAAAGTAACATGGCTAGGCTTGATCTTCAGCCCGTCCGTGCGGGGCATCCCGCGGGCGGTGCGGGGCCGTGAGGGGCGGTGAGGGGCGGTGAGGGGCCGTGAGGGGCCATGAGGGGCCGTGAGGGGCCGTGAGGGGCCGTGAGGGGCGGGCAGGGCCGGGCCGTCCCTCAGCACGGCCCCGCAGCCGCAGCGCGCCCGGCCGCGCTCCTGCCCGCGCCGCCGCCAGAGGGCGCCGCGAACGCGAGTCCCGCGCGGTCGGAGCGGGGCGGGAGCGGCTCTGCAAGGGGCAGGAGTGGGGCCTGGAACTGGGCAGGAGAGGGGCGGGAGCGGCTCTGCAAGGGGCAGGAGTGGGGCCTGGAACTGGGCAGGAGAGGGGCAGGAGCGGCTCTGCAAGGGGCAGGAGTGGGGCCTGGAACGGGGCGGGAGTAGGACCGGAGCGGGGCAGAAGCGGAGCCGGGGAGGGGCAGGAGCGGGCGCTCCCGGGGAGAGAAGAAACACGGTCACTTGGGCGAGTGTGGAGGAGGGTGAGCACCTCCGAGCCCCTTAAAAGCCCCGGTTGCTTTAAAGGATGAAGTGGAAAAGTGTTCTCGTAAAAGCGAGTCACTGTCTTAGAGTTTCAAAAAGCACAGGGTTTATGTTTGCTTGCTTGCATGCCAGGAACCTTGGGTCTTTCCACTTGTACATCTTTGAAACTGAACGGCTTAGTTTCTTTGCAATCCTCCACTCAGCCTTGATGTTACCCTAAATCTTTTATCACTTAACCATGTTGAATTTATGCATAAAATAAATCTCTTTGTCACTGCCCGGCATTTCCTACTATGTATTTGGGGTTCTGCCACTGCTAGAATTCTACTACACGGGATTTTATGTTCTGCCGCTACTACTACACAGAGTGTCCAGCTCACCTTTCTGTTTGGTAGGAAAGAGCAATATGAAAACCACTGTGGGGATAGCTGGACACAATATGTCACGAGTGGTGCAGAAACAAGAAATTCCATGTCTCTTTTGTGCTGCTCCTATTAAAGACATCTTTGCCTGCTGAAGCTAAGGTGTCTGGTAACTGCATCCCAAGTCAGTCCATAAGCTTGAGTCTCCCTAATCCCCAGCATTTCCAGCAGTGACCTGATAAATGTATTTGTATTTTAGCTCAATTTGTGTTTAATTATTCATACAAGTTGAACTAGAGTCAGTTGTGTAAGGAGTAATAGCAGCACTGGACCCATGGTAGATTTTTAGGGTATTCTTGTCCTCAAAAATAAAAAATTCAAGATGTTGTTAGAACATTATTTTCTCTTGAACAGAAAATAGTTTTTGTTTTTCAGACTGGCACAGAACAAAAGCAGTGTCCTAAATGTCAGGCCAGGAATTTAGCCATTCAAATGTATCTTTGTCATGCAAATGCAAGCATGAATAGACTAATATGGTAAAAATTGATTTTGTTGATGCTTGAATCCATGTTTGAGAGTGTTTTCTTTTCCAGCAGTACAGTCTGTTTCATTACCTCACTTATACCTAAGTTTTCTGTCAAAATTAAAGGTGGTGAAAAAAGCTGCCTTAAAATTTTGGCAGTTCAGTTTTTATTTAAGATTGCATTTTTTTCACTAGTCACAATAATCACTGGAGCCATTCTGCTTTTGTTCCCTAGAAAAAATTCAAAATTGAATTTGGATTTCAAAGGGAAAAATTAGTAGGAGAAATGTGGATTTTGACAAAATTCATTATCAAGAACCTGGTTTTCATGAGTTTTACCATTGTTGTTTCTTATGACTCCATGGGCATAGCTTGGAAAGGAAACCATGAAGTTTCTGACGTGTAAAATATTTTAGCTGAAATCCAAAAAATTCTTCAAAGTACTCACTATATAGAACAATTTTTCATTACTATTTATAAGGGAAAAAAGCTTGCTAGCTTTTATCACCTGATGTGTTACTGCTGTCAGGTAACTGCAAGTTTGCCAAAAACTTCAGATACTTGTATGAAAATTGTAATGATTTTATTAACATTTTCATACATTTACCTCTAGCTAAGCTTGTGATTTCAATTATCTTTAATAAATTTGTGGCTCATTATTGCAGTTCTTCTGTTTGTAGTTAATCTTTTCAAATTCAGTCTGATGAAACAATGTTATCTATCTAATAGACTACAGGTATTTGTCAGGATTAATATTGCAATAAGTACTGTGAATAACACACCCTCCTTGAAGTTCCATGTATCTTTACACTTTGGCCTTTCAGTGGTGTGGTTTCCTTTAGAGTGAGAGATTCCCACTTTAACTCAACTTTGGAAATAAAATCAGCTTTGTTCTAGTTTAAATGACGTGTGCTTCTGGAGCTGTGGATGTGTGTTCCTTTAAAACTTGAAATGGAAGACTTTTAGCTTTACACTTGTTTTACATTAATCATGGGTTTTTATACTTTGTTGCTTGTGTTTTAAACAGATGTTTGTTGTCAGATTGAATTATGAGGTTAAGCAAGACATCAAGTGCTTAGTGGAACTTTCAGGAGTGGTAACAATAAAGCAAGGCATATCTGAAGATAATTGTTTGAGAGCTGCAGGCACTGGCTTTTTCTTCAGGTTGCCTGAAACTATTTAAAAAATATTTGTGTGGCTATTTCAACAAGAAGATGATGTTAATAATATCTTTTTCTCTTCTGTATTGTGACTGATCACTTTGTTTCCAAAGGTACACCTTATATCTGGTAATAGTATGTGATTTTATGATTTATTAAAGTTTATCTGTTTTGTGCTTCTGCATGGTCTGTTATGGATTATAACACATAGAGTACAGCCAGGTGTGGGTACAGAGTCATCATTAATATAAAATGCTAAGTTCTAAACCCTAAATGCTAAGTTCTAAATCGTCAAAATATTGGAAGGTCAGAGCATTGATACAACTACGTGATCTACAGTCACTGTCATCTTTCACAATCATGTGAAATTCAAGAACAACATAGTGAGTACCATGGTTTGAAATCATTGTAGGGATGGGAATTTGAGAAAGTGACAAACAGCTAAATACAGCTAAAGATTAATTTAGGTATTAATCTGTACACAAAATCTGTGTTTCTCAGCTTTAATATGACTGCTAATTAAAAAAAATTATACTCTCCAGTGAAAGAAAATAGCAGAACTTCATAGCAGAAATTAGGAAAATCCTTTGCACTAGATGGGTAGTGCAGAACCCATTGTCTGCAATGGCTGTTGGGATCCTTTTCCTTGGGTATTTCCAAGCCTCAAAGTCATGGATGACAACGTGCTGGCAGCAATCTCACTTGGAGAAGCAAGTTAGGTGGAGACCTCCAAAGGACTTTCTACCAATAGTTCTGTGGTTCTAGCATATAAAAAAATTGGAAGTAGAACATGAACATTTTGCATGGTTGAAAAAAGTTCAGCATTACAGCTGGTTTAATGGTATTTAAGATAATCCAAATTTTCGTGGGGAAATGTCATTTCTCTCCAACTGACATAAGCAATTAAACAATGAGCTATAAGAGAAACCATTGAAGGAAGCTACTGATATTTATTAGTAATAAATACTGATATTTATTTGAAAGAACTAAATGGACTTTCTATTCTGTGAAAAGCAGTTGAAGTACAAGGGTTTTAAAATCTCCGTTTGCAAAAGCAACTTGCAGGCATCATGTTCCTCAGGCTTAAATACAGCCTGAACTGACATACAGCTGTAAGAAACTTAATCATGTTAAACTTTTAAACATTTTCTTTTTACCCACTGAAAAACAGGGTTGTTTTTGACCTCTAATTGCTCAGGCTGAGGAAATTTGTCAGAATTCTTTTTGTTCACACAACAAAAACATTGTGTAACTGGAACATTAAAGAATAACTCTATTAATGTAGTCAGCTAGGCTTGACTGTGAACAGAAGCATTCAGACTCTAGTGGCTGAAAAATAATTAGGCCTTCACTGCATATTTTAAAAATGCAATGCATAAAAGAAACTTCCAGTGCTATAAACAGGAGAGTCAGTAGCTGTCGGATAAAGAAATGGCCAAGGAAGTTGTATCTCATGTCCTGCAACACATATTTTGCTAAATGGGCTATCAAATTCAGAAGATCTAGGCTGCAGTGTTTCTGGCTAAACACAGACAATCTTTTAGAGACAATAACCCTGCTATAACAAAAGAAGCACAGACATACCTCTGAAAAATTTGTGGGAATTTCCCATAGGGAAAACAATTACTTTGTTAGACTGATCAGCCTTAGGTAACTGGGGCTTTGGAGATCAGCATCCAGGTCCTAAACTTCCCCTGTGAATTTCCACATGGGAAATTGCAGGCTGGAAAGGATTATTTTGTGTGTACTTGCAGTGTTTTGCTTTTCAAGTGAGGTGCTGTATTGCACTCTTAGGTTCTAGACAGATTTTGCAGGGAGGATTTTGCAGTTTATCTGAAACTAAGGTGGGTATAATTATCACTGTGAGATGTACTTGGAAAAAAAGGTGCCTCATTTCTTACTAAATATATCAGAAGAGTGGCTATCCTAGAAAGATAATTAACCAGAGAGAACTGGACAGCTCAGGCACAGCCTATTTGTATGCTGACCAATTCATAACCTAAACTGTTTTAAGCCTTTTACAAAGCACTGTGTGATTTTTTTTCTTGTTTTGTTTTGAACATAACTTTATTGATACATAACTAAATGTTGTCAATCAAGCTAGCATTAGTTTTCACTTATTGAAAACATGTCTGTTAGAAAAACGCACAAAAAACCCCAACAAAAAAACATCTGGATGCCTGCCTGGTTCCAGTGGAGACTACCATTTTTTATCCCCTTTTTTTAAGAAAGGCCTATCAAGAGGGATAAAGTCACGCACATATTTCAGAAGAATAGCGAAATCCTGTCCAACTTACTGTACCATGGAAAGTAGCCTCTAATGATAGATCTAATTGTAAAATTAATTTCAATATGTGCCTTTTGTTTAATGATAGGCTCTTAGAAATATGTCTCCAATTTCACTAAAGAATTCTGTAATTAGGAAATGACTAATCAAAATACCAGATCTGGTATTTTGCAGCAGGAGTAAATATTCAGCCTCAGCTTTGGCTCTTGAGCTTACCTGCTCTCAGCTGTGCCTGCCCAAGGGATTAAAAAAGTACATGCTTCAGCCAAGAGGAGCAGCATCTGGAAGCCACTTGCTGAGAGAAGTGGGGCTCCGAAAAAATGAAGTGACTTGATGAAGTGTCCAGCCTTTTGCAATATTCTTTGGTCAAGAGAATAGCTTGAAAGTTAGAATTTAAGACTTGCTCTGAGCAAGAAGTGTCTGGGGAAGACTGGGTGTGGTGTTCCACTCTGAAGCAGCTGGTACAGATTGCCTTAAAAAATAATTATGATAACATTTCACCTCTGTTCTAAAATACGAGTTGTATTTCCCTCATGGCTAATCGCCTCTCTGTCACCTGGGAGGTAGTGAATTGTTTTTCTCTCTACTGCAGGTGGTCAGTAGCCTTACCATGTCTCCCTTTGGTACCTGTGGAGCACAAGAGGGAGTTGACAATCACTCATTCCTTTCAAATTGTATAATTCATTAGCTGAATAAAATTAAATGCAGAGCAGTTGTTCTCAGCTAGTCCTGATGCCTGTCTTGTGTTTCAGATCCATGAATGGGATTTGCTGTTCTAAAGTTTGTTTTCCTCTTCCCCACATAAACTGTTATGAGTCAGATGGGTTGCATTTAAAGGTTGGCGATACTGACAAAGTATCCCCCTTCCCTTTGCTCCGAACCATACAGTGCTGCATGCTTTTTATGGCATTTATTTGCTCAGTGACCTGACTCAGCCCTAACACAGGCTAAGTTAGCTCTTGGGTAGTTTGGCACAAAAGTTGTTTCAAAGGAAATGGCAAGCACACATGGTTGAAAGGAAGCAGTATGGCACCATTGCATCACTATTGCATTCAGTTGTATTCCGAAATGTTTTCCTGGTTGTGTCAGTTGACTTAAGAAAAGTCATGACCTTCTGTTGGAGACTTACTTGGGAAATACCTTGCTTTTATCTTTAGGCTGCCATCATTCTGACTGGGCCCTCAGGAGACACTAGTTTGTCAAATGTCTACCCACATGTAAATGTAACAAACTTACTACTGCTTGTATTCAGATTATGTCTTTGTGCTGTAATAAGGCTGTATAAATGCACTCCTCTGAAGCCTTTCTTTAGGGATCAAGACATTACAGATTTCATGTGTAATGAAAACATACACACACAATGCTTCTTATAATTTCCTGAAGTCAACAGGTGCCCGCTAGCACCTAAAATAAAAGCTTTTAGTGCTTTTACATAAGTGCTTCTTAATCCATTTTTCCATTTTGCAGTATATAGTAGAGGATCTCTGTTCTAGCAAATGAGAAATGCTTATTTTTCACAGCTAGAAGGGCTTCTTTTTACATTATTTTCCATCCCTTCATAATTTTTACATTTTGGTAGTGAACTTCTGCTTTTGTATTATCTACAGACACAGTATTTACCAAAGGTTTATTGGCTGTGGTAGCCCTCTTGAATGCGAAATACTGGTCAACCCCTCAGTGATAGTTTGTTCTTGTCAAGAGAGGCTATTAAAAATGGGGACCTTGCTGTTGACAGTTGTGTGCAATATTGTGCTTTTACACCAGAGCATGGAATTAATTTGCCTTTCCCTTCACTTTGTCAGTGCTTAATGGGTGCTTTTAGGTGTGAGCTCTCTATTTCCATGGTACAACTAAGTAGTTTGTCAGTTGCAAAGGAAATGAGAAGTGTCTTGGAAGTGGTGATTTCATCACCAGTGGGTTTGTTGTTCTATGTGGATGTTTCAAATTTTGATAGTGATAAAGCATCCCCTTACTGTTTTAGTAGATTTTTTTTTTAACAGAGAGCAGGAATAAATGGGAGACAACATTGCAACAAAGCAAACACCGATCTCTTGATCTCTTTTGGCAAATAACTGTGTGGTAGTAGCTGGCATCAGTTTAGAGAAAAATAGCTGTGGAATAATTTACTTTTCAGTAGGTCTCCATCTCTAAAAATTAGAGATTAATTTTAATGTTGAAACTATGGCTTTTTGTGCTATTTTTTTAGAAGGTGAATATATAATAAAGGAATTATTTAGTTCTGTAAGAGGACCCGTGCTTTAGTTGTAAGACAATGAAACATGTTGCCTGATGTACATCAGTAAAGAAACCTTAAGAAATAAATGCTTTTGAACCATGTGATTTGTATTTTATTATCTTCTTAATGGCTAAAACTTCTTTTTTATTCATGTTATTATTGAAATTACTCCTATGCAGTCATCATTCAATATGCATTTAATAGAGTTGCAGAAGTGAATCGTGTCTATTATTCTAGAAGTTTTGAGCTAATCAGAGGCAGCTGACATATGTTTTTTGAATGATGTTCCTTTTTAAGAATCAGTTTGAGTGGAAGTTTAAAATACTGTTTTGATTTTGGTCAAATGTACCTGAACAAATACAGAAGGAATATGTGAAACTGAAGAGAATCCTAGCAGGAATCGCAGATGAGTAGACATTCAGCTCTTCATTCATTGTGTTACTTCAGTTTCTTTCACTCCACTTTCCTTTTCATGAAGAATTTGGAACCTTCTTCATTTACAGATGTCTCTTAGCAATTTTTTTATTTTTCCAGTGTTGTGGTGACAATGTGTCTTGGTTCACATTAAATCTCAAGGACCTACAGATGTCAAGTGAGTGATGTCTTTAAAAAGGGAAGGCAACTATTTAGAACAATACTTGAGCATATGCTAGCTTCATTCCTATTCACACAACACTTCAGCACATGCTTAAAAGATGCTCTCAGTAGAGAAGCTGTCTAGCTTCAAGATTGAAATTCAAAATAAGCTGAAGTTATAGCTTTTAAAAAGTCATTTGGCATGTACCACCCCTGTTGATTTGAATAGGATCTGCTGGTGCTCCGAAATGATGAAAACAAATTGTCCATGTAGTCTATAGCTAACTTTTATCCCTACATGTAAGGATAGAATGAGTTTTAAGTAGTTTCTTCTATCAGGATCTTGAGAACAACGCTAAACTTAAGAATTCCCTTAATTACCCATGGTTTCATGGGGAGGTTCTGCAACTTTTCACAAACCTCTCACCTCTGATTCAAGGCATCCAACTAATGCTTACTAAAATAGTGCACTTCAAATGAGATCGATGCCTTTTGGAAGGGGATGGCTCATTTTGGATATACAAGGAAAGATGTTAAATCTTGGTATGACTCAAATAGTGTCAAATAATATCAAATGGTGATCCAAAATATGTAGGAAAATAAAGTTAAGAACAATCTTTTTATTTATAATGCCTTCATTAACATCTATAATTTTAACTGCATGTAAAACACATATGATTCCTTTAGATAGACTGAATTTTGGTAGGATGACAAGGTAGTTTGATTAAAACAAGTGTTTTATTTGTTATTTAGATAAAGGTACATTTGCAGTATTTGTGTTCTAAATCTTTCAGCATTCCATGAGAGAAAAAAATGGAACTGAGGCTCAAGTGATGTAAAAGTGTAATTATTCTTTAGAACTAAGATACTAGTCTAAAAAAAGCACCCCTGTCACTATAGATTTTAAAATAGGCTGAAATTATATGTATCTGAATAGCTTGCACTCTTCTAGGTATTTTAAAATTTCTTATGTAAATAATTTTCAAAGATCTTACCTAGACCATAAGCCATTAAGTGCAGAAAAGTTGGATGAAATCCAAATAGCAGAAAACAATGAAGAATCACAAGCAAGGTGCGATGTGTTGAAGAGTAAATTGCACTCATGATTGAAAGGTAATACGCACTCATTATTATGTCATAATTGTTAGATGATTTTTTGAGATCTTGGGTAGAGGAGAAAGTATAGAAAATAGGCATATAAAAAGTCTATCTGAAAATAAGAGCTGCATTAACAATACAAGGTTGTAGAAATTATAGGATGAAGCTGATATTTCAATACAGAAAGTGAAAAGAAGGTAAAGGTGGAATACAAAAGGAAATATAATGAAACGGGAGGTTATGTAGTATAAACAGTAATTTCCACTGTGTTCAGAATAAGAGAGACTCTGGGGAGGACACAGAGTGGGGTCTCCAATAGATGGGAAGGATCATTCAAGAACTGAAGAGTTGAATTTGTCGAAGAAATGAAATGCTTTCATTGTCTCACTATTTACAATAGCAAATTCAGGATAGATGTCTAAAAAATAAAGATTTTTAGCAGTCTTGAAGGGGAAATACTAAAGGAAAGCAGGAAAAGAAATTTAAAAAAAAAGAAGATCTTTAACTGTCTGATTTAAAAACAAAGCCAAGTGAACTGGATCCAAAGTGAAAGCATGAAGAAAATTGTGACTTATATTGACTGGTACATTTTGAGTAGTATGGCCAAACTCCCTGTGATGTTTCCTTATTGTCTTTTAACCATGACTCAAAATACGTCCTGCAGCTTAACCAACAGAGTGCTTTTTAGAGGGATTGAGAGTTTTAGACTGGAGGAAACAGTACAAATGATATGGAGATGTTGATCAGGTTTGAAAAAAAATGAAGTCTATATATTTTTAAAGCTGTTTCCTTCTACAGCTGAAATTTGGTTTTCTGTCCATATAAAGTTTTCCTCTGATATATACTCTTATACTTAATATAGCCTGACACCGAGACTCATGAGAACTTTATCCTGTACTGGGAATTATCCAAATTATCTAAATCTCTTACTTCATCTTTGATGTGTCCCTGTCTTTTCCTTGCTTCTGTCTAGCCTTCCATACAGGAAGGTGACCTATAATTTCCCCTTCTCTCAGGCTTTCTCTCCCCACATCACTGAATTTTTTCCACATGACTCTGAGTCCAAGGTCTCTATTTATGTTATGCTTGGTTGGCATGGAGTTTATCTTCCCTGCCATGGCCACCTCCATGCAATGAGAAGCGCATAAAAATGATCCAAGTCTGACATGGCAAAGTGAGATCTAGGCTAGCTAAATATTTAAAGTACAGCAATGCATGAGTTGAAACTAACTTTGTAGAATTGTTTCAATTCTCATTTGTGTCTCAAAAAGTGTTCTCAATTATATGTTAATGCTACTTGAATTTGGAAAGAAAGGACATTTTTTATTAGACTATGGTGGATTTCTCTTTATGGGCTACCAGATATCCACTTAGTTTCTCTCTCACTCCATCCCCTCCACAGGACAGTAGGAGGCAGGAAACAAGATGAAAAATACCTTAGGTTGAGTGAAAGGCAGAGAGATCACTTAGCAATTGCAATCAAGTGCAAAACAGATCCATGAAAAATTAATTGAAAGATTGTCAGTTAAAACCAGAACTGGATGGTGAGAAAAAAATACAAGAACTAAAATACTTTCCCCTCATCCTGCCCTTCTTTCACAGGCTCAGTTTCACTCCTTCATTTCCAACTCCTCTACCTCGTCCCTGCTGTGAGTGGCGGAGGAGGATGAGGAATGGGGTTGTGATCAGTCCATGAGAGTTCCACTCTGCTGCTTCTTCCTCTTCACAATTTTCCCTGCTTCAGTGCTGGATCTCTGCATGGTCTGCTGTCCTTCCAGAACAGATCCTGTCTGGGCCCTCTGGAAGGGTTGTAGTTCCTCAGGATAAACCTTCTTCAGCACTGGTCCTTCAGAGGCTGCAGTTCCTTCAGGACATGGCCCCCTGCTCTGGCAGGGAGCCCTCAGCAAGCTGCAGAGTGGATCACTGCTCCATCCCAGGTCCCTTCCATGGGCTGGCGGAGGAAATCTCTGCTGTGGTGCCTGAAGCGCCTTTCCCCCTCCTTCCCTCACCTCCGTGTTTCAGGATTCTTTCTCACACTCCTGTTTTCCTCACTGAGTCCCACGTGCAGGATTTGGCTCTCGCAGCGGTGCTGCCCCCACGGCTGAGGGCTCAGCTGTGCCCAGAGTCGCCTGCTGGTGCCATGGGGCAGCTCTGGCCTCGCCGCAGAGTCCAGCCTGCGAACCCCCATTTCCACCTGCACCTGGTTCTGAGAAAGCTGAGAAAAACAGGCAAGTTTTACACTAAGTTGTGTAAGAGGAAGCAAAACCCAAGAAACTGTACCCTTATCTGTCAGGACTGTGTAAATTTTAAAATGTGTAAGCAGTGTATGCGCATGATCTCAGCCAAAAATGTCAGTGCTTCTTGCCACATGCCGTGGCAGGGACTGTCTTGCAGTTGTGCCTCGGGAGATACATGATGATCTCATGAATGATTTTGATGAAATTTTTCTTGATGAAATTTCCACTTGTGAAAGCAGAGTGGCTGTGAAAAGAGAAACTTTATGAGAACACTAAAGCCAGAGCAGCTTAAGAACCCATTTTTCTCTGTGCGATTTCTATTCTCAGCTTCCATTGAATTTTATTGTATCCAGGCTGTGTCAGAAATAAATTTGTTTTGCTTCTATTCCAGTTTTGTACAAAGTCAGAGGATTGTGAAAACAGCTAAAAGCTTATTTGGTTTTCCAAGCTAAGCTTCTCTGGTTTAATTTTTTTCTTATTTTTTGAAAGTATTATGATAGCATTAAGGAATGCAATCTTATCTGTGAGATACAATAATTGTTTATATATTATATATATTGACTATTCAGTTCAGTACATGCTATTCAATGGTCATACTATTGTTCTAAATATACTATTTTGATTTCACAGGTGCCTGCAGAAATATCACCAGCAGCCAGTGCCAAATGCTGCCATATAACTACACCACTGTAACTTCAGTTCTTTCCATTGTAAAAAGTATTGAAATGGAAAAGTTCCTGAAGTTCTTCAGTTACCTCAATCGTCTCAACTGCTATCAACACATCATGCTGTTTGGCTGTAGTCTCGCTCTTCCTGAATGCATCAGTGATGGTGATGACAGGTATTTGGGAATGAAAATCTATCAGTGACTAGAGCCAATTGTGGTAAAATACTCTCTGTCTAATCAGACAAGGGAAGATACAAACTAAGCCTGTGACCTCATTGCAAAATTCCCGTCTGTCAAAGCTATTGACAACATTTCTGCCATGATAAGACAACTGGAATAGAGCTCTTTTAGAAAAATGTTGCCACTGTATAAACTAAAACTGTGATATTGGGGCAGTCAGGTTTATTTTCCTAAAGAAGTCTGTCCAGAGTTCTTCTGCCTAATTTCTCCAATCTGGCTATGCCAAAATGGAATGTTTTATAATAGTAATAATACCTTGGATATGTATAGTATTGTCACAGATTGGGGTAGCCATTTGTTAAACTTCAAATTTGTTTGGTCATTTCCTTCCGCAAAGTTAATATTTTAAATGTATTTTTTTGGTATTTAATTGGCCGGATATGTTCAGGGTGACATAAACTATTCTGAAAGTTTAAGGAGCATATATTTTTTCTGCATTTACATAATTTCATAACAGTATAATGTGCATGCACTTTTAAATTGAGTTTGATTTGAAATAGGATCAGTGAGTTTAGCAGAGCTAAGATCAAAACATGACACAAACAGGGGAAAAGGAATATTTTTAATATATATACACAATCTTTGATGTTTCTGGAGGGGGAAAGAGAGACAGTAGATTTCTTTTTCCTTGTTTTCATTTTTTTATTTCCAGTTCCTCCACTGTGAAATTTAGTGGAAGAGAATATGACAATTGAATAAGTGTTTCAAACCATATAACAAGACCAGGAAGTTTAGAAGGAATAGGGTACTTATCTTTAGACTGGCTGAGTGGTTTAAAAGCAATGCAAAGTGTACATATCTTTGTTAGCCTACTAAAAGCTATTTTAAGTTAACCCTGTTTAATTGAGTGCATTCTTAGTTATAGCACCTGCTCCAGTTCAGTCTGCTCCTGTTCCACTTAACAAATCTGATAACAAACAGACTTACACTCACAGTTTTCTATAAAAATTATTGAACAAAATAAGAAAAGTGGGTTTAGGTAATACGTTGATGCATTTAAATGTTCAAGGACAGAACAGGCCATTTCTCTTGTTGCTTCGCTTATTCTGCCTTCTTTGGAATTTGATTTTCACAAACATGTTGAGAGTGAGTTCTGTGTATCAAAAGTGCAAAGCTCTTAAAATAATCGAGTAAAACGGTGGAAGGATAAATTTTGTACATTTCTTTTCAATTTTTTTCCTGAAGACATGTTTTTGCTCTGGTTTTCAGTGGCAACCAAAGTACTTTGAGATTCAAGAGTCAGGAGTTTTCTTTGGAGTTTTCCTCTTCCTCTTCCTCTTCCTCTTCCTTTTCCTCCTTCCCCCTCCAGTCTCTTTTGGTTTCTCCTGCTTTCCATAGCAGCAACCTTCTCCCATTAATTAAAAATGTCAAAACTGCCATTAGATTTTGATGTCCTGTTTTATGCCTTGGAGGTCCTCTGTTTGCATTTTAATTTTTTTTTTTGTGGGAAATATTGTTGCCCCTGCAGAGTGATGGGGAAAAAGGTCCAATGTGAGACTGCAAATGATGTAAGATTATGTTAGATTCTGATTTCAGTTTTAGTAATCATATCTCCATGGATGTCACTGAAAATGCAGTGACTGCAGTCAGAGTGGCAGTCACAGGAAGAACAGTAAGAGTGGATTGACAGTGTCCTGGTTAGTTAAGTCTAGTTTGCTAAACCTCAGTTGTTTTAATTTAACTTTCAGTTTCTTCTTTAAACAAGAATACCTTTTTTTTTTTCTTTAGGCAACTAAGTGATTTTTGTGATTACTGTCCTTTTTGTAGCATCCAGTTATTGCAGACAAACATACATATTTCACAGCCAAGAATAATTTATTTTAAGGAGCATCAGATCTGCAAAAAGTAGTTAAAAAATAGTTATTAGCACCTTCCCTTCACTTCTCAACCCAGCCCCTTCCCTGCCTTTCCCCCATAACTCCTGTCTAGAGAAAAGCATGTATAATGTAGTAGGGGGAAGTTTGTATATTGTGAGTGTAGGTACCAACAATGGAAGAGACAAACCCGTGTTAGGTCTCTTGAATAAGGAAATCCAGGTAGCAGAAAGACACTGAAGCAGAAGAGTCACTGTGGAAAGCCTCTGGTGGTAATGAATGCAGATATTTCCATATGCTGTAGTGCTTTTTTGAGGGGGCTGTGGTTGTCTAGAACATACAGTGTCACAAAACATCCACTAATGTTGTGAGCAGCTGTTACTGCCACCGTCATTATTTCCTCCCCTCAGTTACAGCTGGTTCATTCTAACGTCAGCAGCTCTATATCTGATCATCACTTTTCATTTGTTGTTCTCTCTTTGTTTGTGAAGCAATTGTCCCTAATGTATGTAAAGCTTAATGTGACAAATGTTGTTTACACAGTGTGGAAGAGATGAAACTCCTGTGATGCCTAGATGTCTATTCTTAGGTATTGTTGAGAGTCTGTTGGCAGCTTGCAGCCATGGGAGCAATGATTTTGACAGTGCATTACAAGAAGTAACAAGAGAGAAAGTTACAAGCACTAATCTTTGGCATCCAGTGAGCTGTCATTACATAGCTTTTCTCTGATATTTAAACGTATGTCTGTTTCCCATTTATTTTTCATGTATTTATAGACATTGTTTTCATTAACACTTGAAGGAGATTAAGTTTCTAGGCAGAGAGCATATTCAGTGTTTGTGTAGTTAGATACAGGGAGTTCTGAATACTACCACAATACTGGTGTTCTTTAGAAATGTTCTATATCTTACTGCAGTGAAACCATGTGTGATAGTAAAAGTATAGTAATTTTAAAAGCTGTATTTAATTTCAGCAACTGCACATAAAATCAGCTAGCCCTGCTTTTTTTAAGAAGGTACATAACAGTATCTATATACTACTTTGCAGCACAGAAAAAGTTTAAAGGTACAACTAAAACCTGTGTGAAAATGGAAAATGGAAATTTGAAGTGCAGTAAGGCTTTTTTGTGTGCTTACCCATAAATTTTGTAGTAAGGGACTGCTTACATAAAGGTGTTACGCAACTTCCTCCTTCTTGGGTGGATGGATGAGATCATTCCAATATGACTTAAAAATCAGCCTTAAAAAACCCTGTCCTACCACAGTCCATCATCACTGCTGAGAAAATGTGAAAAGTAAAACCAGTGATGGAAGAACACCTTAAATTAGATGTGGTGAGCTAATGACATCTAAAACATTCCCAGTAGTAACTTTGTCCTTTTGGGCAGTACTAGTCTGTATCCTCTGGCCACGACATGCAGCATTGGTACTTTGTTGTGAGAGAGATCTGTCCTCAGAGATATTGGTTATGATTAATGATTTAATCTAGTGAATTCTTCCTCCGCACTGAAAGATACTAAGAGCAGGCCAAAGGTCAGTTACTAGTGGATGTTTATTTATAGCAACTTGCATGCATTGGATTCCACAATTCAAGGAGACAATAAAAGTTATTCTGCAATGTTTTCACATTTCAGAAGGGAAAAAAAGCACCAAAATAATTGTAAAATTTAAACATTCAAAATCATGAGAGAAATTCATAGTGGGTCAGCCTATTACTGCGTAATGTGAACAGACTCATTGATGCTTTCTAATGGTTCTTGCACTCTATGAAAAAATCAAATTTCATCAAAAGAGTTGCAAAAATAGGCAGGCTATATAAGATCCTGAAGGCTCATGTACATAGCTTATTTTGACTTTTTATGCTGGGAATAAATATGAAGCTTATGATTCTCATACCCCTATGCTGTCATGCTACCTTTGAAACAGAAATAATAGCTTGAGTATTTACATTGACCCTCTTTTTAGAAGTATATTGTAAAGTTGAGGAGATGCCTTCCATCGAGAGATCCTCAGAGTCTCCTGTCTTTGGAAATCAAACTTCATTTAGGCTAGAAAATAGTATTAGGGCAATGGAAATTAGAAAGTGTAATATGCTGCCAAGCTAAAATTCCAATGCACCTGGCATTTCTGTACAATTTTACTCAGTATGCTTTTTTCATATCAGATATCTTTGAAAACAGAGTTGTGAAGTGGCTTGTCTTCAGTTAGGGCTCAAAGAGTCTATTTGAAATCATGAGTTTTTATGCTGGATGCTATACAAACATTCACTGAGGGGCAGCCTCCTGCCTCTGAAAGTTTATAGCCCACATGAAGAAAACAAGTAAAAGATAGGAAGAGAAGGTAATGCTGACACATTAATGGCTTGGGAAGACAAAACTGAGCAAGAAATTTGCAGTAGAGCAGAGAACTACTCTGTAACACTTATAGCCTGTGTTTTTAGGCACAACATTATTTTTCATTTTGATTAAAGTCTGAAAATTAATTTCACTTACTCATTCACCTTACTTACTTGTGATCTAATGTATAGTGAATGTATGGCAAAACTCTCTGCCATAATTCAACCTTTTTTTTTCCTCCCTCAGATTAATTCTAAAGGTCAAAACAATACAATGGAGGGAAAAGTCTTTCTTTGATTTTCTAGCTCTTTCCTAGAAAGGAATTTCTTATGTAGCTGTCTATATGTAACGTATTCCATTGTGCTGTAGTATCTATGCTACACAGAGCAGTAGCCAGGTAAAGACTTGTAGAAAGCCAAAGAAGTCAGAATAGGTCAACATGGTTGGAATGGGAGAAAGTAACTAATGAAAATTAGGTTAATTCTAAATAGGTTCCAAGAAGCTGTGAATAGTTTGTGTGCAGTCAAATACTCTTTGAAGAGCTGCTGATATGACTCACAGTGGCAAATTCAATTCTGTGTTTTTTTTTTTTCTGGTTGGTTGTCTTAATCTCTTTTTCTGTAATTTATAATAAGGAAAAACCAAATAGTATGATTTTCACTGTGAGCCTGAAATAGGATGAAATATTAGGTCCAAAAAACAAATCCAGAAATATGTGTTGTGTCTTTTATTAAAAGATGTCAACATTCAAAACAATTTAATTTATGTCCTGTTAGAAAATGGAAAAGAGCAATTCATTCTTTATAGAGTAATAGATATCTGTGTGACATGTTTAGTATAATCCATAAATGAGACCAGTGACGTGGTTATTTCCTTTTGCCTGTTTTTGTGAAATTCACTTGAAACTTACACATGTTGTTTCTCCTGCTGACAGTGAAATTATTTATATTTTATCACAGTTATTACAGCTAAACTTATTAAAATAGTAATATGTTATTAAAAATATTAAAAGTCTACATTTTGGAGTTAATTGAGGCTTTTAAAGTGTTTAGGAGAAAAGCTGACTGATGATAGAGATCTTGTTTACATAGCTAATGAGAGTTTTTGTTTTAAGGCTTTGAACAGGAAGCTATCAGCATACATTTGAGTCAATATCTATTACACAAAGTCCATAATGGGTTTAATTGTGTATGAATGATGCATGAATATGTATGAGTTTGTATAGGCAATCCTCCACGGACAGTCTTCAATTTTGTTTTAATCCACTTGATTTTGGCAACAAAAGCAGGTAAATACGCTGAGACAAAATAGCAGCTGCTAGGACCTCTGAGTGAACAATCCTGTAGGTAGTCTGTGACCCAGCTTTTATGCTCTTTTTATAGTGCACCTGTGTGGAGATGTTGAATTATAGTTGCACTGGGAACTTTGGCAGTCTACAGTTTAAGAAATGTTCAAATTTTACACATTTAGGAAGTCAGCTTCAGAGTAATTTTTGAAGCCAAGGTATTGAGAAACCCTCTTGAAAAGGACATTTAGAATCCTCTCTCATAAACCTATCAGAGATGCTTTCATTGAAATTGGTGGTGTTTACTTTTAAACATTAAACTACTCCACTGGTGACAATCATTTACCAGGTCTCCAAGGAATAAGGTGGGAAATTTTCTTCTACCACAGTGTTGTCTCTTCATGTTCTTCTCATAACTACATCCAGTGTGGTTCTTGACATGACCCAAGCACGTGGAGTGGAGGCTTCTTTCAGATGCTTATAAGTGGCTGCTAGTTGTTTCCTGGGTTTGCAGTTCTGTCTTTCACATCCTGTGGGAGTTGCTTTATCCTCTTAATACACTTCCTTTTTGATGGTGCCTCTTTAGCCTAAGGAATTTAACACGACTCACAAAGGCTATTCCAGATGTAGTTCTGGCAATAGTTGTTTTCCAAGGAGATACAGAAGTTTAGAATCTTCAATTCAAAATAAAGCAGAGGTGATGTTCAGTAGGTGAAGTAATTTATACATAGAATGTTTAAAATCACATGTCTTTGGTTTTAAATGTTGCCATGACTTGGCTTGCAGCCCTTCAGAATCCAGCAGACTGATTGTGTGACAAAAACCCACACTGTTCTAAAATCTGTCTTTGGAGATAACCAAGTCATAATCCAGTCTTCAGTTTTCAATCTGGTCTTCAGTTTTTAATATGGTTCATTTAAGTGCAGTTGTGACTTGAAATGTGCAACCTTGGAGGTCCAGCTATGAAAAACATAGCATCCTGTCAAAAATGAGCACAAAAATTAGAGAGTGTGATAATGTTGCAAATTCTTGCCCACATAAATAGTGTTCTCTTGTTTTTGTGCCTTGTTATTGTTAATTTGAAGCATCCTCCTGAGGGAATTGATTTAAGTGTTACTGTTTAGAAGAACTGAGGAACACACAGGGTCTGTGTTATTTGAAAAAGCCCAGAACAACAAAACAAATGAATAATCTTTTCATTAATTTTGTCCTTTCTAGGAGTTAGTAACCTTCCAATAGATGTAATTTTACCACTAGTTATAATAATGATTTTATAGTGTAATTTTTTGATAAGCAAACTGTAGAGGATAGAGTTGCTAATTGCAGATAGTCAACATTTTGTGAAAAACATTTTGTAAGGCTTTCCTATGCAACGTAAGTACTCAGTGTCAGCTCCAGTCTACCATCAAATTGATAGCACACTAATTCAAGGTGAAGTAGAACTAATTTCCAGCAACAAGAAAGTGAAATGGTTGTGAGGTGTAATGCATTGGGTAGGTTTTCAAACTAGCAAAACTGTCTGTTTAATGTATCTCTAAAATAGCACTAGATAGTTCATGTGTACTTTTGAAAGTGTTATGTGCAGTAACAGATGTCGTATCACAAAGTTCTGATTGAAAACATGATTCAGTAAGTGTACTGAATAGACATGAATTTCTAAATGTAAGGAGATATTGAATAAAATCAGGGTGACTTGAAATGAAGAAATTAATAGGTAATAAATAGATACGTGGATAAAAAAAATCTACAATATGCAGATTCAGAAAGTGATTAAATACTTGCACAGGAAAAGGATCAACAAGAAAATAAATCCTCAAGCCTCAATTCCTGTTCTAAGGAAAGATGGTTTTTCAAAAACCAAAATTTTATTTCTGCTGTCCTATAACATGTTCTTCATGAGACATGAGTGAGACTTTTAGTTAACAAACAGCTGGTTTATATCTGATTTCAAAAAAGGGAATGCTCGCATTTCTCTGAAGTATTGGAGTGGACCATCTTGCCAAGACATAAATTAAGAAACTTGAAGAAACAGCAGTCCAAAAATAGCATTTCTAGAGATACACCTTTCTTTTCAGTGCAGCTTGTATGGTTCATAAATAATGTCAAAGTTTATGAGTTATATTAATAATCTTGTCTAAGTGCTATTCATGCAGCAGAAAACAATGTGCTGATGAGAAGATTATGGTTTGCACTGTCCCTCAGAACTCACACCATGAAGTCAAGATGTCATATTCATCACCATAGGAGCCACTACTACTTTCTCCCAAGCCAAGATAGTATGAAGGAGACAAATACAAAGTTTGCATTTGCAAGGAATGCTAGGGAGAGCATTGGTAATGAAGTGGCATGGGCCAAAATGCCAATATTTAAAGGTGAAAAACATATCTTAGAGAACCCTTTCTCAAGATATGTATAGTTTCTGGGGGGGGGGGGGGGGGAAAAAAAAAACCCCTTTTTAATTTTTTTTTTTTTGAGTGCCTAAATAATGCCCTGGGCAAAAAAGCAGAAGAAAAAAATTAGTTGCTTATAAAAAAACACTCTGTAATCACCAAAATGCTCAAGTACTTGAGCATTGAAACTTTAAATTTATTTGGGGAGTTGCTCTAATAAGTATTAAGGTCTTCCTCATGGCTGTTAGAAGAGGGAGATAAGGGAATTAGAAGAAAAAATGTCCTTACCTTAGGGGAACTTCTGTTTATAAAGTTTATGTACCTGTGGATATGCCTATGGAACTAAATCACCAATTTCTAGCTTACACATCTGAAAAATCGTGGAGTCTCTAAAAGCATCTCTGTAACTGTCAGGGCTTGGCTGCTGTGGGTGGACCTAAAGGGTCCCAATAGCTAGGGGTGCTACTGGATCTAGGTACAGGGCCTGAAGTTAACTCTGTGATGCCAGTTCTTTTACACAGGTGCAGTTTTGGGAAGGACAAACCAGGGACAAAATACAGGGGAAAAGAACAGAGAGATAGGATACTGGAAGGGATGTGTTTTCCATATTCAGAGAATTGTCCCTTCCCTGCCCACAAACTGGTTAGAATTACTGGTATGTTTAATTTCTCAATAAGTCAGTGTAAAGAAAGAGGGGATTAGCTAAGAAATTAATTTTAAAAAATAGAAGTTTAGAAAAGCAATACAGAAATATAGGTAATGGCATCTTGCATTGGCCATAATCATGTGTGTGATCCAATGCATATGAAGTCAGCATTTCCCATAGCAGGCAGCATCAAAACTGAATGCAGTGCTTCACCCTCCCCACTGATCTAATTTCAAAGGTTGTGTTCGGGGAGTTATGGGTGCACCAGAGTTAAAAGGTTATCAGATAAAGAAACATTTCTGAGAACAATCTGGGCATAGAAATGTCTGCTTGAAACTATATTTCACAATGCTGCTCAGAGAAGTTAAGGGAGGGAGGCAGAAAGGAAAACCATGCGGGCCTGTTGTTTTATTAATGAATATGTTATTGATTGATTGCTTTCAGCCCAGTTGTCGCAATGATTTTCTGTGTGTATTATCTGTTATAAACTGTGGTTTATAGTTTCCTAAGTTGGTATGTTAACTAGAGATCGTAACTCATTCTTCTGCACATACAATATATTATATTATATATAATGTAATATATTACTTCTTATAAATAAATACTGATTATTTATGTAGCTGAAATAATTTTTTACAACTACTTTTAAATCTAGCATGGCTTTTTGTTATTGTTTGTTTGGTAATTTAGAAAAACACGCTTTTTCACAGAATAAAATTTATTTAATTTTATCAATTGCAATAGTTGTTGGGTAGGAATATTTTCATAAACATTTTGGGAGTATTAACACTGATTGTTTCTTATTCGACTGGTGTATCTGGGCTAACCAGAAACTGACGAGGTAACATTTTATCTTAGTTTGGTAGATAGAACCCTTCTGCTAGATATGAATATACCCTCTTGTGCAGTAATTAGAAAACAAAATGGTTTCAGATTGAAGTGTGGTTAAAGAATTCTCAAAGAATTCCTATGCTTTTCAGCTCATGTTTAACTTATTTTAGTGCCCATCTTACTAACAAATAGCTTGTAAGCCATCTGCACTCAAACCATATTGAGGATTCAGTTAGTGAGATGTATTTAACCTCTCACAGGTCTGTCTCCTCTGTCCAAAGTTCTTGTTGCCTTTCTGGAGACCCCAGTGGTAAGCACCAGGCTCTCAGGCTGAGCAAGGCAGTCAAACACGAATTACAAGGTTATGTAGGTGGGGAGGAGAGAAACTTCTGGAATTCTTCTGGCTCACATCAGGATGAGCATGAAAGATGAATGAAACTCCTCAGGGCTGCTCTCAATTGGGTTTTGAGGATCTCTAAGGATGGAGGTTTCACAACTGTTCTGAAGAACATGTTCCAGACTACTGTTTCACAATACATAGTGCTATACAAAATGCTAGTGGGTGCTGAAAGAATAACTATTATCCTATTCTCCTGCTTGTTGTTCCCCATCTCACCCATGTATTTTCCATGTCCTGTCAAGAATATTTTTTCAGCTCCATGACAGATTGGATTTGGAAACTGGTCTGCATTTAATTAGGAGCGACTGATGTTACCCATTGTGTAACAGGATGAAGTGCCATGCTGGCATAAAAAAGTAGGGAAGAGAGGTGGGGAGAGGTTTTGGAGCAGGCTGATGAGGGGTAGGACAACTTCTTTAAATTTATGACATCTGCTTCTGCCAGATTTGTTTGTGAAACAATTTTTATATGAAATTGAAGTAGCGTGATAATGGCTTACAATGATTTTCTACTTGACAGAGAAGATCCTTGAATGTCAATGAGTGAGAAGTGTGTCTGATTCTTCAGGATTCCTGATAAGGTGCAGCTCAGAAGGTTTTAACTTGAGTTGATTCTTGAGGTCTTCCTTTTGGCAATGCTCTGAAGTGCACAGGGAAGCATGAGTTCTGGAAAACTGCATGAAATTAAGGGTAACTCTCACAGTCATCTGTGGAAATGGAAGGCAGTTCTTTAGGTACAATATTGCTTTGGGTGTATTTATTATCCTGAAGATACAAACACTTAGAGCAGCTGTGCAGTGTATGATTTACTTCCAGTTAGTCCAGAATTTCTATAGCAGTGTTGTGATTGAAATACTAGTGTGTGATTCAGAGGACTTCTGTTTCACTCTGCTAGCTTCTCTTTCCTATGTGTGAATTTTGTTTGCTAAAAACAAAAGATATTGTAATCTGGATTTTCAGGCATTGTAAGAGTTTGTTTTGTTTTATAAAATAAATTTCTATAGAGTAAAGTAAATAAACAGTGTGTTCATAATTTGCATAATAAATAATAGGCATGAATTTTCAGAAATTTTACTTCAGGAGTAATTTTAGCAGATAGTACAAGATTGTAAAAATAGTTGTAGCAATATTCTTAATAATACTATTTTAAACTGATTAATGGCTGAACTAAAGCTGTAATGAATTAATTTAGTGCCTCTCTCCCATTATCATTGTTGTCTTTGAATCAAGTGATGGGATCAGTAAGAGAAATCTGGAAGGGCTGATTGCTTTAGTCAGGACAGATCATCCCATCTGATTATGGTCATTGTACAAAACACACTGAAAATTTTTCATAGATTTTTTCTTTTCAATGCTACATTGCAGTATTTATGCTTTTGCTGTACACTGTATACTTGAGGAGTTTCTGATTGTTATGGTAGTATAAGCTCAACATGTGATGTATTGTGCTGTCATGGAAAGTGACAGAGGAGTCAAAGGGGATTTCTGAATTTGTTTCTTGCTGATTCACAGAACCATACAATATCCTGGGTTGGAAGGTACCCACAGCGATCATAAGGTCCAGCTCCAGGCCTTGCACAGGACCATCTCCAAGGGTCGTGCCGTGTGCCTGAGGGAACGGGCCAAGTGCTTCTTGAACTCTGTCAGGCTGGTGCTGTCACCACTTCCCTGAGGACACTGTTCCAGCCCAAACACCCTCTGGGGCAAGAACCTTTTATTGATATCCAACCTACACCTCCCCTGACTCAGCTTCATGCTGTTTCCTTGAGTCCTGTCACTGGTCACAAAATTGAAGAGATCAACATCTGCCCCTGCACTTCCCCTCATGAGGAAGTTGCAGGCTGTGATGAGGTCTCCTCCTCTCAGTCTCCTTGTCTCCATGCTGAACAGACCAAGTGTCCTCAGTTTCTTCTCTTACGGGTTCCCCTCTAGACCCTTCATCAACTTTATTGCCCTCCTTTGGATCCTCTTTAATAGTTTAATATCTGTCTTACATTGTGGTACCCAAAACTGCCCCCAGCACTTGAGGTGAGGATGTCCCAATGCAGAGCAGAGCAGGACAATCTGATGCTGTGCCTGATGCCCCCCAGGACAGGGTTGTCTCTCCTGGCTGCCACAGCACACTGCTGACTCAGATGTGACTCCTTATTTTGGTCAAAATAGTTTATCTGAGTTTTGTCTACAAAATAAATAATTACACTGACTCAAAATTCTAACTTGTATTGTAG
Source organism: Chloebia gouldiae (assembly GCA_003676055.1). Classification (NCBI taxonomy): domain Eukaryota; kingdom Metazoa; phylum Chordata; class Aves; order Passeriformes; family Passeridae; genus Chloebia; species Chloebia gouldiae. The sequence continues at coordinate 23,189,312 of QUSF01000005.1, forward strand.
AGACTGTATGTGTTCATCCTTAAGGATATCAACACAGTTTGGCCACATTGTCTGAAGAGCATTTCTAAGCCTGAAAAAGATGTTAAATAACAGCAGTTGATACAGAAGATGTAAAATTCAACAGCAGCTGCTGCTTCCTTTACTCATTTTTTTGATGGATAAGAAGAGTCTTTTTAATCTAATGGTATATTTGGATTTATTCCCAGTTCCACTTTCACTGGAATCAGGAATTTATATTTCCCCCATCTGAACAGCTTCTGGAGTTCTGTGTGAGCTCTTTGTTAAGTATGTCACTCTTGGACAGCAGATGTGTTCTAAGATTTTGCAAGTATAACTATCTAGCTGTCTCTTTCCTGTTGCCATAAGATATGGCAACTATTAAGGAGTAGTTAACTTGAACTGTCATTCTTAGTTAAAGAAATCTCTGTGGACCCACAGAAGAGATTCTAGTCCAGCTTTTTCATCAGATTTGTTTTTGCCACTTTTCTGTTCTCATAGCCTTTAGATTGTTCTTCCATGCTGCAGGCAATCCATTGAGTATCTCCATCTTTTTCATTCTCATTGTATAACCCAGGCTTTTTTCAGTCTCTTAGAAAGGGCACTCCTGTGGCTCATCTGTAGTTGCCAAGCTTCATGACAGCAAATGGGGCATTCATGGGTGTATTAGAACTGGCGTTCTGCACTATCTGTAAATCTTTGAGTCCCTATAGGGCAGATGAGTGGATACTTACCTGCAGTTCAGCCAGTTAATACAAGGCCTTAGTCTTCTCTAAAGAGCTGCACCTGTTACTCAGGCTCCCACCCCGGGGAAACTGAGCTGCCTTTTGCCAAGTTCACCTCTGGGCCTTTTTTCTCCTTTAAGATGTTTCATATTTCTCAGACTGTGGGTCTTATCCTTTTACAGGTAGTTTTGCATCTTTGTACTTATAGACAGGAACCTGTTTTGAAAAAACACTACATGCATTTAAGCTAAAAACTAGGTGGGAGGTAGTACTTTGCTTTGAGTGTTACAAAGTATTACATGGAATTGAGGTACCATCTTTCAGTGTTCAATTTTGTCAAGTGAAATAACTACAAAAATCTAAAATAATCTTGCTTTCTTTTCAGATTTCATTATGTAAAGAAGCAAATTTCAGATTTCCCTATTTAGAGACAAAATAGAAATTCAAACTCTCAAATGAACTTGCAAGTTACAGATGAAAACCAAAGAAAATATAAAAATACATAATTTTCTCGATTTTGTGAAACATCAGCAGCCAGTTTGTTTAAAAATCCATCAATCAAGAAGTAAGGTTTTGAGAGGTTTATGAGTTTCATAAAACTCTGTCAGTGACTGTGCTTCTCTCCATATTGGAGTCCTGCAAGAGAGTACTGAGAAAGATTGCACAAGAATGGTCACTCTAGCAAACTGTAATCCTGGGTGTATGTGTTTTCTCTGCTGTTGAAACTTATTTTTCTGACATTTGTATTCTCTGAAAGTCGTTATTGTTAGAATGTCATGAAAAGTATCAAAGACAATTAGGACACACAAAGGCTGGTGTGTGAGCTAATCACTTCAACTTGTTTGATTTCAGGGCAGTAGAAATAAAGAACAACCTCAGTTTTCTTCTTCCCGGAATTTCATGATGTTTCAGTTTGTCCTTGTACTCATCCTCCCCAGCAATCCCTCACAATTGTATTACCAGTTCATTTATTTTGCCTCAGGTCTGAGATCTATCGCCATTCTTAGCACGTGTGCTTGTGTATAAATTATACAGAAAAAGATCCTATAGTTGTTTTTAACTTGTCTCAGTACCTGAATACAGCTTTTTGTGTGGCCACAGAAAAAGTTACCCTGAAACAACTGAAGGGATTAAGCTGGGGAAAGAACAGTAATGAGAACCAGCAGTAGTTGAAAATATTTGTCAGTCTGCCTGCAGTCAGGTTGTCTACTGAAGCACAGCTGTGATCTTTAGCAATGCAGCCAACAGTTGTGTTTCTCAGAGTGATCTTCGTGCTGCGTTTTCAGCTCTGGCATAACAACTTGGTTGTAAGCCTTTTGCAAATAATTTACCCTCTATTGTTTTAACCTGTAAAACTGCGATAATAAATTTCTCAACAGGGCATGTCTATAGCAGTGCTTTTACCAATGGAGATACTGTTGTGAAGACATAAAGATATACCACAGATAATAATGAGCACTAGATATATTACTGTATTTACCAGGTTGCATAGGGAGTTTCCGCAGAATGGTTAATTGTTAATTTTATTTAATTTAATGCTTTTGTCAGCTTTAGCAATTTCTACTTCTCCTTCTTGTGACATCTTACTCTTTCTTTGCCTGTATCATTTTGGAGAACCCAATCTACAGCCAGATCTGAGAAAAAGGTGCTTTTTTTTGGTCACATTACTCTTCAGTTGAATGAGTTATTTGATCTCTTATTTACAGCCTAAAAACAGCTCTTACAAGCATCAAAACTGAAAGTAGCATGGAACCAGATCCAGGTATTTGGAAGCCAAGATGCATACAGTGCTGCTTCTTCCAGAAAAGACGTGCCCTCAGTGTCTGCTGAGGTTGGGAGTCAGACCTTTAGCTAACTTGAATTTTGAGCTAACCTTAGAAAATGTGCAGCATGGTAAATGGTAAATTGTGCAGCAAGGGGAAAACAGTCACCATGAGGATCTTCCCTCTCCTTACTGCTTCTTGGAGTATTATTTCTTTGATAACTTCTAGTACTCAAAACTACCACTTAAGAAACAGTCTGCTGAGGATCCCTGTGCATGGTAATGTGATTGCAAAGAAGAGGAGTCAATTCTGAAGAAAATTTGTCTAAAAATGTAAATTATCTCCAAGTTCTAGGGAGTAGGTCCCTGTAGGATTATATTCAGGCAATCTGAGTTCCTGTGTTAAGTGAACATTAGGTGATTGTCATGACAAGGAAGTCAGATCTGCTTTCAGGCAGTGTTTAACCTCTTTGGAAACTTAAAATCAGAGTATATATTGTATATATTAACAGAGTATATACTGTATTGAATATATGTGCTTCAGTGAGTATTTAATACAAAACTTCTGATAGCTTCTTCAAAGATGCCTTATGCAAATTTAAAGCCCTTATATATTATCTCTACCTTTAATATGCTTTTTCATAAACAATAAAGAAGATTTCTATTCTGTTTTTCCCTACATTTTTTTAATGTTTGTATTTCTGTGCAGCTGGATTTACTGAAGTGTGAGTTTTGAGTCTGGGGAAACCAACCACAGAGATAAAAATATGTCATATTTTCTTTCTTTCATCAAACTCCAATTTCAGGGGCTTTTCTATTAATATCCCGAAGAGCAGAATCTCATGCTAATGTTACAACATGCTTCTTTACCTGTGACTGGTGCCAAATCAATTATGGCAAGATTGCCATTGACCTGCCAATTTATTTTTAAAATGATTGGTCTCTGAGTAGCTGTAAATAAGAGTAATCAAGATAAAGATTATTAATAATATTTTCATCCTCCAGCAAATTAAGCAATAAATCCATACTAAACTCGATCATTATCTAGAAATATGTAATTTATGGAGCACACATGACTCAACATTGAAACTGGGCCAAAATTGCAGTAATTGCTGGATAATCTCATGTTTTCTGATTTGTCAGAGCTTCTCTAGAGACTACAAATTCTGCTTGGTTATTAGATCACCATGTAACTGTCTTTTAGAAGACAGGTAATTTCCAATTTATTACTGTTCTGTGCATGTCTTTGGTACGTTGACCCTGGCTGTAGGTGCTCTCCAAAGCTGCTCTGTTACTCCCCTCCTCAGCTGGACCAGGGAGACAAACCAGGACAAGTCTCACAGATCGAGATACGGACAGGGAGAGCTCACGCACCAGCTACTGTCATAGGCAAACAGACTCCACATGGGGAAAGTAATGTAATTCACTGCCAATCAAATCAGAGCAGCTCAGTGAGAAAAGAAGCCACAAACCTTAAAACAACTTCCTCACACCTCTCTCTTCTTCCTGCGTTTAACTTTGGTGATGAATCCTCTACCTCCTGTCCCCTCAGAGATGCAGGGGGATGGCCGGTGTGATGTCATCACACATTGTCACTGTCACTCCTTCCTTCTGAGGAGAAGCACTCCTCTCTTTCTCTGCTCTACCATGGGGTCCCTCCTATGGGACACAGTCCTCCACGAACTTCTCCAGTGTGAGTCCTTCCCATGGGCTACTGTTCTTCATGAACTGCTGCCGTGTGGGTCCCTCCCACAGTGTGCACTCCTTCAGGCACAGGCTATTCCAGCATGGGTTCACCACAGGGTCACAAGTTCTGCCAGCAAACCTGCTCCAGTGTGGGGTCCCCCAAGGTCGCAGGTTCCTTTGAGCATCCACCTATTCCAGAGTGGGATCCTCCAGGGGCTGCACCTCCTGCCCCTCCTGCTGCGCTGACCTTGGTCTCTACAGAGGTGCTTCTCTCCCATATTCTCACTCCTTTCTCCTGGCTGCAGTTACCTTTGCACCAATTTTTCCCTGCCTCCTTGAATACTGCAGAAGTAGAACAGCCATCACTGATGGGCTCAGCCTTGGCCAGTGGTGGGTCTGTCCTGCATCTGACTGGAGCTGATTCTGCCAGACACAGGAGAAGCTTCTGGCACAGGAGCCACCCCTGTATCCCTCCCACTACAAGAACCTTGCCATGCAAATCCAATACCATATAAATAAATAAGATGAACTTTTTGTATTCATAGGTTTTTCCTCATACAGATGTAAAGAATTACATGTGCAGATAGATCTGAAAAAAATTGCTCCTGACATTTTAGAAGCTTTTTAACAATTATGTGTAAGTATAACTCTGCATAGTTATATTTTAATATGACTTTTTAATATTATTTTAAATTTTTTTATTAACATGAATGTTAAGTATGTCGAAAGATCTTTGGAAACAAGGAATCATATAGGTGGAAGTTTGCTATAGTTCCATTTTAAGATATTGACATACACATACTACTATTGCCTAGTTGCTGAATGTCAGGCTATAGCTGAGGTGTAGTGCTTTAAAAGTTTAATTTAGGTGTGGGTCAGGAAAACAGAGAACATATTAAATACTCCAGAGTTGTATGAAACTTCCTCTGAGAATTCTCAAGAACTCTTTATGTTTTGTTTATTTGTTTGGGATTTTTTTTCAAACAGCGTTCCCATTCATGGAAATCATGTGTACAGATGGTTAACTGTAATAAACTCAAGTAGATCTCTGTCAGAGGCCTGTTAAATTCAAGTAATGTCCCTACTAACACTATTTTTTGAGAAAAAAGAATAAACTTAGCAGAATGTACTATCTTCATATTACTACTTGTGATCATCAGCTATGCTCCATTACACCAGTAAATGAGATAGAGCCACTGCTTACAATACTTTTCACTGTAATACAGTTTTAGTAGCATATTTTGTGGTTTTGTAAAAAATGAACAGAAAGTGAAATTAAGCATATCAGACTGAAAAATATACAGGGTTATCACTCACCAACAGGTCAAATCAATACTCCATTTTAGCTTTGTGACATTTTATTTCTTAGAGATATTTTGAAACTCGAGTGCCTTCTGTAGTAAGTAGCAGCATTTCTTTTGGCATTTTTCTGTATGAGGGAGCGTCTGTCAAACCAGAAGTGTCATTAGCTAAGAAGGAAAAATGTAAAAATATCTGGAGACAGTCACTTGCCCTGTCAAATCCCCTTTATTTAAAGGGTTTCTGAGTTTCTCAGGCTCTAGACAGGAGGCAGTAATGGCTATTCAAGAGCTCTTGTGCCCTTTCTTTCCATATTGAATAGGTTCTGTAAAAAAACAGAAGTGTTTCAGGACATCTTTATATGAAGAGCCTTTAAGTCAGAGGAACTTAGTTTACCAGTACAGTGTGCAGAACTAATAAGTGGCAACTCTTCTGTTATCAGATGAAACCATTCTTGATTTTGTACACAGCCATATAGGTGATCTTTGGTGCAAAAATTTTGTATCTTTCAACAGATCACAATAAAAAAATCTGGTGGTAAAAAGGGCTGTTTTAAAATATATATGCTTCTTTACAGGCAACAATAATCTGCCATCCAGAAAGCTGCAAGAGACAATTTCAGGGATAAATTCCTTGACTTGTTTCTGAGATAAGTTCAATACTGCAGCATGTGAAATGCATTGTTTAAAAGTCCTTAGCATTACCTGGAGATCTCTAAAAACACCTTTTTTAAAAAAGTGGTTCCAACCAGAGCATGTAATAACCTCAGTAACAACACTGGCAGCGCACTTGTCTTTTTAGATACTAAACAGAGAAAGGCAGCCATACTGACTTCAAAATACTTATGCAAGTGAATATTTTGCTTTACATCAATCTCTTCATTAACATTGTAGTGAGGCAGCTCTGGCAGCTTTTTTATTCCTTTCTTATGGTTGCTGCCATGTCACACAGTTGCTAAAAGTACTGAGTTATTCTCTGTTACTGTAAAATGAAACATGAAATTGGTACATTTCTGGGTACTGTAGACTTCAGTTCAGGCCACTTGATTGTGAGTGAATGGAGTTCTAGCCATGGTTTTGAGACGGGCAGGTACAACCAAGAGTCAGATGTAAAGAGAGAGATACCTGTGCTGTACCGGAAAAAAAATAGTTCTGTGGCATTTTGAGTGGTTATAAATAAAGGAAAATTTCACTTGCTAAAGCCTAAGAGCTTCTGCAGTAGACATAAACGGGAAGGAATCTGGGTTGAAAATTTAATCACTGTAAGAGTATGGGTGTAGAGCACAAAATTTGTCAAAAGCACTTATTATTACTTTTTGCTCTTTCTAAAAAGTTTTCACAACCTGCTAAACTAATAATTTTTAATTTTGCTCTCTGTCTCTTTTCTTTAGTCGAGGCCTCTTGCCCTGCAGGACATTTTGTGAGGCAGCAAAAGAAGGCTGTGAACCAGTCCTGGGTATGGTGAATGCTTCTTGGCCAGACTTCTTGAAGTGCTCTCAATTCCAGAACAAAACGGAGAATGGCACCACTACAAGGGTATGCTTCTCACCACATCAAGAAAAAGGAAAGCAGTGTATGTTTCCACTCTTAACTGTTACACTGTGTTTATGAGTTTTCATTTAATGATTTATTTTCTCCCTGTGTAGGAAAAGCTCTGGGGTGAAAGTATTTTTTCTTGTTCTATGTTCCATCTTACTACTGTAATAAAGTGTGGTTGTCAGCTGATTATTGTCTTTAGTGGTTTAATTGTTAAGGCTGATTTTTTTCAGACTGCTGTTGATTTAAGAACTTTTTATTTTGCATCAAAAATTCTGAGCTGTTTCAATGAAAGAAGGTTGGAAGAAATTAATATGACCTGTTGACTTTTTGTTTGCTAGCTCGAATAAATACAGGTTTGTTATTTGGAGTAGAAACCTGATACACGGGCCAAATTTCAAGTGTATCTCCTTTTTCCTTGCTGTAAAAATGAGCCCAAAACTTATCAAGAGGTAAACTTCTCAAGAAGCATGGTCTTTATATGCCCACACATGAAGTCATAGAATCATTTTTTATCTTGAAAAAGATATTGAAGGTCATCCAGTCCAGCTGTTAGCTCAGCACTGCCAAATCCACCACTAAACCATGTCCCTAAGTGTCATGTCTGTACATCTTTTAGACACCTCAGGGATGATGACTACACCACTTACCTGGGAAGCCTGTTCCAATGACTTCCCATGAAGAATTTTTTCCTAATATCCAGCCTAAACCTCTTCTGGTTCTCCTGGAGGCTTTTTTCCCCTGTCATATTGCTTGTTAGCTGGGGTAAGACACTCATTGCCACCTTTATACAACCTCCTTTGTGTCAGTTGTAGGGAGTGATCAGGTCTCCCCTGAGCATTTTTTCCCCACGCTAAATAACCCCAGATCCCTCACCACTCCTCATAAGGCTTGTGCTCTGCAGACCCTTACCCAACTCTGTTGCCTTTCTCTAGACATGCTCCAGTGCCTCAATGTCTTTCTTGTACTGGGGGGTCCAAACTAAACACAGGATTCCAGCTGTGGCATCACCAGTGCCAAGTACAGCAGGAGACTATCATTGTCCTGACCCTGCTGGCCACACTTTGCTGACACAGGCCAGGGAGCCATTGGCCTTCCTGGCCACCTGGGCACTCACTGGCTCACGTTCAGCCAGCTGTCGACCGGTCATTTTCCACTGGGCAGTTTTCCAGCCAGTCTCTAAAAACAAGGCATTTCCATCTCCTCAGAGGTGCTGATGTGTTCTCCAGATCCAAATCTAGAGGTGAGATCACACCTGAGAGCAGTAAGCCTGACTTTTTTCTCACTGACCCCATTGCTGGAGTTCCATTGCTGGCATCGGAGACTCTGCTGTTGATAGGCATTCTGTGAGATGAAGAGACTGAGGCTTGTACAGTCTATCTGGGGGTTCTGACTTTCATGATGAGAGAGATGATTTCTGTAACAATGATGCTGAACAGCTGCAAAACAAGCAATTATGGAATAATTTTTTGAGGAAAACAAAATGTTTTTCAGGATTGTTGTGGTGTTTCATGTGAAGAAATATGCATGATTGATTAGATTTTTTTCTCCACAAAATCACTCTTAAATTCTGTTCATCCTGCATTTTATTTTGTGGTTTTTATTCTCCTTTTCTGCCTCTGTTTCTGTTTTTTTTGCCTTTTTCTTTTCCAGCTTGGAGTTTCTTATGTGGCCTTTTTAGGCCACATCACTTGAGTGAAAGAAAAAGGTCTTTTGTCTTTTTTCTCCCACAGGATTTTGCATCCTAAGGAAATAGAGAAATTAACAATTACCTGGGGGTAAGGGGTTGCCAGCTTTTCTAATTCCATGATTGTGGTCATACTATCAAAACTTTCTAGAATTGACAGCAACAAGATGTATACACTATTCTGCAGGGAACATACATGGTATAGGGAGCAGGTGATGAAAATCTGAAACTGAGAGAATACAAGGGTCTGTTGTGCTATTATGACTATATTGGGTAAGAGAAAAAGGTTGCCTGTTTTATAATTCTGACTCCAAAAGCTGACAAAATCAAATGCCCAGAAAAGAACAACAGGCCAAGACTGTATGGCAGTACTTTTCCAAATACTTCTGCATTTTCCATGTGTTTGAGATTCAAGGATTTTAATGTCATTTGTGACCTGCCATTGGTTTTTATTCTATTAATGTGTCCCTTTGTTACATGGGCTTCTGTGTGTTTCATCATCCCTAGTATTGTGTTTTGGAATGTTACAGCTTGTCAGTGTCTCATTTGAAGAGCAGTGCATTTTGGTTGTTTTAATACTTTGTTGCTGATGAAGAGTCACAAATATTAAATGGCACAAGCCAGTTGAAAATCTTTGGTTTAAATTAGTATTAGGGGCACCTAATTAGTATTTTGGGCACAGTTCAGTAATGTTAGAGTTAGGAGTTTACCTCCTTGAAAATACATTGCATAAGCAGCTTTCACTGAAATAACTGTGTTCTCATTAGACAACTAGAAAATTATGTTTATATTGCAAAATGAAAATGATTTGCTGTCCAAGTGGACAGTACACCTGGAAATGTCATATAAAAGATTTTGAAATTATTTCTAAGATTTTATTACAAACAAATTTTTCCATAAGGAGTGTGTGTTTCGGTTAACTAAGTCTAAGTTTGCCCTGTTTCTTTGGGATAAGAAAATAATAGTGAGGCTTAGAAAAGAATGTTAGTATGTTGGAAAAAAAATAACCTCCTGCTGACAAAATTTAAAACTAATAATGAGGGTGCTCAGAGTGTATGTGTTTGTGTGTACAAACTTTGCCATAGTGTGATAGAGACTGCTATTCTAGGACCACAAATAAAGTTAAAAATGTAGATAAATAGTTGAATGTGCAGCCAGTGCAAGCTGAAGCTATTTGTCAGTTTTGAAAAATACTAAAAAACCATGTCCAGTGCTAAGTGGTGCCTTACAGCATCCACTGTATACCTATTGGTTTGGCAAACTGTGAGGAATACCAAAGGGCTGTTCAGTAAAGCCAGTCTTAAGCAGAAATTATTATATTTTTGTAGGCATATTCCACATAAGCACATAAGGCTCCTTCCTTCATCCCAGGGGTAAATTTAATAGGTGTAATGGTCCTTTCATGACTGCCTGCTGAGGTCACTGATAGAAATTTTAAACGGCATTGTTCTATCTCAAAAACTGAGATTTTTTTCTCTTTTAGGTTTTCCTCTTGACCTTCTTGTATTCAGTGATGTTCCTCTGAGAGCTATCCTAACGTTTTCCAATTTGGAAATATATTTCAATCCCTGTGGGAAATATTGAATATCAGTTTAACATTTGTAAGACTCTAGTATCACTAACTTTGTAGTGTTGATTTTTATAATGATTTTTCTCCACGTTCTGTCTTTCCTGCTCTCTTACAGCACTGTGTGGAGGAGAGGAGAGTTTCTTGTGTGCCAGTGGGATCTGCATCCCAAGGAAACTGCAGTGTAATGGCTACAACGACTGTGATGATTGGAGCGATGAGGTCCATTGTAGTAAGTTTCTTAAACCTTGCAGTATTCTGCTGAAGTACTGAACCCATTCTGGGAAACCTGGAAGCTGAAGCAGGCTATTGGCACAGAACAAGAGCTTTGCATGGTGTTTGTATATATTGACATTTGGACTGTGTCAGTTGTTGTGGACTGTGTTTAGCTTTGCTCACTCAGGCCCCAGCATGTGCTTTTGATCAAATTTTATGCCTTAAGGCAGTTACTCTGCAAGGAGCTATGTGGAAATAAGAAGTATTTTTTTTTGTTTGGGTGTTTGTTTTTTTTTTTAATGGATCATTAGTGTGCATCAGAAAGGAGCTCATTTGTTTATCACCTGAATACTGTTAGTTGAAGCTTTATCCTGGTCCTTGGCATTGATTTTAGACTAGATACAAGGCCATCTGTTTAGAAAGTTCTGTTGGTCTTAATCCTATATGTGATTTATTTAAATTAATCCCAGTATGTGCTGCAGTAGAATGTACATATGTGATTGCTTAATTTTTTATTTATTTGTCTGTGGTAGTACCTGTCTTCAGATAAGTTCCTATGTGTTTTTCTGTGTTAACAAAACACCTTGGACTACAAACACCTTTAGAAAAGTGGAGCAAATGTACCAAGAAAACAATGAGAAAGCAAGAAGAAAAAGAAAAGAGGAAGATGTGGAAAAATTCCTTAATAGGGACTATAGCAGAACAATGATGCCACATAACAGGATTTCTCATTCAGACTTTGAAAAATGTCAGACTGCGCCGTTTCAAACTTAACTCAAAAGATTAGTTCTTATTAGTGATTTAAGAGCCTGAGCATTCCAAGACTCACAAAGCTGCTTTTAAGGAAGTTGTTGTTAGATTTTATCTGGGATACTCCAAGGAATAAACGAGGACAGCAATTTCCTCCTGGTCTCAATATGAATACGGTTAGAGCTTGCTTTTCCTTTAATAGCCTACAATTCATTTCATGGAGGTTGAGATAATGTCTATTATGTAAAAAGTATTGGATGTTTTATTTTCCATTTTTTCCTGTTAGCTTTAGATTTAAAGTAAGCTCAAAAATTTAAACACACCTATTGAGACTATGGCTCTCAAGTTCTGTTAGAAATAAAAAAGGAAAAATTAGAAAAGAAGAAAATAGTAGTAAAAGAATAAATACATTACATGTCTTGAAAAAACAAGCATAAATTTCATCAGCTAAGATTGCCTTTGAAAGAACACCTTGTCTGTTTAATGATACAGAGCTCATATGCAGAGGACACCTTTCATTAGGATCCTTGGTAGGAGTTGAGGAGAGGATGTGGAGGTCAAATAACACTTTCCTGGATTACACAGCAGAAAGAGCAAAAGTGAAGGAAGAAAATGTGTATTAAGACTGTTAGATTTTCAGCAAGTGAATCTTATTTCCTTGTAAGGAAGTTTGTATTCTTTTTGTTTACCCTGTCTGTGTGGGCCTGTGAGTTGTCTACCCTAAAGTCACTGCAGCAGCTTCAGAGGTATGGATGGAAACAAGCATGGGGGTATGAATGGAAATTAAACAGTACATTTATCCAGAGGAAATAACATAGAAAAAGGCAGTTTAGTTTCATTTGCAGTAGAAGCAGTGGAAGAAGCACAGAAACTGTCAAAGTTACAAACTGATGAATAAGATTAAAGGTTGCCAGAGTACTTCATGCTGTTGCATATTTAAAACAAGTGATGTTTAGCATTTACTCTCAGCTGGGTGTTGGTCTGCTTACAGGAAGCAAGAACTTAAATTTATTTTCATTTGGTGTGGTATTCCCTGTTTTATGAATAATGGTTCTTTTTGAAGCTGAATTAACTATTTAGTATGTAGCTCATGGCTCAGCCATATTATTTTACTTCATATCCTGAAGCATTTCCGTCTTATTATGCTATAAATTATGTTTGGACTTTCTAAGATAATATAAAGCTTGAAGAAAGCAGTAAAACTTCTGTGGGGTAACGAGAGGAAATGACTCATGTTCAAGTTTCAGAGTTTTTTTTCACCTAGGAAGTGAAACACTTGGTTGACATTGGTCTGAAGGGGTAGAAACCCCATGGCACCTTCTGGAAGAGTTCTGCACCTTTCAGTGTGTAATATCCTTAGAAGGACACCCTGCTTCAAAGGGGAGCCACTGTGCAATCATGAACACTGGAATCACATGCCAAGAGTAGAGAGGGAAGTGGTAGCATGATTCTGCTCTGTTGTGGTTGATAATCTCAGAAGAAAGGAGGCACTTCTGTTCCAGTCCCTGCTTTTTGAGTTCTCTGTTTTCCAGAGAATAACTCATTTAAAATGCCCCCATGTGCCAGTAAGAATGGGCACAAAGGACTTCCTTGGTTCCAGTGGCATAGCTCCAGCAGGAAGGAAGTATTGTCCACTCAGTTGTTCTATATCTTGGCATTCTCTCTGGAAAGCTAGAGGTCAAGGAAATGTCTAGAAGAAGGCAATGAAACTGAGTTACCCACTTCCTAGCTGTGTGCTTGAAATCAAAAGTTATTACTGATGGGACCAGATACCACAAACCATAATTTATCTTCAACTCACCTAACTACAACAAAGATTCTGCGGTTTTATTGAACGTGATATTATTCAAGTATTATTGTTATTCTCTGAGACTATCTGGCATGCTTTACTGATGCATCCAATCCAATGAAAAAAAGTTAAACCCACTTAGGGCTGACAGTAAGAATTCCTTGATGAGAAGGTACCAGGCCAAATCTGAGCTCCAAACTGTGTTAAGCATAAAGCTCATTTGAAACCATTGTAATACCAACGGCAGGCTCAAAAGCAGGGTCTATGGATCTTGATTTTTCTGTTAGAACCTTCGTCTCCACTTAATAGCCGCATCAGGTACTCAGGATTTTCCTAGTAATCTGCAATACTGTGGCCTACAAAATTTCTTGAGAACATTATGTGTATAAATTAATTAGACATTTAGGTCCCTAAGTGCAACCAGAGCATTCTTTCCTTATGGTATTGATCAAAAAAACACCTGGTGGAGAGAGAGTAAAAATTTCTAAAAATGGCTTTTTATGTTTCATATTCTTCCAGATTAGTTTCTCATAAACTGGTACATACCAGTAATAATTCAGAGCTGTAAGTTGTAAGGTATCTTTAGCTAATCTTGTGTGTAGTCAGTACATTCCAGGGTTCATACTTTATATAAATGTTCCAATGCATCTCTAACAATTTACATGCTTTGTTTTGTAGATTGCAGTGATGATGTATTTCGTTGTGACACGGGAAAATGCCTCAATTATACCTTTGTTTGTGATGGATATGATGACTGTGGAGACCTTAGTGATGAGCAAAATTGTGGTAAATGAAGGTTTTGTGCTTTTCTAAAGTCTTTAAGATATCAGGACTGCCTAAGCCAGTAAACCTTTTCCTTAAAATAGTGAAAGAGTAATATACCCTGCTCTTATTGTATTTGAACACAGTGAAAACAATTCACAAATTCTATATGCAATTTGAAAAGGTTTAGAGAGTTCTGGGTCAATCCAGATCTTGAAGGGTTTGGATTTATAAGAAATTATAAATTTTATAAGAAATAATGCTCTTTTCAATTTGCTTTAAACTAATTTCAAAAGGTGCTTCCTTGCTAGCTTGACTGGATTTAACTGAGAGTAAAGCAAACTATATGAGGGCACTTGTGGTGCCAAGTGTTTTATACCTGAGCTGTTTTTACATAAGATTGATAGTGAAGTCATATGTTTTGATTATCAAATAATGTTTCTTTCAAATTCTCTTCAATCAACTTTGCATGTTCTCCTGACAGTTACCTACCTACTGTATGTATCTACCTATCCTTAACTTCCATAGGAGAAACAATGAAGTTTTGCCATTAAAAAAGAATAATCTTAACATGTAAATATTGGGAAAATTAGAAAACCTTATTTTTACTAACTTTTGGTCCTGTTACTACACCTGAGAAAATTAAGTTTTCTAAGATAATTTTTAACAGCTAAATTAATATTCTCCCTCTTTTCCTTTTACTCTTCTAAGGAAGAACACAAAGAATATAAAACCAGAAAATCAAATCACATTTTTTTTCTGAGATTATTTTTATTTCTTCAAATTAAGACCACTCTAAGACTTTTCAATATTTTGTTGTCAGTTTTGGTTATTTAGTGTGCTCTTTTTCATAAATAATCTTAGTTTAAAGATTATTAAGTTTTTCTAAATGTTGATCTGTCTCCTGTCTTTCCTACCTTGACATAGGTTTTTTTTCTATACAGTTTTTAAAATCTAAGTTCTTGTGCATGCTATAATTGGTTTTCATGGCAGATTTGGAGGACTGGACTGTGTCTAATCTCTCTGTTTATTTTGATGTAAAGTCAGTGTGCTCAACAGAATGCTCTTCTTAGTGCATTCAGGTAGAAAGAATAAGATGACAATTGGAATAATTTTTTTGTAGATAATTCTTATGGAAAATTCCAAGTACATGCAAAAAATATAGTTTCTGAAGTTGAGAAACATTTTTTAAAATGTCTTAGTAAAAAGATAAATTAAGGAAATTATTTTCTCTGATGGTTACTGAAAATGTTGGTTAACTGAAAAGCATCCTGAGATAGTAAGCCTGATCTTCTAATGGGCTTAACCAATCTTAGAAACTTGTTTATTTACAAACAGTCACAGCTGTGCACCTGGGAGAAGGAATGAGTGCATCACTACAAACGCAATACAATTAAGAATATATGTAACTACCATCTGCAGAAAAGTCTGCAGATAGAAAAAAAAATTCTCAATATGACTTATTAACACAAAATGCCTCATTAATAAGAAGACTACCTAATATGCATAGAACAATTGATCAATAATATAAAATATACAAATAGTAACTTAGCATCCTTTTTTTTTTTTTTTTTGAAATTGCATTTTATGTAGATTGTAATCCAGTGACACATCACCAGTGTGGAGAGGGGAGATGTATAACAGCTGATTGGGTATGTGATGGTGACCATGACTGTATAGACAAATCAGATGAGATCAATTGCTGTAAGTTCCCTTAATCTCTAAATTATTTTTTCTTTCTTTGAAAACTAGAAAAAAAAGATAACTAGTGTACTCACTTGAAAGTCAAAACTATAAACTTATTTTATTTTAGAAGTTTGCACTTGACAAATGTCCATTTTCATTAGACAGCAGCAGCAAATTAAACATTTGTTGTCTTTGATGAGAAGTAAGGTATTGCTTTGTGTTAGAGCTTCTTGTTTAATACAGAATTAGCTTTTTGTTAATTGTAATGTTCCCACTATATGAGTAAAAATTATTTGCATTTTTTTTTCCTTGGGGAGGCTAAGACTTCATCTCAGCCTGTTGCTAATACCTGACATTTATAGTTTCAGTCTGTGTAGGTAAAGATCAGCACAGCTGTAGCTATTGAAAAATTTACTGACATAATGAGAAATGCCTCCTGATTTCCAGTGCTAAGCAGTGCTATCAGCTCCTCCTAAAATAACTTCAGTGTGATGTTCACATATAATGCAGAGCTTCACTGAACTCATTGGTCAGAATGTTGTCTTTTTCATATTTTTTTTCTCTCTAGCATGTCACAGTCAGGGTCTGGTGGAGTGCAGAAATGGGCAGTGCATTCCTAGTGCATTCCAGTGTGATGGAGATAATGATTGTAAAGATGGAAGTGATGAAGAAAACTGCAGTGAAAGTAAGGATATGCCTCATTTTACTCTTCTTACTAAACCTACCATTGACTGCTATGTTCCACAGTGCCTTTAGCTAAAGCTGTCTGACAAATGATTTTCTTTACTTTCCAAATAACACTTGCTGAGGCTGGTTGGTGTGTGCTTTCACATAGGTATTTGTAAGCAGACTTCTTGTAATACTTAAAATTATTAAAAAAGGTGAAGAAGTGGGGGTGATATTTAGCACAGTATTTAGTTATCTGATGTAATCAGCTTTTACTTGAAATACATTGTTTGGAACAATGAGAATCTACAATTACATGAATTGGTGTCATTTGAGGAGGAATTTTCTTATTAAAATCCTTTTTTTATTAGAACTTGGGAATCAGAGAAAAAATGTTTTCATAAGTAAACTAATGATTTAGTGTGACTAAGGGAAAATACATGAGAACATAAGTTTTCACAGCTACTTGATAGCTGTCTTATTATGGACTCTATGAGAGAAGAGGAACCTAAGCAATGTCTTGACCCCCAGAACATGGTTTTCCACAGACACTCAGAAAGCAATGTTGTTATGTTATGATAATTTCAAAATCTGAAGGTATTTTTCACATGTAATTATCTTATTCTTGGTAAGGTACAGGTTCAGATTACAGCCTTTCTTCAATGCAAGAATTATTAGTGTCTTTTTAAAATGAATCTTATTTTAAAGAAATTAAAATAGTTAGCTCTATGCAGAAAGTTAGTGTTGGCAAGTTTAGTGGTAATAGGACAAGCTATTTAATAGTTATTAAACTATTAGAGCAGAAAAGACTTGTTATCATAAAATAGACATGCAGTGTGGTTATATAAGCCTTGTGTCTTTAGGAATCCAGTCAAAAAGAAATCCTTTCCTAAGCATGTTACTCAGTCCCTTCTTTTCACAGAAAGTTCTTGGGATCGTCCTACTCCAATTTAAATTCATTCCATTCAAAAAAATACCTGAGAGGCTGAAACACAGAAATTATCATTATTTTTCTTCACTTTTAATGTTGACATTATAAAGAGGTCTTGCATGAAATATCTTCTGACTGTGGCAATCTTAAAACCCAGAAACAAGTTTTTCTCCTCAGTTCTGGCTGTACACTTTCACTCAATGTTCACCTTTTATTCTTCTTTCTTGATGTCCAGTCTCAGTCTTACCCTATGAATTCTTTTGTCCTCCATTTGTCTTACATGATGTGGGCTAGAAATCAGTTATGTATTTTGTTTTCACTGCCTCTTTTTTCCCTTTTGATGTTGAAGCAATGGTTAAAAATATTTTTTTGGTATGATGAATAGGTATAGGTTAAAATAGTCAAGCAATAGTATGGGGTGATAATTATATATTCAGTGATCTCACTATATGAGAAAAGATCTTTCTGCTTGGCTTTAAACTGAAAAGCTTTTAAAGAGAAACATTTCCCTAGTTTTTATTATTAAATCTTCAATGTGCAAAAGTTCTAGCCAATATTTTGCAGTATTGTGTAGAGCAAATTCTTTCTTTAGACAATCATATCCCATCCATCTTAATTTGCGTAGGAATATATTGGCAAAATCTAGATTTCATTTTTAGTTCCTTGCAAAAGTCCATGTGAAAGCAAGTCAGAGTTCTTGTTTGTAGCTTACTATTGTATTTCTCATATATTTTGTTGTTTCCAGGAACTGCAAAAAATGTAGTGGGACATTCACTAATTACAAAGACTTTTCTGCTCTACAAATAAAATTTTAAAAATTGGATATGTCAGAGTCAGTGGAGTTAGGGTTAATGGAGTACTGGTTTTGTTACGAACACAGTAAATATGAGAAATCAGCACAGAAATTTGAGGTCAGGGTGTAGTGACTTCTCCTTGCCTATAAAAGGATACAGAGATCTTGTGTCCTACCTAGTACAAGTATACACATTCAGATGTTACAATTGACTGTTGCTTCATCTCCATCTGGATGAGAAAAGTGGTCTCCTGCACTGCATGCCTTAAGGAAATTTAAGGTATGGCATCTGTCTATGAGTACTGCTCTCATTCATTTTGTGATAATAGAAATTTAATACAGATGTACTCACAACTATTTCTGTAATCTCTTAGAAAGACAGGGTACAGTGTGTTTGTAGAAATTCACCATTATTTGTGCTAGGATCAAAAGAATCTACTTTGTATTGCAGGGGTTTTTAAAGGCTAGGAGGGAGTTGGAGCAAACTTTAAAACTAATTTTAATGTAAATATTTGGGATGGCTTTAGAAGTCAAAAGGCTTTTCCTGCCTTTCAAGTTCCATTTTACAATCAGATGCAGCTGTAAAGTAAGATTGTCAATTGCTATAGCAAAGGAGTTACCTCTGTTGCTTCAATATATAACATGTATGAATGGAAGTAAATCCACATAATTATGATAGATATGACTATATCATCAGTTCCTTTAGACAATATTGTTGTCAAGGTTATTGAAACTAGATCTTTCTTCTGCAACTTCTCTATGTCCAGTGGAGGGATGAATGATTGATGTTCATGGGCAGTAGTGCAATACAAACTCTAAGCAATCAGGACAATAAGCTACTTTAAACGGGTTAAGATGATAAACACCATCTGTTTAGTCTCTCCTTACAGAATAGCAAACTAAATGACTCATTTTGCACATGTGAGAGAGAATTTAATTGTTTTGGAAAGGAGCTATCACAACTGTGAGAGAGAGAAATCCAGGGATTTGTCAGATAAAGTAACTACCCAAGTAGTTCAGAAACTTCTGATGAAGTGCTAGTTTTATTTATTCTGAAGTCCATCATTAGGACCATATAATTTCTTGATTTCTTTCTATTGTTGTTTGTTTTTTAACAAGTCAAAGGAGGACAGTTAGACTTCACCTCTGACCTTTCTTTAGTACGTCTTTTATTGTCAACCAAAGCAATCATAAAATGAGAAGCAGATCAACTGAATGGCATTGAAGAATAATTCCCAGCAGTGTCCTCTTTCAGCTAGGACCTATTGTTCTTTTTGAAATGTGATTTGCATGAGTTTTTATATTCTGCATGGTAAATGTCCCCTCATTCAGAAATAATACATATGGGATATAATTTTTTTTATTGAACAGAGGGTAAGAAAAGTGAGAACTGAACACTGTTTTGCACACTTTCCTTCTTTACTTCACTTGAAATGCCGTTGGGTAGTTAATGAAATATGTAAAGGAAATACTTAATTTTTATGTAAACACTGTACTTTCTCATTATGCTCCATTCATTTTTATTAGTCTGGTAAATAATTTGAAAAGTACTTTTCTACTTCCCTCAGATCAAACCCTCTGTCAGGAGGGAGAGAGGTGCTCTTCCTGCCCTGATCCCTGTGGAACTTCTCCCTGTGAGATGAGAAACAGCCAGGCAAACTGCAGTAAGTAGGTCATGTGCTTCATACTGTTACTCTTTTAGGGTGTTCTAGTTTATAATGAGGATGCAGGGTAGAACACAGTAAGTAATACTTTAATTTTCTAGCTAATGTATATGTCTAATGATTAAGCTTTGAAAAGGCCAGTGTTGAAACATGTGTCATCAAAGCTCTTGATTATTGATGTACTAGGATTTATAACATTTGACATTGAGGTATTTTCATGTTCTCTTCTGTGAATGTTTATGAATGTGCATGGATGTTTACAGTTGCACTTTCTCGTAGTATTTAATTAATTTAATTCAGTGTCTAGATAAAGTAAACAGCACAGTGTAAGTGTAAAGCAGAAGATGCTGATTTATTTCCAAAATAAAAAGAACCCCATGTTACTGTATTTAGTAGTCTGGAGAACTTTTAAGCCTTTATGAAGGAATGATTTTGGTATTCAAACTGTAAAAACTAATTATACTTTTGACCCATACAAACAGTAGAGGATTAGGGCCTTCAGCTCTGTGTGTCCTCGTACCTGTGTGCTGTACTGTACCACTCCATGCAAGGTTCCTGTACTAATTGTGCACTTGCTTCTGAATAGCTGCTTTCCCCAATTGTGCAATGTGAATGGGTAATCAATAGAAATATGTTTGTCTATGTTTTGAAAGTGGGGCAGAACTGAATGAAAAATTACTCAAAATTACTTAACAGACTCAGAAGGAAAGACTAACATTTGGGTTACTGAAAATGAGTCAGATGTTCCCCTGGACCTTATGTCCTGTTTATTACTCTCTGGATTGTCAGGAATTGTGTGTGAGAGTCAACATTATTATTTTCAAACCTACAGTGACACTTTTGCACATAATGTGAAGGAAGCTTTCTAAACTGTGAAAATTATAATCATATTGAAAACATGTAAAGACCTATCCTCCAGCAGCATTTCAGTAGACTAGATTTTATTCCAGGATTCACTTAAACCCCTATAAATACAAGGCATAATAAAAGAGAATGGTATATGTGCATTTCAACCCTTTAATCTTGAAAAATGTTATGTTATACAAACACTTAGAATATTGCATGTACTTTTATGGTCATCCTGAAATATTGGTGAATGTTTAAAGTTCTGTACAGATCAAAGAAATATGTTTACTGGCCAAAATCAAAAGATGAGACCAAACTGATCTGGGCATCTCAGGCAAAAGTGTTGAAGGACAAGGGATGGTTCATCATGAAGGAAAGGAAATTGCAATAATGTGAGGAGAATTGTTAAAGTCATTGAACCTCATACACCCTGAAGATGTGACTAAGTGGTTTGAGACAACAGAAACAGTTCAGTATTGGTAAAGTGCCAGGATTTAGCAGTGAGGAAAAGCTGGATGTAAAATAAGCTTTGTGATCATCAGAGTAGGAGTAAATAGTGAAAAAGTTATAACACCAAATGCCAGACCAAGAAAGAGTGCCCAGTTCTGCTGATTAGCTGAATAATTGACTGTTGGATCTTCTTCCAACTTCTCTCAAATATACAGCTATGGGATGACACAGTTGTCACACTGTACTAGCAACTGATGCTAGCAACTGGTAAACAGAGAATACTAATCATATCAAGGTATAATTGCTCCCAAAATAGGCAAATATATGCATTTTTTTTCCTTTTGAAAAGTATACTTTTTTGTGGAAAACTTTCTCGCTATATACAGAGTAAATAAGTTTAAACAATTTAATGGTCATCTCATTGCTAAATAAAAAGTTGAATTTCAGTCTGAATTGAAGTTCTATCTCTAGTTTTCTGTTTTGGTTGAAAATTGAAAAATATTTCTGAATACTAGTGTGAGAAAAGTTCTACAATTTTTAAGAATCCAAAATACTTGGCTAGTTCAAAATTTTTGTGATAAACTCCTGAAAGTTGTAAGAGTTTTGTATGTAGCTATAATAGATATAATCATATGGACTCGTATCTGTTGCATCTGTTTTGTCTTTGCTTATCATTCTCATTTGTTATTAGTTATGTCTTACCCAAATTAAATTATTAGCATGTAGTCTGTTTTGCTCAATGCTTGTGCAATACATACTCTAATTGTCCCCTCCAGATCTTGGTAAACAAGGAAAAAAAATTAAAAGCAAATCCCGGCTTCTGTTTTCTCTTGTTTTCTATCTCCCTATTCTATTTTTAAGATAAATTGTGCTGTCTCTCACCTGAGATTTTTTTACGACCTGACTGTCTAAAGCCTTGAGAAAGCTGATCAGACCTCAGAGCTGACCTGCTTTGATCAGGGCATCCTGAGATCCTTTCTAACCCAAAGTATCCAATGATCTCTGTCTTCCTAATTATGGCAATTACCCTGTAACATAGTAGGTACACCAGTGTATTGCTGTACAGTACTCACTGTACTGGTTTAAGGATAGTTTATTGTATCACCTTAAAGTTAAAGTTTGCTCAGAAAGTTAATGAATATTAATAAGGAAATAAAAGTATCTTAATGGCTTATGAGGTAGGCAGAATTCAAACCCACCTTTACTGGTATGAATAGGCTTATAAGAGGTCTCTAGCTCTGGAACTTGTAGTTTCTCAAGCCTGAGAGGATATCCCCTGACTGATACATTTTTAAAATAAATATGGAATTATTTCTTCTGTATTTAATTTAATCTCACACCACTTGTGGTTCTGTTTGTTTTCTCTCTGTGAAAGGTCAGTGTGAACCAATTACTCTGGAACTTTGTATGAACTTGCCTTACAACTATACTTATTACCCAAACTACCTGGGCCACAGGACACAGAAGGAAGCCTCTATCAGCTGGGAGTCTTCCCTTTTCCCAGCTTTGGTTCAGACCAACTGCTACAAGTACCTGATGTTTTTTGCCTGTACAATCTTAGTACCAAAATGTGACCCCCATACAAATCAGCGGATCCCACCTTGCAGGTACTATACTAAACCATATTTCATTTACTTATTGACTGTCTGTCATAGTAGTTTCTCCTGATCTTATGATTTCATTGAAAATGCCAAAATTTTGCTTGAATTCCATAGGAAAAGGCTACTGCTGACCAGCATGCCCAGGTCCCTCTTTGGAGGGTTGCTCTCCAGTTTGTGCCTGGTGCTACTCCATCTTAGGTGCAGGATCAGGCATTTGTTTTTGTTAAATTTCTTGTCCTTGATGATTGCCTAGTGCAAAGGCCTCTCTTCCCTTAAGAGTCAACACCATCTCTTGGTTTTGTATAATCAGTGAACTTGCTAATGATGCACTAAACTGCTGAATCCAGACCATTGATAAATGTTCTGAACAGGACAGGCCCTGCAGTTGACTCCAGAGGAGCAGCACAGGTGACCATTCAGTATCCAGATGTTGGAGCAGCAAAGGTGACCATTCAGTATCCAGATGTTGTCCTGTTTGCAGGACCCTTGAGTTTTTCACCCAGGGCACTGTGAACCTGCTCACTCCACTGTTGAGCAAAGTGACAAGAAGGGTGCTGAGAGCTTTGTAAGAGGTATTTTCCATTTCTGTGTGTTTGATTAGAATTGTGCCACTGTAAGGGTGTTTAAACATGGAATCAATTAATTTAATTTGGAACATCAGCATTTTGTAATAGCTCCTTGCATTAGTACAGTACTTGATGCAAAGCCCTATCCAAATGCTCAACAAAACGTGAGATTTTAATTAATGTTTACTTTTCTAAATTAGGAGTGTCACATCATCCTGAATGCCAAGCTAACTTAGGTTTTCTGCTTGTCAGAGTAACTATTCCACCATCCTCACTGGGTAACATCACTGTGCTTTTTAAGTTTATGCCTGTATTTGTTCCAAAGAGATTGTGTTCTGTAGATCTCGTGCCTTTCTTAGCAGCATCTGTTGCAGGTTAGGAGATCTAATAAACTTGACCAACAGGCAGAGCCCTTTGACCTACTGGCTGCTAGAGCCCTCTCATTCTGTATTTCTGCCTCTTTTATTTGGCCTACCTTGACAATATTGATCAATTAACACCTTGTGTTTGAAAGAAAAGTGCATGAAAAATTGCAGTAGAAACCCTAAAATGTCTTATCATGTGATACTGTTGACAAATAGATGACATTTCTTTGTCTGGTGATGTGCTTTTTAGCGAAAGGTAAGAGTGAACCACAAGGAAGTTTATGAATATACTGTTAAATTCTCACATAGGAACCTAAATGGGGAAGAAAATATGCATACAGGATAGCTTCAGAGTTACAGAGGGGTTTGTGTAAGCTCTGTGTCAGGCTTGCTAGTTTGAAAATCAAGGTTTTTTTTAAAAGAAAGCGGTATAATAAATAAAAATGGGATTAATTTATTGTGATGTAGAGGGACATAAGATAAATTATAGGCTCTTTTAGGTAACAGATTCTAGGAAGTGTTATGATGCAGTTGAATAGTCCTCCAATTTAAAGTATTAAACAGATTAAATGGAATTTATAGAAAGCACAGAACAATTAAATTTGATAGGAAGCTCTGGAAGTCATCTGGTCCAACTTCCTGCTCAAAACTGGGTAACAACAAATTTAGACCAAATTGAATATGTGACAGAACTTTCAGTCATAGGATTCAAAGCTCTACTTTTATGATATTTTTTAGGTTTCACTCTTATGTTAGGTCACAGACACAGAGTGTTTTTATCAGGAAGGGGCACCTTTGGAGGTCCCACTAGATCTGTAGTATCTGCTTAACAATAACATTTTAGGAAGAATTTTGGGTACCTATATAATATAAAAACCTAAAAAATTTTTAGAAATGAAAACAAAAATAAGCTCATACCAATAAAAATTAAGTAAATTTGATATTTCAATATAAATGTAAATCTACTTTACAATTTGAAGCTCTGAGAAGAGAAAATGTTACATTATCAACACAGAAATTATATTCTAAGAATCTGCTGCTGACTGTCAAAATAATTGACCTCTTGTTCAAATATATCAGTGATTAGTTGAGCTGGACAGGACATATGTATTGTTTTACCTGTGTTTTCCTGTAAATATGAAACGGAGCTCAGCTAATGCAGTTTTACAGTGTTACACTTTTTGAGTCAAAGTGTACTTTCCAACCATGAATTGCA
Organism: Chloebia gouldiae; assembly: GCA_003676055.1. Classification (NCBI taxonomy): domain Eukaryota; kingdom Metazoa; phylum Chordata; class Aves; order Passeriformes; family Passeridae; genus Chloebia; species Chloebia gouldiae. Next base: position 23,213,871 of record QUSF01000005.1, read on the forward strand.
TGTTAATGTTATAATTCTGGATCTGTTATAATATAAACTTATTAAAGATGCATTCGATTTTTTAATACAGGCACATGGATCTGTTATCTCATTTCTGGTATAACTAAATTATTTTAATTCTACTCCCCGTATAGAAAACAGATGTCCCTGCTTTGCAAGGCTTTTTGTTGTCTTTATGTTAGTTTGGCTGTCATGCTTTGTTTAACTGTAACAGTCTTCATAAAGTTTTATTCAAAGTAAAGAACACAGGTAAGAGGTGTTTTGGAAGGAACTGAACTTACTGTTATTTGTAACGTTCATTGATGTATCAAGTATGTTTTCAATTTCTGAACATAATTCTTCATCTCTGATAAAGTGTTGATAATATTAGTCCATTCCTACTTTGAAGTTTAAATAGATTCTAATTCTCTCACCACAGACAGACAACTAAATATCTTATAATACCTTGGAAAAGGTCAGCTTTGACCAAAGATCTGAGTGTGCAGAGAACACGGGACAGAAGTAGCTTAGATGTCTCTGCTATATTGTCATATTTTTGTTGTGAGTTTTCTTTTTTGTCATTGGAAAATAAAAATCCTGTCATTCAGAAATCTGAGGTAATAAAGTGGTGTCAGTCAACGTTTTTGATATTGAGGAGGATGTACAAGGAAAGAGAGAGTCTGTAACACGGTTGACTGACATCAATGCATTCTGTCTTGTTACTCAACTCAGTGGTGAATTGTTTGGTGTGGAAAAAAACTGACTCTTCATCTAATTCTTCAAAACAAAATTAAATTTGGGTGGATTAATACTGTGCTATTTTCCCAAAACAGCATAAAAGAATCCTATATGGATTTCTTTTGTTGGTTTTGGTCACAACATTTTCCAGAGCTAATTACAAGAAAATAAAAAAATTCAATTTGTTAAAAGGTCAAAGGAAAATAGCATTTCAACTATAGTTGAAACTATATTCTTTGGTATAAGTATTTTTTTCATATTAAAACATCTGTTTAACTGATTTTTTTTGATCTTCATGTTTAACTTTTGCTAGGATTATTAATTTTTAGTATCTGTGAATTTCAAAGCCATTCATTCAGCTATTTGGTGCAATTCTGCTTTGTCTCATCAGGACATTATGTGTACAGTCTAAGGAACGCTGTGAGGCTGTGCTTGGCATTGTAGGTCTGCAGTGGCCAGAAGATACAGACTGCACTCAGTTTCCAGATGAGAACTGGGACAACCAAACCTGTTTAACACCGGATGAAGATGTAGAAGGTACCTCCTACACATATTACAGCAAATAAAAGATTTAAATGAGTTCCCAAAGTCACTGGCATTTGTTTATTTCATACATCCTCTTTAAATTATAATATTTAAACTGTGGAAATTATTCCAAACTGAGTTCCCCTACTCAGCCGTGCCAGTCTCTTGGCAGAATTCTTTGCTGGATTTCTTGCTTCAGGGAATTGCTAGCATCAATGAAAGAGCTTTTTAAAGATCAGCCACTCTGTTCCACTCCTTTGTCCATAATGGTACTGTGAGATGAGACAGAAGCAGTGAAATGGTTAATAAGTAGAAAGTTATACCTGGTTCCATTAGTTGAAATAGACACATAATTGTCAATCTCTTTTTGTCCTGGGGATTTCTTCTACTTATTTTATTGCATAATACACCACCACAGTGGTGAGAAGAGTATCTAGGAAATTCATACTCACAGTCTAAAACGTTGCATGCCAGTGACTTGGCAAAGCAGTGACATTTGACAGAGGGCAGCGTGGAAGGGAGAGCTCTGGAAAATGTTGCTCCACCACATTCCTGGTGCAATTATGAAGTCTCGCCTGACGCATAGTTCCTGTCTCACAAGCCTTCTGTCTGTGTTATTTACCCTTCTGAAACAGCCTGGCTGACAAATCAGTGCTTTTATCTTACGGAGTCCTGTTTGTCCCTGTTGGTTGTCTCTGGCAGAATGCTCACCCAGCCACTTCAAGTGCCGTTCTGGGAGGTGTGTCCTGGCGTCCCGGAGATGCGATGGTCAAGCTGACTGTGAGGATGACAGTGACGAGGACAGCTGTGGTAAATAAATTCAATAGTTGGAATGGAGGGCAGCTGCAGCACTGGAAAAGGAGCTTCATCTTCCATTCAGTTACTTGAATTGTAGCACGAGAGTTCAGAGAAGGAGAACCCTCTTTTTTTGTATGTTTTAAAGTATTGCGGGTTTTTTAAAAGACAGTATCAGCAAGAATCCTTCTAAATCAATATTAATACAATTTGTGATAACCGATTGTTTAGATTCTGGTAACCATACTTTGGGATGCTTGAGTATTTGTTAAAGAATGAAGCTAAATGATTTCTGCAGATTTAGTTATTTTCATATTGCTGAAGGCTTTACTGAGCTAAAATATAACTCCCTGGCAGATTAAATCTTGAATCTGTAAATGTAGTTTTAAATTTATACATGATAATGTTCTTGTTAGGATGTATACTCAAAAGATGTCATTATAATATATTGTGTTGCTGAAGTGGATTCTGTATGTTTTTTCAAGTTGGTCAATCTCAAGTTAGAAGTACAAGCATAAACCTTAAAATTTATTGTCCAATATGTTTATGAGTTTACTTTCAGTATAGATGCTTTCGACTTTTAACTTAAGGGGATGTATTGAGCCTGAAATAATCAAGAAATCTCTTGGTCAATAAGTATGTTTGTACATGCTGGCAGGACAGTTTCAGGAGAAAGGGGTTCTAAATATTTATTAAATGACTAAGCTGTAGCCTTCAGGGAGGTCTGCATGCAGGCCTGGTATACCTAGGGGCAAAGAAAATAATCATACATCGAAGGATTTAGAGAAGAGGTGTGCTTATGAGCAAAGGATTGGAAAACATTCTGATAGAGTAGGGTTAAGATACACAACCTGTGTGGTTTTTTTTTTAACTGAGAATGGGTTAAGGGGGAATCAGAGCTTATGTGAACAACTGTGGCAATAAGATAATTTCTACTCAGAGACAGTAAAATAAAATCCAACACCAGAAAGTGAAAGTGAGGCTAAAATTCAATCTTGGCAGTCCTGTAAAATGCTTTTTAAAAAGCAGATTCTTTTAATGTTTGCAGTACCCAAGGGTTTATTTACTCACAATGTGTGATATATTCTCAGTCTCTGGGAGCTTCCAGATCATTCTTGTACTCTCTCTCTTCTTTCTTTATTTCTTTCCCTGCCCCTGTAAAAAAGAAAGACAGGGGGAAAAAAAAAAGGATATGATCTCTGAGATGTAATTTAATATTAGGTTATTCTCTTGTTTGTGTTATAAAGGAAAGTCTGAACTGATGATCTTTCAAAGTGATTCTTTCAAAGTTGGACATCTCTACTTTGAATCAATGGTCTTAATTGTCCTCCCTGCTAAATATTTTTTGTTGCCACCAATTTTGAACTCCTTAGAAAACAAATTGTTATGTGTCTTTTAGGATAATTTTATTCTCCTAGACATTAACATATGAAATATTGTTCTAATATGTAACATTCATTTCTCGACTGGATCTCTAAAGTCTAGACAGAATGTCACAAGCAATCAGCAGAATTCTTATCAGCTTCTATAAATATGGAAGACTGTATCAGCTAGGAAATTATGCTGTCAGGGTGACATTACATTGACCAGGGCTAATACTGTTACTGAAGAACAAAAAGTCCTTGTAGAGTTCCAGGAGTAACTGTCTCTGACTTACTCATATTCCATGTGTGCAGGACAAAATCAAAACTTGATGATCTTTCCATGTGTAAATGGATAGCTCAATTTTTATTAAAAAAACACTGAATGTTTAATTTGAAACCCTTGTATTTGAAGTGCTTTAAAGGATAGATGTGGAATAGCTTTATAGTGCAGGGAGGAGGAGGTTGAAAAAGACTAGCTACAGCTTTCTTATGCTTAGACTACTCTGACCAAAAAATAGAGGTTAGAACCATGCAAAGGGACTGAGGTACACTCTCCCTGTGCAGAGAAGAGCTGTATTCAGCACTCATTGTCTCCTTCTGTCAGCAATTCCTGCCATACTTTCACATGGGCTTTGTGAGAGGACATCTCAGCCATGCAATTGCAATGAAATCTTGAGACTTTAGTGCCATCTACACTGGGATTTGGGGAGAAAATTTTCACTGACATTACTGGAAGTGAGACTTCTGACTGCAGTAATGTGCAGGGAAGGTAATTAAAAAAAATATTATGAAAGATGTCGTGAGAGTTTGTTATATTAAATATAGTTGGTTATAATTGAATGCATTAAGTGCTGGCTGCTGAACAATGCCTCTGGCAGGGAGCAGAAGAAGGTCCTACACCTACTAAAGAAATTGAGGACATAACATTCATAGCCAATGCTGTCTTTCACTATTTTCTGTATTCTGGGTTTTGACCTGTAGTATTTTAGGTGAGAGAAAAATGTGGTGGTCCTGACGTTAATGATTTAATGATAATTGTGTTGGAAATATATATATATATATATATATGGATAACAATTGATAACTTCCTTCATGTTATGAAGAGGAATGAAGGTAGGATCATATATGAAACCGTATCTCTTGTCAAAATGGATTTTTGAGATGGGAGTAATGTACATATAGACAAGTTTTCCTAGCTCTCTTTTCACTTCCCTTTCATTGAATTAAAAATACATGTCACAAAAATAATTAGAGATGAAACATAAATACTCCAAGTAGTAGATGATCTCTACCAAGAAAACAGTGTACTTGAACAGTGAATTCAGTAACTGGTGAATTTTTTATAGGGAATTGTCTCTGTATTTGTCTATGTGATTAGTTTTGGAGAGTCCTAGTATACTTTAGTGTAACAGTCTAATGTGTGATGAAGAGAAAAGGAACACTATTAAATGAATTGTAAACACTGCTAAAAATTGCTAGGTTCATTAATTGTGGGGGTTTTCAGCTTTTTTTATTTCATGTTCATATCAAGATCCTAACATGGCATTCCTTGTTCTGTATAAGAGTAGAGTCTTTTTTTGTTTCAATTAATTTTTCATTAATAGTTATCACAGATATTGTAAAGAAGGAAACCTGGAAAGTGGTGGTACCCAAGAAAGTTATTTGATCATGAGGAATTGGTTTCAAAGGTTAAGGCTGTTTATTTCTCTGGGCTCTAACATTTATTTATATGTTTTTTCAAATCTAAACAAAATCAAGCACCCTACACATCCAGGTACAGGTAAAACCTGAATAGATTTTTCCAGTAATCCAATAGGGATTCTCTGGTTCATATTAGTAAAACATGTACTTCTGAATTAGAACTTCTTGAAGACAATGTATTTGCGTAGTAACTTACTGCTGATACGCTTGCATAGTTCCAGGTGCAGGCAAAGAGAGGTGCTGCTTTAAATACTGTTTTAAAATTTATACCTGAACTATTTGCCTGTATGAACATCAGGGCTACCAACTGAATTTGCCCTTAGATTAAAATGAAAAGTATCATCTATAGAACAGGTCAAACAAGGCAATCAAATAATTTGTCTTAGTCAGGACAACATGTCATTTTTATGGCTTCCTATAAAACCAGAGTGTCAGACATGCAGGACATTAGTATGTCAAAGTATTTAAACGGGTATCACAATAAAATAGTTTATTAGTTGATGGAAATAAAAAGTGGAATAAAACAAGAGAAAACTATTTTCTAATGTGTAGCTCTCTTATTTCTTCTAGCTGACCAACAGAAATTTTTCTGTCAAAGCACTTTGACACAGTTTTGTATTACTTCTCTTTCTACTTCTCATTGTGATTCTGTGTTAGATTCTAGATCATCACAGCCAGAGAAAAAAGTATGTATTTCTACATTGTTTCATGGAGATTCCATGCTTTTATAAGATTTACTTTTGAAAGACCAAGGAATTCCTACAGACTTCAGGATTAGAAAAGTTCTTATATTACTAGTAAATGTATTTAAAGAATAGTGGTGTATGGGTATTGAGCTAGTGCCTAAACTATTATAGATATGTATAATATATACTCATAATACAATTATTATTTCAAAAGTATTGAAGTATTATGAAGTGTTACAATATTTAGATCAATTTATCAACTGTGCACTGTGCTACTCTTATTTCCATTTCTTCTTTAGTAACTATTCTTGGTACCTTCTAAAATTTATATTGCAAGTAAAAATATTTTGTGTGTTTCAGGACTTTTAAGGAAGAAAATGGTAGATTCAATATTGCATGCAAGTATTTCAGAACTGTGCTTCTCTGCCTCCAGGTTGCAGAGAAAGGGGTCTTTGGGAGTGTCCTTTGAAGAAACTGTGCATCAAACACACTATGATCTGTGATGGTTTCCCAGACTGCCCTGACATGATGGATGAAAAGAATTGCTGTAAGGACTCACGCAGTTTGTTACTCCCTTAAAAGGCTGATGGCATTTTTGGGATGTTGGGGGGCAAAGTAAATCAAGGTAAAAATGCTTTATGCTTTCTATAGGCAGAAAGAGTTAGTCATTGCTCAGTTCCCTTTTCAGTTTGTCTATGGCACCGATTTCTCTCTTTTCTCATCTTGTGTCCTTTGTTGTTCACATCCTTGGATCCTTGCTGTCTGTTTTGTCACTCTCTTTTTCTTTTTTTTTTTTCTTTTCTTTCTCCCTCCTTGTTCTTGTACGCTTGTACTTTCATTCCTTGTAGATTTTTGACTTCTTTTCCCAAGTTTCCTCAACTTCATTTTATACAGGCATAGCTCATAGCTGCTCACTGCTCATTTTTTCCTTGATTTCTACTTACCTGTTTTTTTGGTAAATGTCTTAACGTCTCTCTTCCTTGTTTAGTTTCTTTCCTGATTGATATTTCCTAGATTGTCTCCCTACTTGGCTCCACATATTTCTTCTACAATCCAAACTGTGATAACAATGAAGATACGGAACTTAGGAGGGTGCACTGGTGGCACGGGCACGCTGTCCATGTGCACAGTGCAAGTCTGTCCAAAGTGCTGGCAGGGAGCAGCAGGCCCCCTGCTCCCCTGGGGGGGGCTGCCCTCAGTTCTGTTTCCATCTGAGAATGGGATGGGAAGTGGTGGAACATCTGTACATCTGCTTTGCAGGCTCCCACCCTGCTTACTAAGCTGGGAATGAGTGCCCTGAGATGTTAGCTCCACTTTCATTAATATATTAGTGGTACTCTGACTTCTCTTCTCTTGAGAAAACCTGGTGGTGTGAGCATGCTCCCAAGACAAGGAAGTAGAAAAGACATACTGGGATAAAGTTTGCACAAGAAAGGAGGGATCAGTTGGTTGAAAACTGAAAATTTTTCATTCTCTTGAGTAAACCTGGTATTTTGTCATTTTTTTGGGATGTTTGGATATAATTTTGTGAGTTAAAAGAAGTTGCTCCTGAGTCTCTGGAGTTCTGATGGTAGGAGCATTTTATGTACCTGCATGTATCAATAGATCAAACTTTGTTTCTTTCTGGGAAGCTGAAGCTCACAAAACATTTCTTAATCTGCTTTTCATTGTAAATATTATACCACTTAACTTCCAAGATCTGTGCTGTAATCTGAAGAGTGGAGGTGGTATTAAAGTGATTTACTCGTGATCACACATTAGGATCATGACAGAGAAAAGATGATCAAAGGACTGAGGTTAAGCTAGTTTATAATTACCAGAGCATATTTCCTCTCTGCTTTTGATTTGGGGCTTGAATATTTTAAAATGGCAGCAAAGTTTTCCCAGTTGAGGGCTTCCAGTTTTTGAATTATGCTCTCTCTGGAAAGTGGAGTTAAAGTGCTTTTTCTGGTTTTGCATGCTTTATTCCAGAGCCAGAAAGATCAGGGGTAGGCAGCACTGCCTGCTCTATCTGTATGGTATTTCCCTATGGAGTGCACTTTTTGTACTAGTGCTGCAAATAAATGCTTGGATTGTATGGCACTATAAATGTTGTACATCAGCCAGACAAGGGTACAACTGAATGCACTCCTTTCCATGCATTCTCTCCCTCTCTGCCCTCCCCCAGGTCTCAGAATTCCCTAATGATGGGGTTTATAGAACCTGGAAGTGTGTTAGTGAGGAAGGCACTGTATTTCTACACACCTGCCTTTTGGAAGAGAGGTTGTTGGGGGAAAACTGAAATCCATTTGCAAATGGAAGCTCTTGTGGTTCCCATACTGAGCAGACTCTGGAAATCCAAATGTAAGGATACCATCTGTGAGCTGGAACATGTCTGTCAGTGCAGCAGTTTTCTACCTCTAAAGTGGAGATAAAAATAAATATAGAATTTTCAAAAGCAAAGGTGAATTCAAAAATTAATGTATAATTGCTGTGGCTGAGAGGAAATAGATATTCATTGTGGTAAAATAATTTTTTCAAAAACCATGAAGAACTAAACAAATTTTAATCAGTCAGCTAAAAAGCACAGAACAGTGTTTTCTCTCACAGCTTAGGCAGGTTTAATATAACAAGATCACAAATGATACTAAGTAATCCCAGATCTTGCATTTGTAAAGATTCTCCCTTCCCTCTGAATTGCAATACCCTCTGTCACTGCATGGCAGCAACCACCTCCTGCATCAGTGGTATCCATACTGAATTTTGTTGCAAATGCTTACTTTGTTGCAAAAGCTTACTTTTTCCATAAATCTAATCTGTATCTACCTCCATCCTCCTCAATTTTTCATCTCAATGTGAATTTCACTTTGATCATGACTTTCTCAGGAGGAAGCATGTTTTTGTCTTTTGTCTTTGCAGCATTTTGTGATGAGAGTGAACTTGAATGTGCCAACCATGAGTGTGTGCCCCGTGAGCTCTGGTGTGATGGGCAGGCAGACTGCAGTGACAGCTCAGATGAATGGGACTGTGGTAAGTTTCTGCTGTGTGGTGCCTCAAAGTGGTGTTTGGGTGATGGTAGCAATCACTGGATGTAATTCAGAATACAGTGGTGGAGAGGTGCTCCCTGTATAAGTAAAGAGAAGACTGGGGTGAGGTTGGGAAAGCATGTGAGGAAATGGGCAAAAGAGAACTCAAAAGCTCAATGTGAAGTCTCACAGTGCAAAGATACAAGAAAAGCGATACAGCAAGAAAATGTGTAATGATGTGTGTAATCTGGAAAGTATTGTGTATAGAGGAGAGATTGAGAAAATGCTAAGATTTTGAAGGACCTTTTTAGAATCTTTTTGGCATGTGATAAAAGCAGTTCCTGAATTTTTATATAGAGTTTAAGAGAAACAAAATTATGATGGTCTTTCTATCTAGATTATCTAACTAGATTAAGGCTATAAAAATTAAGGCTGTCAGCAACTCATGTGAATCTGTGCTGGTGAATTAGAAGTATTTTGGGTTTACTCTTACCCTCTCAATGCCTTTGCTGTTCAATGTGTCATGCTGTTCACTCTTAGCAAGGTTCTGATAACCACACTTGCCTTGGTTTTAAATTGCATACTTACTCAGCAAGTAAAGCTAGGAAAGGTGCCAGCAACTTGGAAGAATATTGAATGTAGTTGTATGTTTTCAGTTTTCCATCCATAAAACTACTTGAAATAATACTGAAGTTTTCTTCCTTTTTTCTTTCCAGTTACACTCTCTAAAAACACGAATTCCTTGATGCTCCTGACCATTCACAGGTCAGCTGCTGATAACCACGTTTGTGCTGATGAGTGGCAAGAAAACTTAAGCCAACTGGCCTGCAATCAGATGGGTTTAGGGTAAGGTCAGTAGTTTGTAGCTTTGATGAATTTCTTAGGACAACTGGAGTGCTGGAGTTAGATGTGAACTATCATTGATCACTGCAATGTTAGACCTAGCGTGGAAATGGTTCACAGAGAAAAGAGGTAACAAAATTTTGTGAACTATGGCAGGAACAGAATTTCATTAAAAAATAGGCACTTTCACCACTTTATAAATGTTACACGATGGTTATTAAGAGTGTTTTGAAAAGATAGTGGTGTTTTGCCAAGTCTCTGTACTTGAACTTACAGTTACTGCTGAGGCTCAGAATTGTTTGGCAATGTAATACTCTGTTTCTTCCTTCTAGAATTAAAGCAGACTTAGGAAATACAGGAAAAATCATCTTCATTTATTTGCTTTCTGCAATAAATACTGTCAGTTAGACAAATGTATGTATTTAACTTGGGCATCTCTGGACAACAGGTTGTTAAAGAGAGGGTTTCTGTGTGGGACTCAGAAATAAGAAATAGCCTCTAAGAGTCTTATTGCATGCACACTAAATTGTGGAAAAATTGATGCAAAATATAACTGTTGGATAAAAAACAAGTCCAGCTGCTCTGATGTTCACAGCTGTCTTTTACTAGGAAGAGGCAAATCTGATGGTATAAAAGGCTATCTTTTGCCAGTGTCTGATCCCCCAACTGAATTAAGAGGTGTCTTTTCTGTTTGCTGTTCTCCACTACACCTCTTGTTTCCCTCGTTTTTTCAGAGGTGTGCCTAGGCTGAAATCAGCATGGGTAGAAACTTACACCTTCCTGCTTCTTCACTGATGCTTGCTAACAGGTGTTACCAATCCTACACTTTTAAGAAACATGAGAGACAAAAATGATTATTAAATCTCACAATTCCCATTTTCTAACAGGGTGACTTCTATTCTAGAAGTCAATAGTCAATTTGTTTGTTTGTAATCATTCTGTCATATCCATGTAATAAATTTGAACTACTGAATGAAACTTAATTTTCTCCAAGAATATACGTGTCATTTAGTGAAACAAATTCCATGCCAAAGAGCAGGTATTTGAACTCATTAATTCAATCTAGATTTCTAGATCCATTCAACAGAATGTAACATACTCTTAACCTACCTTGAATTTATTCATGTTTTCTACAGCCACAAAGCTCTATTCATCCTGTAGAAGATGTAGAAAGATAGCAAATTTTTTACTTTTCATTTAATTATTTAAGAATGGCAACTAATAACTCATTACTGAAATTTACTGAAAATACAGAGCTGTGGCAGATGTGGAAGGCTGTTCTAGTACATTGGAGCAATAATAGACCAATGGTAAAATACGTAGACTTTACTCAGTGTATTAGAGTTGTGCTAGATTAATATCTGGTAGATTATGTCTCATCTTTCATGTACATATGTAGTTTAAAATATAATTATTTGGATAAGACTGTTGTTGAAGAAATTACAACCTTATAATTCCTGACAAATTGTAATAATTTCTTCAAGTAGTCTTTAAGCATGTGGTCAGTGCCCTCATATAATACTTTCTAGTTCCATGATAGGATTTTTTAAAAATAAAATTATTATTTTATTAATAATTTTATTGTCTCAAACATTCTTGGAGCTGTCTGAATGTGCTTCCGGGTAATTTCCCATAGGTGGCCATACTTGACCTGCAGAGGTCCCTTCCAAGCCCAGCTGTTCTGTGATTTACTGAAAGAAAGATACATGAATACCACCAAACAAGGAAATGTTCTTATTCTAATGACTGGTCACAAATCCTTGTTCAAACTATTTTATGCAGTAATTTGTTCATTATAAACCTACTGCCCTCTTTTTTCTTTCTTCTTTTAACTAAGGTCTTCCAGATTCAAATTTACTCCATTTAACACTAAACAGATGTTAAATCTCTCTGCATTGAATTTTTTTTCTGAAATCTGGAAGTTGAAGTGTTTTGGGTTTTCTTTTTTTTCTACTTATATATTGAAACTAAAACAGTGTAGATTTAGACTAGACATAAAGAATAAATGTTTTACAATGAGGGTGGTGAAACACTGGAACAGGTTACCCAGAGAAATGGTGGACACCCTATTCCTGGAAAATATTCAAGGTCAGGTTGCATGGGACTCTGACTCTATCCTTTAATGAGGCAACTTAAGACTTTGAGAGGGGCAAGGACTGCAAGAAACACAGCATCTTTTATCAGCCAAGCTTTCAGGCAAATAGGTCTTCCTTCAGTTTTGCTCTTTCTGCTGTGTAATTCAGGAAAGTGTTATTTGACCTCCACACCCTCTCCTCAACTCCTACCAAGGATCCTAATGAAAGGTGTCCTCTGCATATGAGCTCTGTATCACTAAACAGACAAGGTGTCCTTTCAAAGGAAATCTTAGCTGATGAAATGTCAGCATTAGCTTTAGATATAAAAAGTAGCTTAAAAATTTAAAAATGCCTATGAGGCTCTCAAGTTCTGTTAGAGATGAGAGAAGAAGAAATTGGTAATAAAAGAATAAAAACCTTATATGTCTTGAAAAAACAAGCATAAATTCCACTATGGGAAGATTTCTTGGTGAATAATAATTCTGTAAAGGATGACGTTGAACAAAGAAACAAGAGAATTTTGTTCAAATTCAGTGAATACTTTCATTACAGGGGAAAAAAAAAGTTGAAACATCAAGTTATTTGTTTCAAATTATTCAAATTAAAGAACTAAAATTTTGTTTCAAATCAACATTTTTCTCTTAAATACATCCTTTGTAGTTTTAAAATGAAAAGCTAATTTACTTCAAATGAAGGACTTTACTTTGAGGTTGAAGGATTTAATTAGAGGTTGAATTAATACTTCCAGCTAAGAAAATCTAGATTTACTTGAAGCTTTAACGTCAGATGCTCCCAACTGGTCTTTTTTTTTAAGTTTAGCTACAAAATTATACTTTATGAAACCTATAATTTACAGAGTCAGAGAAGAGAGTGCTGTGGTTTAATGCCAGCCAGCTGCTCAGCTCTGCACAGCAGCTTGCTCACTCCTCCTGGTGGGAGGGGGAAGATAATCCAGAAGAGTAGAAGAAAGAAGGCTCATGGGTTGAGATAAAAAGATCTTAATAAGTAAAGCAAAAGTAAAGTAGAAGTAAAGCTTGTGTTCACACAAGCACAGGCAGACAAGGAATTCATTCATCACTTCCCATGGGCAGGCAGGTGTTAGGCCATCTCCAGGAAAACAGGGTCCTTCACCTGTGCTGATGACTTGGGAAGAGAAGTGCCATCACTGCAGACATCTGCCCCTTCCTTCTCCTTCCTCCCACTCTGCATACTGAACATGCAGCCTTGGGATGTGGAATATCCCTTTGGGGAGGTGGGGTCAGCTGCCCTGGCTGACTCCTCCCGAGTCCTTGTGCACCCCCAGCCCCGTGGCTGCTTGAGTGGGGTGAGAAGCAGAAAAGGCTTCAACTCTGGGTAAACCCTGCTCAGCAAGAACAAAATCAGCTCTCTGTTATCAACACTGTTTTCAGCACAAATCTGAAACACAGCCCCATACTAGTTCTGTCCCAGCCCTCTATCCCAGCCAAAACCAGCATGCAGAGATAAAGCACATGAGTAATTTTTTTTTCAGTATGAGTTCACTCATTCTTCATAGGTTTGACTGGTTTATCAGCTAGGAGATAGGCCTGAGGGATTTTGAAACCTGAATATCACAGTGATTATCAACTTCCTACCAAAAATTTTAAAGAATAATTTAAACATATTTCTTTTTTCGGTCAATGCAGTGAATACTTTTAATTTCTATTTTATATATTTCAATATGTTTTCACTTTAAAATTTCAGATATCTCTGATTTTAATACTGTTAAAATCAAGGTCTTGATCTTTTAGTCCATATGGTATGGCACAGCTGTGGCTTTAGAGAATTCTACTCAAGACCAAGACAGGAAGCAGATGCTGTTCCAGCTCTGAAATAGGTCTAATTTGCTTTAAATTAGTGCCCATGTGTGTAATCCATTGCCTTCTAGCCTAACTCAAGGCTTCCTTTCTCAAACCTGCTGTCACATGAGGCCTGCAAGAATGGAATTACAGAATTATACTGACACGTGTCACTGTTACTTGGAAGCAAGAAGTAATCCAGTTTATGTATTATACTTTATTCTAAACTTGCAATTGAATATATTTAATGAGTTTTTTCAAATGGAATAGGGACAGTAAGGTACTGAAAACATTGCTGTACAGAAGTATCCCACATGTGTTACAAAGTGATGAACTTCATAAGCTAAAATTAGTCCCTGCCTTCTAGTTTGTTTTCTTTGTTTTCCGTTATAATTTACTATGCAAGTCATAATGCTTATTTTTCACTGTAAACTTTGACTGTTCTGCACAGTAATCAGCAAGTAGCAGACTAGAATGCTCTGAAAACTTTTTATTAAATATTTCCATTGTACAGCTTATCTAATGAAACATTATTTTTCTCCTCTGAGAGCACATTTATAATGTAGAACACAGACAGGGTTCTCTTTTTCTCTTTCAATTCTAAAACTTCCTCTCTTAAACACACATAAGAGAATTGCTAGCTTGAAATTAGATTTATTAAAGGAATAATATAATTTTTAAGTTGCAATTGAAAAACTAGTAAAATTTAAGTTAGAAATTCCTACTTGAGTTATGTAAGTGCTACTGCAAAATGTTTTGCCTCATTTTATAAGTAACTGATTTTATCGGTTATTAAATATTTTTAATTGACTTAGATTAAAAGAAACTTCTAGATTAAAGGAATTAGATATGTTAGAATTTTATGTGCCTGGTGATGGTCCTTAGATCTAGCAGACATCTTTCTGTGAAGGAGCAAGTGTAACTTGACCAAGGTACAAGCTTGACCTGAAATGGAAAGTAGAATTTTAGTGAGCAGGTAGATCAAACCTACAGGAACTTGTGTAGAACCAAAAGTGTCCTGGGAAATGTGAAAAGCCAGGCAGAAAAAAAGGCAAAGCAAGAAAAACCCCAAAACAAAACCACAAAGAAACTTTAGGAAATCAAATTACTTTACTAAGATAGCAAAGACTTAAGAAAGAGGGTTAGAGTAAGAAATTAATGGGTAATAAATTGCATTTCAAAGTACTTAGTTTGTTGAAATCATCTAAGAGCATTTAATAGTTATGGCTCTGGTGGGTCTCCATTATGACCATTATAGTGGTAGCCATAGGTTTGAGAAGTTGTAGAGAATGGAGGAAACTGGTATGTCATCTTTCATTAAAATAATACTTAAGTATGCAAATAATTTCATCCAGATAGCACTATGAGATGTTGTAAAGTCCTGTGGTGCAGGTAGCATTTATAATTTATTTTATGAGCTTGGTGAGTGATCTGGTCAAAAAATCACCACTCAAAATGTGTGAGTTATTATTAACATGGTGTGAATGTCTTAAGTTTGCAGATAGCATTAATAAACTTTCTGAAGCAATGTAGATATTTCAGATATCTACATACAGATATTGGCTGGACTTGATGATCTCAGAGCTCTTTCCAACCTAATTATTTTTGTGATTCTGCAATTCATTGACTGTTCTGTAATATTAAAATATGCTCTGCATGTGAAAAGTCTGATCTAGTAACTGTTGGCCTTCTTTAATATTCAGCTCTTCATCATAGGCTCTGGTCACTACAGTGTGTTTGTGCTGTGCAAAAGAATCATAAAATCCTCACTGCAACAGGCATCTGGAGAACATCTAGTCCTTCTCCCACATGAAGACGGCCTATAGCCAAATGGGATCGGTTCAACCACTGCTCTGTTGTAGCCAAGTCTTGAAAACTTTGATGGATAAGGCTCTCTGTTCCAGGGCTGCTTCACCTTCCTAATGAAAAAGTATTTCCTTTTCATGTGCTGTGAGTCTCCAAAGCTGTCAGTCTAGGCCATTTCCCCATGTTTTACCATGCAGCACTATTGAGAAATTTTTTTTTCAGTTATGTTTTAACTCCTCTTCAAGTAGTTGAAGGTTGCTGTTGAATTTCCCCTTAGCTTCCTCTTCAAAAGAATAAGCAAGTTCAGTACCCTCAACCCCTCCTTACTAAGTCAGTGCCAGAGGCCTCTCAAAGATTTGAAACCCATTTGTGTGATCCTTTCCTGTTTCTAAATATCATCTTAAACCAATGTATCTCAAAACTGCACATTGTCTTCCAGTATGTATGGTTTCAGTCAACAAATACTTTTTCAATTTTGCTTTTTGCCAGTAAAGGTAATAATTAAAAGAAGTAATTTAAAATTCACACCAAGTTTCTGAGCAAAGCGCTTATGGTATATTCAAACCAAAGGGGGAAACCCGAAAACTACAGAGAAGTGAAAGACCTTGTGAAAACATTTAATAAAAAAAGTCTTTATTTGCTTGGCCTGAAATATTGAAAGATATTGCAACTTCAGCAGGCCACTAAACTAAAAAAGTGGCAGGAGAGCTGTATTTGAACTTGAAGATGTAACTTGATGTCTAGAAGTAATTAGCAATATAACCTTGTTGTCTTAGAAACTCAGAAGAAAATGTGTGCTACAGCCCCAAGAGGGACCAAGTAGAGCCTGCTGGCTGCAGTGTTTCTGGAGCACAGGATGGGGCTGGCTAAAGTGGGTACTCATTGCTCCACCTCCCTCCTTTTCTCTGAGTGAGTCCCTGGTGTAATGTGTGCTCCTGGCTCAGCAGCCCCTCTGAAAGTCTCACACCTAGAAACTCTCACCAGCCTGAATCTTTACTCATAGGATTTTTAGCTCATGTTCTCTCATTCTTTAGCAATTCTGAGAATGCTCTGGTCTCTACACAAATGCTAACCATTACCTCCTGCTTTCTTCATCTAGAAATGAGACTTGTTGTTCCCCTTCATTCTGGCTATTTCTCATTAAGTAGATGAAAGGAAACAAGTGGCAGCCCTTGCCTATCTAAAAGAAATTCTTTTATAAGCAGCATCAAGGGGGGAACATAAATGTTTATATAAGCCATTCTAATGATATAAATTAAGGTATCCTGGATTTGAGTGATTTATATCAAACTGTGACCACCAAAGAAAAAAGGTATAGGTATGATCTTACTTTTGCTAAGTAAAATAATTATAAAATTTCATGCAGGTATAAATGTTTTGTAGGTTGTTACCTTGATTTAGAAGTACATGTCTACTTAATTCTGATTGTAGCATCACTTGAATCTGTAATTCAGAACTGCAGGTTTAATCAAAACAGTCTGGTATTTTGTATAATATAAATATGGATTCATCAAATGGCATGATATTCACATCTTTTTGCACATTTTTGAGTTACATATTTTATCAATCAGACAGTGTTTACAAGTTCATAAAATACCACTGTACGCAGTTACGAAATGGTGAATATCATTGTACAGAGATCATAAGCAGAATGTCATAGTAAGAAAAAGGTTTGTATATGTTTGGTAGGAAAAAGGGTGGGAAGTAGGGAAGAGAGGAGATTTTTACGTGAATTCTAAAAGCAGGAACTGAGAAAGAAAACTCTTTTTGCAGCAAACATACGCTTACACATTCTGGTTAGTAGATCATGGAATGATACTTGCTTAATATGCCCACAGAAGGTTCTGAAAAATAAGTAATGTAGCAGGCAGGGTCCAGGGCCGTGACCTCAAATTTTGGCTTATTCTGCCAGCTGTGTTGAAAATATTTCCATATGGTTACACTGACAACTTTACCATAAAACAGAATTCTTTGATCTCTGCTAGTTTAGGCAATCAAGTGGGTAAAGAATGTTGGTGTTTTTTTTAAAAGATTTTTTAAAAAAAGAAATACAATCAGAGTTGAGAATTGGATTCAAAGACAAACTAATATCCTGGCTGGCATTACCAGGTACTATCATGAGAGACTGGGTTCAGAGGCCAATTTAAGGACACACCACAGTTTTTCTGAAATTCTCTCATTCTCTTTTCCATGAATTAGGATTTAGAATTTGGCCTTTGACCGCTGTTTGGGAGAGCACTGCTTCAAAGTCCTTGTCACCAACAGGGATCGATGGCTAATCATGAATGATTCTGTGCTGGAAAGCATCATGACAAGTAAAGTAATTTAGAAATGCTGTATTTTTTTCCATTTGGCAGCCAAGGTATAATACAACAGCAATTTCTTGAGTCTATCAGGCAATAATTAGACTGAGGAAGTGGATATATGAAAATATCTCCTGGTTCTAACCCTCATACTTGTTAGGTTGCTGTAGAACAACAGGTTCAACATTGTCACCAGTGATTTGTTCTGTTTTGCAAAGCAGGCAGCCTGGACTTAGAGATACTCTCAAGTCTTATTAACAAGGCTTAGACTGCTCTTTACTGTTAAATTTTAATGTATTTACAACGACAGAAATGTAAGAAAATATTTTTTTCTGTTACCTCTTTTACATATGAAGATCTATTTTTTTTTTTCATTTTGGGAGGCCAAAAAACTGTTGAAATAGTAAATGCCACCAGAAGGTTCTTGCTGCTCCTGATTCCAGTTCTGCTTCTTGTTGGGAAATACAACACGACAGTCATATGTTGGCTGGCTTGGCTTCTGAGGGTGATTTCATTCTCCTGTGTATCTGCCACCTGTGGCTTTGCCATATCACTCAGACATGTATCTTTAGAGTAAACAGGTGTGTTAGGGCCTCTTCACCATCATAACTGTAACGCAGAAGTTCTATCAATGTCTTTCATTTGTTTCAGAGGACCATCCAAAACAGAAATTGTAATAGAGAATGAGCAAATGCAGGACCAAAAATGGCTGAATCTGCACCCAGATTGGAAGAATAAAAATGCATCGACTTTACATGCACTTCTAGTGAATGGGTAAGTCACAGGCTAAAAAGACCTATTTCACTGCTGTCGGTGGTCACTTATCAATGCAGGACGACAAATTCTCTGGTAAGCTCTTTTTTTCCATGCTATGTGTATATAAATCCCAGGACATACTCATGGAAGTTGTTAAGATACAGTCTACAATTATTTTAGTGTCTACAACCACCGTAGTCTCTTTTGAGACCATTTTATGAATCCTCAGGGGCCCATTCTGGTAGAATAAGAGCATTTGAATGATACAGAGGTGATGCCTTTGAAGCACCTGAACCAAACAGCTTTGTTAAATCTCTGCTGAACAAGAAAGTCCAGCAAGTACTCTAGGGCAAAATCTGCAGCAACATCTTACCATCCTCTGCAGCCTGTGCATTCTGGATTCATTCATTTGGAGCAACCACAGCTCCTTCAGTAGAAGCTATATCCAGTTACATTCAGTTTCCTTATCTCTTGCTTCAGAGGATGCTATGTTCCTGTTAATTAAGCCAACCAAACATGTGGTTATTAATGAGAAGCCAGGATCTCATGGGTGAGACATGCAAAGTGTGACTTTGAAGAGCCAGTGAACTAGAAATCCAGGCCAAAACTGGGAGAGCCATCTAATCCCCATTGGCAACTGCCTTCTTCAAAAAACAGATTCATGGTTTCCCTATTCTCTTTGAAATGCCCAGGAGCTTTCAGAACATCCTTCTTTCATAGAAAATCCTTGTGTTTCACAAGAAAAGATTTTCTTGGGTAACTGCAGAGATAGAATATGTGCGAAGACAAAAATCTGAAGAAGAAATCTATGTTTCTTTTGCTTGGCTCCATTATTTTCTATACTCAAAGTTTTCCCTAGTGGCAGAATACTAAAAACAGTGTGCCTGCAAGGACCTAATTTTACTTTTTTACATCTCAATTTTGTACCTCTTTTTGTTTTACATTAGTATTTTCCCCATTCCTTTAAGTTAATTTATAGTTTTTCATCTAGAAGGGCCATTACTGAACAATAATTGAAAGTTGTCTTTTTAACTCTTTGATTTTCCTTTCTCACTGTCTTTTTCCTCTAGTCTAACAGTATCTAAACGCTTTTCTCCAGAGTTATATAAGAATAAACACCTTGGGTTGTGACCAGATGCAAAGGCAGATCCACAATCATATTCTGTTCAGTCACTGAAGTGCAAAGCAGAAATTTCAAGGTACTTGTTGACAGTTTTGAAAGAGGTCTGCTAGGAAACATATGAAGTAATGGATCTGGAGCCTCTGAGTCACAAAAGATTTAGTTTTGCCCAGACTGCAGGTTAAAGGAGGGAAAGCATCAGTAATGAGGATTATTGTTAAATCTATAACATAAATGAAAGATACGTGTAGGAAACAGATCTTCCACTCCCCCTGAATTCATAAAATGGATAATAAGAAGTGAGACACTGAGGAGGAAGGGTGCATGAAGGATGAGGCTGTTTTTGTTTTGACTGCATCAGGCATCCAGTCCAGATGACTGGGAAGTGCTCCTGAGCCCTGCAGTCTGGGTGTATTCATCTGGGTCAGCTGCAGCATGTACAACATTTGTGCTGTGGAGTAGATTGTATGTTTAAAGGAGTTGCCAGGCTTCTGAACTAATGGGAGCTTGGCCAAGAACTAACAAATACACCACTAAATCATAAATTTTTAATAGGAGGGAACACCACAGTGCAGACAGGGCACACATAAAAGCTTAAAAGTTTTCTCTTTAGAGCTGGCTATGTGGTAAATCAAAGAAACAAATGTAAAACACGAGCATGGCTGGTCTCAGTTATATTCCATGCATATTCTTTGGCTATTAAAATTGTGCACAAGATTTAATTTCCAGAAATCGGTTGTCTAAATCTACTCTAGAAAAATAATTTTGTGGACTGAGTTTTCAGGAAAAGAAATAGACCGGTTTTTACAGTGTATGAATGAGGTATATGCAATGTAAGGGACAAAGGTTTGGTTAAATTCCAGATTCAAGGTAATCTGCTGAGCTGGCTGACACTGTTGTTTTGCCCACATTAGTATCTATGATTTAACATGAAATGCAGCCTCTTTTTAGGTGGTTGCAGTTTTAAAGATAGTACCAACCTGCTGGGATTAAAGTCTGCAAATAATTACCTGGCAAAGAAATGACCTGTGTATTCAGCTCTGCAACTGCCTCAGAAAAGCATGTACACAGTAGGAATGAAAAACCTGGGGAAATAAAAAGCCAGTCAGCTAGTTGTACAACAGTGCTTGCTGATTCCATTGTGATTTCTCCTCCCTTGACAAAAAGCAATTCTTACCTCTCTTACCTGAAGATTTTCAACAGAAAGTATAAAGTTTTTGTTGTTCTAATACCTATTTATGCAGACTTCCTGGATTCTTTTAAAATAGCCAAACTCTTAGGGCATGCAAGATCATCTGTTAGCAAAGGCATTTCAAAGAAAATCCTGTCTTTTGAGTGTAAGGAAGAGGAGATTGGAAATCTGTGCTTTCAGGTGCTGTAAATAAGAACTTGACAGACTGTGCATCCCAGCTGACCTCAGAGCTGGATCCACGCCCTGGGAGCAAAGTACTCTACAAAATATACGACACCTACTCATGAAATGTATTGTAAAGCTGAACTAATATTTTGAATTATCTTCAGACAGATGCTGGAAGCCATGGATGACCTGGCATAAGAAGCTCCTTGAGTGTCTTTTTACAGTTTGAGGGAATTTTTAACAGCTGGATTACAGCAATGAATACAATACCTGTGCTGATTTTCAAATTACCAAAATGAATCAATTAATGAGATTTCCACCATGTTTTGTTTCAATATTTAGACAGATGTGTCAAAGCAGGAGCAAAGTGGCTCTCTTTTGCACTAAAGAAGGTAAGAAAGAAGTGCTTATAAAATAAATATTTTTCAAAATGTGTTAAATCACTTTAAAAATGTAGATGTTTACTCTGGATTCATTCTGAAATTTTTACTAGATCTCTGCAACATCTAATTTTGCACTGGGTTTATTTTTCCATACTTTACTCAGTTTCATCAGCTTTTCTTATATTTTGACTAGGATGTTGTGTGTTAAGGTAGTCCATTCCTGATACCACAAAAATAATTCTGTCAGCTGTTAGGTTTCAAAAAGTAATTGTATAAAACTTCCTGTTGAAAATATCCGTAACCAGCAGAGTTGTTAGCAGAATATATGCCTGGGAATTGAAGCTGTGATCTGTTTGTTAAGTTCAAGGGGACATAAGAACCTGAAGTAGAAAGTTATGGACCAAGTCTGTTGGCACAGCAGGTTGTGCAGTTTTAAGTGGTTTGAAAATGCAGAAATTCTCAATCTCTGATGAAAGCATGTTCTACAGACAAGAAGAGTTTTGCTGAAGAACACTTGAACTATGAAGTAGCTTGAGTCAGGGAAAAGGAATTACAAGACAGGAGCTAAATTTGGGAAACTGATCAAAACATTTGCTACCTGTCAGAGAAAGGCAAAAGCTCAAAGGAGCTTTCAAAAAGCTTATTGAAGTTATTTTGTTCTGACATATGTTGCTTACTCTGTGAAGTTAAATGAACAGAATAAGAATTATAAGGTACAAATAACCATTGCTCCAGTTTATTTCTTCAGCACTAAATTCCCAGATACATGCAACAGCAGCATATCCTCCCTTGGGACACTTACTTGCAGAAACTGGTGGTGTTCTTTTGTTCTCTAAATTAGACTGAGTATAAACAGAATAAATAGCAAGCCTGGCATCTTTCAAATCCAGAAAAGAAAGTGAAACGAAAGTGAAGGATTATTTTAGAATAGTAACTGGCAGGTGGTAATCTGGTGTAATTTCTGGTGGAAGTGGCTCGTAAAGTGTAATGGACAAAGTACTAGAATGCCTTCAGATCTTCAAATATTCTCCCTTGGTAATTTCTGCAGGCAAAGTGAGTTTTCTGCTATGTAGCTGAGTAAACAGCATGACATTAACTGCACATCTGACTTTAGAAAAACTTTGTTACCAGCTGAGCAGATTTTCCAGAAGCAATTCTTCTGGACAATACTAAGTAGGCCTAACATGTTGCTAGCTAAAAGGACAAAAAAAAAAAAAAATCAGGAAACTTGAGTGAAAGGAAATCAAGATTCCAAACTTGTCTTGGTTAATATTTCAGGCTAATCCAGGCAAAATCAATAACTGAAGAGCAAATCCTTTGATGCAAAGGGATGCAAAAAGTGGCTCAGCGTTTGACACTGCTGTGCATCAAAGACTTTGGTGGGACGATTGGCCTGGGTCGGTGGTTAGGCTGAACAGTGCAGTAGACGAGGTGGTTTCAGGAGTGGCGGGGCTGCTTGCCCAGCTGCGGGCAGCGCGGGGCTGTCCCCGCTAACGCGCGGCTGTTCCCGCAGACTGCGGCCGCCGGCCCGCCGCCCGCATGAGCAAGAGGATCCTGGGCGGCAGGACCAGCCGGCCGGGCCGCTGGCCCTGGCAGTGCTCCCTGCAGAGCGAGCCCGGCGGGCACGTCTGTGGCTGCGTTCTCATCGCGAGGAGATGGGTCCTGACCGTCGCACACTGCTTCGAAGGGTGAGAGCGCTCAGACATTTTACTGCTTCTCTATTGCACGTGTGAGTTACCAAGTCCTTCTCCCTCTGTCAAACACACATAGGTGAAGAACTTTGCACAACGGCCAGTCACAGACAGAGACCTGGTTTTAGGAGACTACAAAAGAAGGTAAAAAGGTCCAAACCAGCATCAGCGTAGGTTTTCATCTGTTTTATTATTCATTGCTGGCATCTCTGCTGATGAAAGCTAAATGAAGATGCCCTGACTTTCAGCAGGAAACAGGAAAAGGAAGAAGACCAAAGCACTAATGCTATAGCAGTCATACAACTGCCATGGGTTTAAAAATCATCCTCTGCACCAGCATAGAAAAAACTCTGAAAAAATGCTGTGGCCACTGGTAAAAAGAACAACTCGATACACTGTGAGTATTTACTCACAGTGCAAATGACATATTGAAGTCTTTGCCTTTTCTTTTTATACAGCCCACTCTTTTATTAAGATTGCAGTCATCAGCAAGTCAGTTTTAACAACTGAGGGCCATGGTGGAGGGACAATCTGGAGTGCAGAGGATGTTTACATGTCTTAGCAACTGTTTTGATTATTGCCAGCTTTTTGGTGCTAACCAATATTTCTTTTTAATGAACCACAGATTGCAGAGGGAGCTTTATTACCTGATTTTTTTGTCTTGTATGAAGGTTTTTAATTGGGTTTCTAAAGAAAATTTCAACAAATGTTTTCTGCTGTAGTTACAAGTACTTCTCTGGCATATGGTTGCTTAATTATGCTTTAAACTGGTGCTTGCTCACTGGAAATTATTTTAAACTGCACTAAACACTTTCTTTGTGTTTAAGCCAGTAGAAATTCTATGTTAAGTAAGACTCTCTTGAACTTACACTTCTTCATATCATATAGTCATTCCCTTTCTCAGTAAAAATTTGCATTTTGTCTTTTTATTTCTGAAAACTGAGTTCTTTGGTGCATGTCCTTCTAAATTAACAGTTTGATAAACCTGGATAATACAAACAAGAGTATTTTATCAGATTTTGGATCCAGAAGGAATTTCTCTTCTTTCTCCATCTGGTTTTAAATATACTACTGGAATATTTCCTATCCTTTGGAAGAACACTTTCTGGTGATCTAAAATAAAGTGTGGGACAGAGGTTGATTCTTCAGCAATACTGGACTGCTGTTGAATTTTCTGGATAAAATTCCTCTCATTACTGAAAGATAAGCAAAGCAGCTGTCACATTATAAAGTAAAAGTTCTCCCAGTTTTGTCAAATGCAGAAAAAATGCCACTACATTTTGGAGCTGTTCATTTACTCCTTATGTAGAGCTGCATAATATCTCTGTGAGTTAAGAGTATAACTTGTTAACAAGTCTTTATATTCAAGGTCTTTATATTCTAAAGATCTTAAAGTACTAAGATACTCTGGTCTAAAAATTGTTTGAGAAGTTATATGATCTTATTTATTTTCTGCCTTTCTGAATAGTTTGCGGGGATGTACCCAGAAGCCTGAAATCTTGAAATTCTTCATTTGTAAGAACTTTTTTTTGCAAGCTCAATATATATCAGCAAGACCATTCCTGATGTCACAATTTTTTTTACATAAATTATTTTTTTAAATTTCCCAAACCAATCAAATAAGACAATAATATAAAGATATTTTAAAGTGCTCTGGTCCTTTATACAAAATGCTCCATTTTGTAAAACTCATGTGAAGTTTGGAATACAAAAGATAAGGACCACATAAAAACAATTCAAATAGCCATGAATACACGTAGAGGGCATAAATAGAAAGAACTGCATTAACATTGTGTTGTTTGCGAGTTTTCTTATTATAGTCCCCAGAGTTTTGTCAAGATCATTTTGAAATACATTACATTAAAGGAACCAAAACATTACTTTTTTTTTTTTTGTGTAGGGCAGTGCTTTCTGGCTGACTACTTACTTCTCTAGGCGATGCTATTTTACAATGTTCATAAGCACAATAGTATATAAATAATTTTAGCACTTCATTTCTGTAACTTTATGGAGCAGTTCATGAATTGATCATGATGCTAAAATGATCATTACAGTCTGAAATGCCAGAATTTTCATCCATTTAAGAATTTATCGTAAGATAAACATAGTATTGATTTAGCAACTGAATCTCTTTACAAATTACAGGAATTAAAATCCTGCTGAGCACTATGAAAATGCTGAAATTTTGCATGCTTTTACTTACACTGCTTTGAACAAGCTTCAGTCCTGTCAGAGGTGCTTACTTACACTGAGTTGTCTTTCAGCAGTTGTGAAAAATGGTGACTTTTTGGAGAGCTTTTAGCATCACAGATAAATTAGAAACCACAAAGAACCTGCAACTAATCCTCTGACTAGTTAGGACTGAGAGATTACAGCCTTGAAGCCTTTCAGAAAATCTAGGCTTTTCTGATGTGTCTCAATAGACAATAGTTCAGTGTTCCCCCCTTACCATACATATCATTGCTTTGTGGTCTTGTATGTTTACCAAAAGAGTCTCAAGAAAATTTAAGAGTCAAAGTAACCTTTGATCTTAGGCATAGAAAGTATACTTGGCACAGACTGAATGCTGAATAAATAAGGGATTTTTCCCATGGCTATCATAAAATACTTAATTTACACAATAAAACTGCTTATTTGAGACTTCTTAGGGTTTTCAGCGAGACTTAACTGCTGTCAGCAGCAGACTGCTGAAAAATATTCTCACCCTAGCAAAATTTGTATGTGCCCACGACTGAGCATGCAAGCAACTAACTTTGCTTGAGGGATGACTTTAAACAGCCTTTAATACAGCAACTAATACATGGTTATGTATCTTCTGATGGAGTGAGCTGTAATGTGTTTGATTACAAGGAGGAGGGGAATGGAAAGCATTGACTTCTGTTGCTCAGATCTTTGTTGTAAGGAATAATGCATAGATATCCACTTTGTTCTTGTAGTATTTGTATGCTTTGCAAAGTGTAGTGTGCATAAAGGGAGAAAAAATATCTTGGGTATTTTGGCTTAAAAGAAGGACCATGACTGAAATGTCTTTTTTTTTTTTTTTTTTTTTTTTTTTTTACGAAGGAGAGAAAATGCAGCTGTCTGGAAAGTAGTGTTTGGGATTAGCAATCTTGATCATCCATCAAGTTTCATGCAGACCCGACTAGTGAGGACCATCATTCTCCATCCACGCTACAACAGAGCAGTTGTAGACTATGATATCAGCATTGTGGAACTAGATGAGGACATCAACGAGACAAGCTATGTAAGACCTGTCTGCTTGCCCAGCAAGAGCCAATTAGTTCAGCCAGACACCTACTGCTACATCACAGGCTGGGGACACATGGGCAACAAAAGTAAGATTAAGAGTATTTCTGTGACTTTTGAAAAATGTGAAGCTTCTACTGAGTTAATCAAATAAGTGATACCGTTACAAACTTTTATCCATTTATACTATTACTGGATCTTAGTAAATACTAGGGAAGTATAACTACTCCTGAAGGGATCAAGCAGACTATAGCCTAGCTTTTTCAAGCAGCAGCCTCAATTTATGCTCCTTAATACTTACTTAGACACTGACTCGAGTTTTTTAAAATATCGAGGATCTGGAAACTTCTATCAAGAAAGGCCCCCACATTAGTTACGATTTTACCCATCTAAGTTGCATTCAGAATGGCATTGCAAAGGTACCAGCTCATCAGTGTGGGGGAAACACTCTTAGCTCAGAGAAAGCTGGAGATACTGGAAGCACTGGCATACAGGCTGGAGGAACTGGGTCATGAATCATTTCGTACTTGTGAGACAATTTATTCCACAATCACAAGTGGTGTTTTTGTATCTCTTATCAGAATGTTAGTGTGTTTTCTTGTTTTGGGGCTGCCACAGTCCTTGACAAGAACTGCTGAACTGCTGTGTTATGTAAATCTTTGTTCAGGCAAAATGATTCTGCATGAATAGTATGAAAACTAGCCTGGCCCCAGCACTTTTAGTATGCTAGCCATTATATTTCTTCATTTGATATTATTATAATAATTACTAGGGATGGCTTTTCCATACACTGGGTGAGGAAATCTTCCTTTCCATATTGCTTCAGTGGAACTTAAGTTGTAGTGGCCAGTTTAGATGTGGTAAAAATTAAATTGGATATGTGAATGGTAAGCTGTTTACTAGCATCTTTACCCATCTAAAATATCTCTATATGATGTCAGGGAAAAAACTCCAACAGAGTATTTTTGCAGACTGGTAAATGTTTTGGTTTTTTTTTTTTTCTTCTGATGTGGTCAGAGTTGATTTTAAAGGTTTTGTGCTATGAAGCATCAAATCCCACCGTGGCTACTTAGCATTTAGTACTGCATACCCTAGGTTGAAAAACTTTTATTAGAATTTGAGGTCATTCAGCTGCTTGGACTAGGAAGAAGTCTTCTATTGTCCCTTGAAAATATTACAATAATTTCATTAGGTTCAAATCCTGATTTCCTGGTACATTCTGTAAGTCAGATTTACCCAAACATAACCAAAATGGCTGTGATTATTACCAAGTTTTACCATGACAGACACCAAGGAACAGGCAGGTCCTGCCCTGGGACAGTGAATCAAACCTATTGTCTACCTTTCTCACATTACTATTTCCAAGCCACCACTGCCCGCATCTTAAAAGTCACAAACTGCAGCACGTCAAGGTGCTCATAAATCAATAAACAGCAAATGTCACACCAGTCCCTGTGTGCTTAGTCCTTCTCCAGAATGCAACACATAGTGCTCCTTACATTTAATACATATATAGAGAGCAATATTTATAATGTATCTCAATGGAAATGTTTGTTGTACCTCATAGAGACATAATAGGTAAGTATTTGTGAATTTGTGTATAGTAAACACCTAATTCTGTTTTTCAGTGCCTTTCAAGCTTCAAGAAGGAGAGGTTCGCATAATTTCCTTAGAACAATGCCAGTCATATTTTGACATGAAAATCATCACCAGCAGGATGCTGTGTGCAGGCTATGAATCTGGCACTGTGGACTCCTGCATGGTAGGCTTCTCTGTAAGGAGAAACAGAAAGTTTCCAGAAAGAAAATTGCTTTCAGAAATCAAAATACTGTGATGTAAATTAGGTGTAGCATAGTTTTATCTATTCTAGGACTGACAGCTGTCTATTTATGTACTTTAACCCAACTTCTGTTATTACTATTACTGTTAATATTGGTGTAAACAACTTACCTTCATAATGAAATGCTGCTTGAAGACTCTAGGGATTATCTGTATTAGTTAGATTTTTAATTTGTATGAGCCTTTTGCAGGTTATTTTTTGTACAAATGTAATGGGTAATAAATACTGGTAATGCTGTGTGTGGCTACAGAGTTCAGCAGAGCAGCAGGTTTTTACAGCTGAGTTATTTACTAAAGGCAAATGGCTGTAGGAAATGTGATATAGCTTTAATGACAAGTGTTGGCCACGTGTATAATAGACTGTTTTTAACTTTCCTGTTGCAGGGTGACAGTGGAGGACCACTTGTGTGCGAGCATACTGCCGGGCGCTGGACTTTGTTTGGTTTAACATCTTGGGGCTCTGTCTGCTTTTCCAAGGTTTTGGGACCTGGAGTTTACAGTAATGTGTCACATTTTATTGAGTGGATTGAAAGACAAATATACATCCACACCTTTCTGCTAAACTAACTCCAGATGGTAAGAATTATGCTGACAGACAAAAGTAAAAAGGAATCGGACCTTCAAAACTGAAGGTTTTGCAGTCCAGAAACTCTGAGAAAAGGAGTTTCAAGCTCTGTCTATTCTTGTTGTGGAGCTATGGAATATGCAGCATATGTTACTGGTAAATCCTCCGCTCATGAATATACTTTGTGGTAGAATTAATAATCCTTTTGACTTTTCTTTTAACTGTGTTGTGGTGCTATTCTAAACACTGCAAAAAGCTTAAAAGAAAAGAATCCACCACTTTCTGCCTTTTAGCTATTAAAACTAAGCAGTAGCACAGACTAGAAAAAAACTTTTAAAAATAACCTATTTTAATACTATTCAATTAGTAGCACATGCATTTTCACTCACTTCTTGTGATGAGGAAGGAACTGGTGCATTCTTATGGCACTGCAGGACATACACTCACAAGGACAGCTGTTGACAGGGCCATACCACATGCTGGAGGGTGTGGAAGAGACTGATGGGTTTGTACATCCATGTGGCACAGGACGCATCAAAGCACACATGCAGGTCTCCAAGGGGCTGTAGCCTTATGCTCCTGGCGTGCCTGAGCTAGGGTATTTTGTCCCTCAGGGTGGTTAATTTGCATGGGCATAACCCTGTAGTGTCCTGATTCCACAGCTTCTCTCCCAGAGCCAGACTGGACGTGTCTCTGGGGTGATGGAGGAACCAGTAGGCCAACAGACCTGTAACTACCAGTAGAGGCACTGGAGACCAAAGTTTATTGTTCAGACTCTTTGGACAGCCTCTAGCACTTAATCTTCTGAAGCTTCCAATGTCCTGATGTGTCCAGGAAACACCCATGTCTCAGCAGCACTGCACTGATCAGTGCATTTATCAAACCTGTGCCCCACTGGCTCTCCTCCCCACCTTGTATAATGTGTTCCAACATACATAGCATGCACTGACCATCTCCAGCCCTCTAAAAGTATAAGAGGGTTGGCAATACCACTGCAATGGTTTCCTGTCCTTGAGTCAGCTACTTTGGGCATCCTGTGGGAGCTGAAATACGCAAATTTAAAATGCAAAAGATGCGGGGTGGGCACCATGCCAAATATTGGGGAACTGGTTAATTTTTATAGGTCTCTTTTTGTACCTTGCATTTAAAGTTTAATTTTGACTAACTAGATAAAACATTTGGGAAAAAGAAAAAAGCAGAAAGAAACTGAGTGATAGAAGGTTTGGGATTCCAGCTTCTGTTCACATGAAGTACCAGAAGCAAAGTACAATGGCTTCACCAGCAAAGGCTTGAGGAGCCCAGCTCAAGTGCTTTGCAGCCAGATGTGGAGTGCTTTGTGCAGTAGTAAGACAGTAAGCCTTAACTCCAAGAACATCTGGTTGGAAATGATTATGATGGAGCTTGGCACCTTTTTATGGTGCTAGAGGGTAAGTGTGTCCTATCAACTGCTGTAGCTGATGTCCTACACAGCTATCTGCTTTTAGGAAGCCAGAACAGGACAAGTCAGGAACCTGAGGACTACAGGACAGATTCCACTGGGGAACAATGCATTTAAAGTTTGTGTTTTCAGTGCTATGCCTAGTCCCCTGTGAATCCAGCCCAAGGCACATAATAATCCTCTCTGCTACCTCTGGCATGGCCCCATGACAGCACGGCAGGGCCCTGTCAATAGCATGACTGCTGCATGTGGAAACATGCATAAAAAGACCTAACACATGGACATTTCAGGTACTATGAATCATGTTGCAACTCATCTCCATAGATCTATTGCTTTATCTCTTCTCTCTGTATCTTTTCCTTACACATTGCTAACATTAGAACATTAGTTACACGAGACTGCACTATAGACATGAATATTAATAAATACTCAATATTTATGTTATGGATTCTGAAACTGTTTAAGTGATTACTGAATCACTGTTTCATGCTCAGAAAGGAAACTCTTTGCTAGGTTTGATTGTTGGGGTTTTTTTACTTTTAGTATTTTAACGATATAAGACTTAAATATTCTTCTTGCCCCAGCTATGAGAGAAAGCAGCTGTGACCATGTTTATCTAGTGCAAGTAGATTACAGCTGAAGCAGGTTATTGATGTCCTTGCCTCAAGGATATGGAGGCTGGAGCTCTCAGTCCTCACTTCAGCTTTCATTCAGGGCTGGGATCTCTGTGGCTGTAGAGCAGAAAAGCTGTGAGTCCTGGGGGTGGTTCAAGAGTTCCCTGAGGAGAAGGTAGCCCAGTGGTTGTTAGAGCCAGCTGGCTGGTGTCAAACAGGTTCTGGACAGGTCTGTTTTCCAAAGAGGTGCTGCTGCAGAATAAGCAACCCAGCCTGGCTTCTCTCCACCAGATATGGTCAGTGGTTAGCAGCTTTGAATTTTGTAAAGCACCAGAGTAGAGAAAATCATAATGTAGATATTAGCATTACCAAATGATAACATTTAACTACGCACTTCAATTACCTGGATTTGGCCCACCAAGTCCCTCCCAGGAAATGAGGGAGAGTCCTGCTTAAACATAAGGTCCAGCCCCATCCTATATGGAATCAGTCTGAAGAAATTCCAGGCTGAACCCCATCCCATATGGATTTAGGAGGGAGCACTCGGGTCTTATCCTTTCCCACAACTCTGTCTGACACAACATTCCATGTAAAGAGGAAATTTGTAATTTTATAGATGTATTTTTATACTGGGGTTTTTATGTGTGCACATGAAATAGGCAAACATGCTCTTCCTTTCACTGCATCAAGCCTTTTCCTGAGTGCTGACACAATGGCTATGATCACAATTATGTGTTTTGTCTCACAGGTGTGTAGCCTCATTGTAAGGTAGCATTTGTTGGTTTTGCTTCTACCACAGTTGTATTTCCAAATGGAAGCAATGCCACTTAGTCAAGCCAATGTGTTTCTTTCTAGTTGAACTAATAAAAGTTTACAATCATTTTCCAAATAACTTCTGTTGAAAATGTGTAAATGTGTTTTAATCTTTAGAGAGACTAAACGATAATATGGAGGTAACAAGTTATAACTTTAGCAATAATGCCTAAAAATAGCCTTCAAAAAGCATTTTAATCCTTAGCTGATTTTTTTTATCAGCCTTGTTAATACTGCAATACTTGTATAGATTCTGGCACTACTACCACTGTACAACTTTTAGTTTTTTCTGTGTGTATGCTTCCAATACAGAATATTACTATGAATACTGCTGCCAACAACTACTCTGAACTTAAAATCTGAAAAACTAAAGCTGCAATCAAATCTACAATCTGAACATATTTTGTTCTATAATTTTGCTCTGGAATGCAATTATTTTTAAATAAAAAGCCTCTTATAAGTTGTACACATAATTTCAACAACATGTACACATGCTGAAATCAAAATAATAAGCAGGCAGAAGCTTAAAACAGTTAAAGTTTACCTTTCCACTGCAATAAGGAAGCCAAGACCATGAGGGCAAGAGTAATATAACCAGGATAAAACAGGAACAAATAATACAAAACTCACACTGAAATGCAGCTATGGGAACATTGCTAAGACAGTCACATTTGGAAGTTACCCATTAGCTTTGGCCAAGAGCCAGGGCTCATGGAAGCACTGGGTTCTCTGCTTTAGCTGGTCCTCAGCCAGTCCTCACAGCCTTGTGCTGTGGCCAGAGCGGCTCTGGAAAAAACAGCTTGGGCTAAACATCAGCTCAAACTGTGCCCCAGGTACAGACCAAGCTCACTGTGCTGCCAAAATACTCAGCAAAGGCTGTGGCTGACTGCCACGTGCAAATGTTTAGCACAGGTGTGGTTGCTGTGAAAGAAAAAATTTCAATACATGTACTTTCTTCTGTAAATGAAATACTTCACATCAAAATTATAGTTAAGGCTGTTCTAGATGTAGCTACAAAGTTTGGGGCAGTTGAAGATGGTTGTTTTGGTTTGTTTTAAAATTAAAGAAGTGTAAATGCCCTGTTTCCTTTCATGACATGTGGAAGGCACCAGTGAGATGCTATCACAAAGCTTATTTTCAAAAATGGAAAAGTCAGATCATGCTGTGCCTAAGTGCAGGAGTGCAGAAGCAAGCAGGTGGTTGTAACATTTTCAGTGCTAAAAAAAATAATAAAGGGAACACTGAACTGTTGAGAAACACAAGGAGCACAATGTACTTCCACCCTTCATTTGGCAACACTTCAGTTATGGCCAATTAATATTTTTAACCTTTTATTAAAGACTCACTACCCTCATCTCTCCTTCAGTAAAAGACAACAAATAATCACAGCAAATGCCCTCAGGTATTTCTGCTGTTTGTCCACCACATAAAAAAACCAATAAACCCAACCTCAAAACCACTACACCAAAAAAACTAACCATCACAAAAAAAAAAAAAATCCAAAGCAAGTTTTACCCAACAAATAATTTAGATTATGACCCAGACTGCTTGCTGAAATCCTGTAATAAAACACAGAGTGCAGAGGACAGTTTTAAGCAATATGGAGTACCAATAGGCGATACACACATGTTATTTTTCGCTATAATTTGGTACAAAATACAATCTCAGCAGAGCAGAACAGTGTCCTGAAAGCCTCACCACACTAAGCTGTTAGTAATGGAGTGCTGAAGCTTGTAAAGAGTCACATAATAGCAATTTTCACATAATAGCAATTTAAATGTCCCAGAGGCATCATGGAGCTGGTATTGTGTGTAACAGATGACTGCCACTCATGTTTCTTCATGTAGTTATTTTGATGCCATAGTTTAATTAGAAGGTTTTGGAAGATCTTGCTCTGAATACTACAGCTTTTGTATGAAAAAAATGCAAACTCCTGACACTAAATCATCATGTACCTGGATCTGCTGGTAGGTTCTGCTTCTGCAGAAGAGGCAACAAGAGAACAGGTCACAGGCTGGTGTTGTCCCCAAACTCTTTTTAACAGAGAAAGGGGGGACACAGCTGAGGCCTGCACTCCCTCAGGTCACTGCTGGAGCTCCCCAGCAAAGTTCAACATACCTCAGTCATAGAGACTTGTAAATCATGGACCAGTCTCCTCTCTGTGGAGGAGTGGCCACAAGGGCAGAGAGGCTGTGGATTTAAAGTGCAGAAGAAACATTCAGGTCAGATAATGAAAACAAAAACAGGATTTGATTTTGAGGGCAGGAAGGCACTGCCTGTTGCTCTGGAGCTCTTTACTGCAGGATAACATCCACTCGGAAGGACAAGGGTGGAGCTGAGCCTGCCTTGGGGCTGTGGAGCACCGTAGATGATTTCATCTCATCCCAGTAACTCTTCCTGTATGATTCTGCCCCAGTACCAGCTTGTCTCCCTGCACAACCTGCTGACTGTTTTGCAACCTTGTAGCTCCCTTTTCTTGTCGAGAAAGTGGAGATATTTCACTTGGGAAACCTGGAGTACATTCATGGCAAGGTGCCCGCCCACAGCAAGTAGGATATAACAGATAAAAATCTGAAAAAGCAATTCAAACCAACATGATCTCTTGGAATTTGAGTATCTGCCATCACTTCAAAGGTCTCCAGTAACTTTATTGTGAGAACTTAAGAAAACATTCTGTCATACGTTGAACCAAACCAAAAAAAAAAAAAAAATCAGAAATGGCTGTCATCACTTTCTCCTTCCACTACTTTTCTTCTACAGGCTAAACAAAAAGTATATTTTCTCTTTTTCTCCTCACTAAAATTAGAGAGAATCAGTCCTAATTACACTCTACCTTTTGAACACAGAGCTGTTTTAAACATTTGGTAACATGTGGTGACTGGCATTTGAATGAACTCAGCATGCCCTCAATATCTGCCCTATATAGCAGCAGCTGTCCAGACCTCACAGCATTCGTTTAAATTCTTTCAGAGATCTTAAAAGATGTGGAATATGTAATGTTGATCACTGATGTGGAAAGCTCATGGTTCAATTAGAAAGCAGAGTCCTTGCCCGAAACATGGTGCCTAAAAATAAACACACAAATCTTGGCAATTTGAAAGCAGAACTTTTAGAAAGTAACAGAACCACAAAATAGGCTCAGCACTAATAATTCATTAGCAGCTACACTTTGAGGAAACTGTTTATTTAACAGGTGCTAGTGAATACAAACAGATTTCCTACATTCCTCCCTAAATTGTCCATGTAACTTTTTGGGAAGGGAAGTAAAAATGAGGCAATATTTTAGAGAGTCTGGAATCTAGAAGTTGCCACATGCACCTCAGCCACTTTTTGTGCAGTGTGTGAGCACAGGGAAAATGGCAGAAGGCAGGACTCATCTGTCTTGGAGACAGAAGAGCAACAGCACTCAAGTGTGAGACACGCAGTGCAAGATGCCTTCTTCTGAGCAGCCTTTAGAGACACTTCAGCTGATTATTATAAAAGCCTGGAGGAATGTAAAAACACCTGAGAGTGAAGAAGAGTGATGTTATCAGCTAGAAGCTGCTATTTGTAAGGGAAGGCCTGAAGACAGACTGGAGCTCCTCACTGCTGCTGGCAGACAATTTTGCAGTACAGGCATAAGGTAGTGTGGAGAAAAGACAGCCAGCCAACATCTGAATTGGGTGAGGTGGGAAGTAAGTCCTTTTGGTTGCAGATTACATGAAGTGGCAAATGGAGTCAAAACGGAGTGATACAGCAGGACGATGAACTGTCATGGAAAAAAAAGGCACTAAAGATTTACTCTTCATGTGAAGAGGAAGGTGAGGGAGACATGTTACATGTGTCTCGTTCGGGCTTCTCTCTTATGGTTAAAATGGTGTTTGTCCATCAGTGAGATGGCCCATGCAATAGCCTGGTGAACAAACTGGACCACAGTGGTTACATAAATTACTGTCTACACACACTACTACATGTAATAAAACGTCTTGAAACAAGTCAACCAGTAACACCACATCCCAGCCCTGTTGCTTACTTCATACTTCAGCAAGTGGTGAATCCCAGGGCATGCTAGGATTCTAGGGCAGCAGTGTAAGGGAGCAGGCTGAACTTACCTGAACTGGATTCTGCAAATCCACATTCATGCAATGTCCTGTCCATAACACCATGAGGTGTTATGCAATGTTGCATACAAGAAATAAGCAGTATGCAAAGTCTACTGTATGAAGAAATATAAAAAATAATCCAGACATTTAGACCTTGAACATTCTAATAAATTATGGAAAAGTCTTATAAACAAGATTTTAAGGAAAGGTGCTCATCATCGGAAGAAAAAAAAACACAGCTTGGCATAAATCTGCAGTCGTTACTCCTGCATTTAACCAGTTAGCATTCCAACTTTGTAAAATACAGTAAAGCATCTTCCTCACACAAAATAGAACTCAAAACTGCTCTGTGTGCTAGAGATACAGACAGCACTGCTGCCCTTTTCAGAAGCACACACAGCGACTTTAGCACACAATCTATTGCCACCAAATGTAAATGTATTTGTTTCCTCTGGTAAATTCAGTCTTTTCAGAGTTCAAGCCACTTGTATTCCCAGACTCATCCTGAATGTCTGGTAAGAAGGAGGTGTTATTTAATAACCCATCTCTTGAACAGGTTTGAAAAGGTGTTTTATATGCTGCAAAAATACTGTCAGTGCTTTCTTCCTCTCATACAGCACCTGCAGCTGAGCTGGAAGGCACAGAAGTAGCTTGGAGCTCCACCCTATAATTCACATTACACTCATCTTTCCATCTCTTAATTACTTTCCTCTGCTCCTCGGGGGACAGTCTGACAAGGTACTTGGCTCTTGACACTGGAGATGGAAACAGTGTTCCCTGGAGAACTCTTATCAAATATCTACAAAATAAACACAAATAAGCTGTTTAAGAGAAAGCCCAAAACTGCTTCCAGTGACTAAAGGAAACCACCACTGAAATAACTCTAAAGCCTAGTTCTTTGACTACAACTCGATGATCTTTAAGGTTTTTTCCAACCCAGGCCATTATGTAATTCTATGATATTAGAACTGACCTAACTGCCAGCTTAGGTTGAATTTAATCACAGTTAATTTTCAGGCAACAGGGCATCCAACATCTGTCCCTCTGTAAAAGAACATCTCCTTTAAACCTCCAGTGAAAGCCCCAATCTCGCACCCTTACACAAGAAGCTGCAGAGGAGCCCCTGGCTTCACAACTCCCCGAGTGGGGTTTTTCAGCACCACACAAAGGATCGTATCAGAAACAAACATGGAAAGAAACATACATGTGACAGCAGTAGTCCCATAACAGGTACTTCTGCTTCAAATTACTGCAGTAGAAAAGCTGAAATTAGCCACAACAGCTATAAATCTTCTAAGGTATTGACACAGGGAGAGTACTTATAACTTAAGGAATTTCTAATAGTTTGCCTTTAATTCACCATGAAAACCACTGTCTTCTTCAAAATTCAACAGCCACACATTTAAGTAGCCACCAAGCTGAAACCTTTTTCCTACCTTGGCTCTCTACAGCCCTACCAAAAGGTCCCAGCCTCTATTTCTTAATTTGCCATGTAGGGGAGATTTACTGTGTGTGAAAGAAAAGGCTCTGCTGTTACCACCTGAACCAAGCTGAGAACAGGGACAGAAAGACACGTTTCTTGCACTTCATGGTTTGTCATTCTGCTGAAGTGTGAACCAAAGCTATCAGTCAGATCAGATCAGATCAATCATAATCCCCAGTGAGTGCAGTAAATCTCTTGATGACATACTTAAGACACAGATCGGACATGTCATGTCTGTTGTCATTTTTATTGTGGGATGCTAGGGAGGAAAGACCTCTTGCCAGAGTTTCCTAACATCACAGACTCACAGAAAAATAATTTTGGGAATAGCAGCAATCTACAATTATAAAACAGAAACTCACCTGGGTAGCAGAGCAATGCAAGTAGTTAAGAGGCAAACTAAGTAAAATACTGGGTCTGTCATGTGCTTTTCCATGATACAGTAAAAGTCTGATCGTGGGTTGTGGGTTTTGCAGGTTGCTCCAATAGCCAGAGTGAACACAAAGTAAAACAGGATACTGCCAACTATAACTACTGTATGTATCCATGTCTGCAATTCAGAAAAGGAAAGAAGTAAGATTTAAGCTGTAAAACAGAAAGACTGTTACATCTGTATTTACATGAACATGCACACTTTTCCTCCAAGGGCAGCTGTTGAATGTAACAGAGGATATATCTGTTCAGATAATATTCCTAATTTCATACAAAACAGTCCAGAAAGAATGGAGCCTTCTTTCTGCAGTACACAGATGTTCCAAACATTTAATTTTTTAAATTCTCATAAATTCATAGCTTTTTATTCTTTTGTGAAAGACATTTGCCTCAGATTACCACCTTATCCACTGGCAGCACAGAAGGCTTTCTCAAGAAAATGGAGATAAAATCTCTACATGACACCACCTTTATATATCTTGCTTGAAATGTTGGTTACCTTTCTACACTGGAGTTTTCAGTAATTTTACACCTGAATAGCTATAACAGCTACTAAAAAAGAACATTGCCACTGGTCTGACAGCTTGCCATCATAAAAAATGCCAAACAAAACACATTTAAGGTTCTCTAATCCGAGTGTGAATATACTCATGCTATATATATGTTCTTAATAAAAGCATTTTAATTATGGCTGTCATACTCCCAAAAGAACAGTGAAAAAACCGAATCAGAACTTGAAATGTGATCCATTATAAAACAATGTGATCCAATTATAAAACATTATAAAACTGCTTATCCTGGCCACACAGAAGATCATCAATTCCAATCTTTAAAAATCAGCAATTTACACTGTTGTCTTTAAGATGCAAACTTTGCAAACTAAGGAAGTTTCAGCAGATCACTCGTGGATTTTTACCATTTGCAAAACTGAACCAACATCCCCCAAACCACCCTACCTGAAAATGAAGTAGGATAATTTTACTATTTAAAAATAATTCTGAGGCCAAGCTTTGTTAATTTTAGTCATATTTCTATTGGTTCCAATGACAGGTAAGTTAGGAGAGCTCACATGATCACATAAATACAGTATTTAGGGTTTGACCCTTTTACACTTATTCTGTTTTGCATTTGAAGACCTCTTCCCTTTAAATTTACTGAAAGCTGTATACTCTGTAAGGAATATACTCTTTGGGAAACAAAGTACTCACCACAGACTTGCACTCAATGAGAAGGTGAAACAGCATTATGAAGAGTGCTGCTGTATTTATGGGGATTCCAAAAGAAAAAATGTCTATGTCTGAGCCACAGTAAGTCTGTAAAAGAAGATGACCCAGTGGTCAGCATCAAATACTCTTTATATATAGTCTTAACATGAAGTGGCATGAATAATTTCAACAACATACATATTTGCACACACAGAGTTCAGTTCCGTTCCAATGATAATCTCAGTATACATTCATATACAAGGAAGTAAAAATCAAATACTTCATTCTATTCTCTAATTTGCTTAGGTTTTAATTAAGTCAAAATGTATAAATATATTTTGTAGCCAGCACTTACAAAGTAAGGCACAAAAAAGCAAACGAGACTTTGGTAAAAAGCATCCAGCAAGGTTATCCAAAAAGCTGAAGGCAAATAAGCCTGTAAGAGAAAAACATAATGGCATTGTAACAAATTACTGCATCCTTAACCAGCATTAATTTGGTTCTGGAGAGCGATTATCTGCAGAAGTAATTCCAGTTAGTTTCCAAGTGAAAAAGGCATCTTTTGTGTTACAGTTATTAGAACAAAGATTTTAAGATCACCCTCCACACATATATCTGTTAGTATTTAAATCAGTAGCCAGCTCTGGAACTCTAATCTTGCAGCTGTTCCTATCAGAACAGATGTACCAGAGCTTCAGCTGAGTCCAAAGGAGGGGAGGGGGCTGATGGACAGGGAAGTACCCTGCAGCTTACCATCACTGAATACCAAGTCCCACCTTCTTCTATTGCCATCCCTTTTTGTTGTGTGTGCTGTTTGACTCCTCTGTGTGAATGGGACTCCTCTGTGAGCTAATTTAGCCCATCAGATGTGAGAAATCAACTCACTTTTCTGCTGGACTAACACATTGCTCTTTCAGTGAGAAATCACTTCCTGGGAGGTCCTGATGGCATAACTGAGCTGGCACTAGGAGAACAGTTTAACTATATGGATGAAGAGGGAATAGGAAGAAAAAAAGGGAGAAGGGAATAAGACTTCCTCCCTCAGAAGCAGCACACTGCTGTGAGATCAACCACCTAGGAAACCACAGCTGCCTATGCTCTGGCTCAGTTCTATCC
Source organism: Chloebia gouldiae (assembly GCA_003676055.1). NCBI lineage: Eukaryota > Metazoa > Chordata > Aves > Passeriformes > Passeridae > Chloebia > Chloebia gouldiae. The sequence continues at coordinate 23,253,648 of QUSF01000005.1, forward strand.
CATTCCTTCAGGCACTGAAGTGAGACACACAGGTGAGAAATCCAATCATCCAGGATGTCCTCTATGATTAGTGGAGAGATGGGTTTTTCCAAAGAGCCATTCAGCCCTTTTAAGAACTGAACTGCTGTCTGAAAGTGATGTAGGAAACTTACTTGCTTTTCAGGAAAGTGCTTTAAATTACTGAAGATGAATCCTGTTTACTGATCCATTATTTTTTATGGTTTATACAAAGCTGTACATTTGTGATGTCATGGTGCAATATTGTGAAATTGCATCTTATTGCATTTTTAGAGCATTTCTCTTTTTTCTACACTGTATTTAAGTCCAAGCAATTATTTCCATTTTCTTCCATGCATGAAAAAAGACCAAAAGTTCTAGCATGGTATTAAGGGCATTGTGCAAATGCCTCCTTAACACTGACAGTCTTGGGGCATTGACTATACCTCTAAGAGTCTGCTCCAGTGTATGACCATTCTCTTGGTAAAGAAATGCCTTCTAATGATACTGCAGGATCTGATCATAAAGAAAATGTTGAGTTTTAGGTGACTCATGTAGTCAGTATTTCGTCTCTCTGGACTGTTAGTACCTATTTTGTCTCAGGCTCAGTATGTCACTGCCTTCAATTGTTATAATAAAGATATTATTTAATTATTAAATTTTTAGAACTATAAATTTAAAATTTGCTAGAATTCATGCCAAGCAAAACAGAAACTAGGAAAGATCCCACTGAGTTATATAATTTTGATTTAGAACCTATTCCCTTTGGTTTTCTGTGCTAAATGTTTGGACAGAATTTACTGATAGACCAGGTATGATGTATAGTGTTTTCAGGTGGGAAGGTAAATTTCAGAACATACCTATAAGGTGAAAAGTATCCTTACTGACAGAAGTTCTTTGAGGATTATTTGAAATTAATCTGCTCTGATCCTTTGTCAGTTGAGACCTTTATATGACAAATTAAAAATATACAGTATACAGAGTGCCCTTGCTCCAACAAATCCCAGTTTGAGGAAACATGTTGACAGCTGACATGATGAATGAAATAAATATGCTGGTAACAATGTCTGTCTAGTACACTGCTTTACCTGAAGTCCTTAATTTCTTTTATCATCCAAATGTCTGATAAGATTGGGTCTACTACTGAAAATAGCCTAAAAAATCTTTTTAAAAGCAAGTTTTTATTTGTGCATATATTGCACAGGCCTAGACACTTCCTAACAAAGAAAGCAATTTAAAACAATGTTTGTCTGAGATGAAACATAAAAGAAAGACAGAAATGGCTCAAATGCTGACCATTTCAATTTGCTTCAGGCCAAGCACTCTGCAACCTACCACAGATTTCTGGCTCATTGTGTAAAGCTGTGGTAGTTCCATGAGTATCTCTGCAGATACATCTTTGTCCAAGACACCATAGATGATGGGTGGCACCGACGTAAAAAGGAGATTGAAAAGAATCAAGATCCAATAGTCAGTCATTGATGTGCCTGAAAACCCACAGAAAAACTGGTACCAAAACAGCAGATTCACGTAGGTCTGAAAAGCCAAAGACAACATGATGAATTTTAGCCATTGACAAATGCTTTAAAAACAAGAGGAAAACTGGTAGGTCTTAGGTCTGGTTAAAGTAATCTGTGGAAACATTTCAAATACAGACATGACCTCCTGAAACAGTTGTGCTGCCACCATATTAGTAGTGCCCTTCACCCACTGTTTAATGAAATCAAACAATGGCTTTGAGTGGGAAATGTAGTCAAAGGAATAAGAACCTCTGGCCTCTGCAGACAAATGGGAAACTGAATTGACACATACTTTTTGAAACCATTCACAATAGGAAGAGAAAAAAGAAAATAAAGCCTCACTGACCTTTTCAGTGCTCAAAAATATGTAAACTGTGACAATCCTAGAATGGGACAGTTACATACCACATTCTTATAGAAGAAGTAAAGCACCATGTTGGTAAGTCTCGTGTAACACCAGTGACCATGGACAAGCAGCAGCTTCCTGAGGTGTCTAAACTGAGAGATTGCAAAGTCACTTGCCATCACAGCCTGCAAAACACACGAAGAAAAGGATATGCTTTAACCAAACTGTAAAAAATAAGCTTCAGATATTGTCAACAAAGTAACTTACTCACTGTTAGAAGTTCTTATTTTATGATTTTTATAAATAGTGCTTGCCAGGTTATCCTCCCTCACATATCCCCTTCCATACAAGACTTTACAACTAACACACAGAGCTCAGTTTAACACAGCACAAACAGGAATATAGCTGGCATCATTATTACCACAAAATAAATCACTGCACAGAAATCACTGACACTGACACTTAGGCTGCTCATTTCCCTGCATGACATGAGTAATATGGAGCTCACTGACAGGCAGCAAACTGTTGTTTGGAGCCTGACGTGCAGCATTCAGCTTCCGATTGCTCCTGGTGGAATGCTGAAGCCTGGGTGTGAGGCTCAGGCTGCAAAGTCTTGCCCATGTAAGGGAATTGACTGTGGTGCTATTGGGTCTCCAGAGTACACTCTGAACTGATTTAAATCAGTTGCAAATCATTTGCAGGTGTCTTTGGATACATTACCTGCATGCCTTCCTGGCCAGATATTCCCACACCAGTGTCAGCCACCTGGATCATACTGACATCATTGGCACCATCACCTACAGAAAAAAGAAGAAAAATCAAAACTAGCTTTGCTGGCTATCCCATTGCTATGGATGTGTCAGGAAAAGACAAATATCAAACACCAGAGAGTTCAGAGAAACACATTTTTATGGCCAACACTGAAAAACACTAAGGAAAACAGGATTAGTAAGTGGAACACCTGCCTGAACTGTGCTATGTTCTCCAAAGAGATAATAGATGTTCCTTTTGTCAGAATTTAGCTGGCATGCTGCACCACAAAATGTGGGTGCTTTAAATCACAGCCAGTCATCTCCCCTCTACCTCCTAATTTTGGGGGGTTATGATAGGAAGAAATATGCTCTCACTTGCTGCTTTGCATGTTACATAAGAACGGTATGACTGGTGCTGTTCTTACTGCTTTATACTGACATAAGTTTATGGACTAAATTTACTACTTCAGATGACAAACATTATCTCATGTCAGAGACAGCTACAATTCAGAAGATTATCTTGCTCATAAAATAAATTTTGTGACAGTCATTAGCAAAATATACAAGAGAAGAAATTCAGAGAAAAGAGGATAACCACAAGACTCACCTACAGCTAATGTCATTGCCTTTAGCTTACTTCGCACCAGTTTGACCAGGACACTCTTCTGCAGTGGTGTGGCTTGGCAACAGACTACAGCCCGACATTTTTCTGTGAGTTCCAAGAAAATATTCTGTAGGCTGTCATGAAGGACATGTTCTAAAGTCCTTCCATCAATAACCAGGCCTGAATTGAACCCTTGAGCTTGGGTGGAGGGACTTGCAGAGACATTTCCAAGTTTCTCACTGTGTTTTTTTTTGACAGAAGTATTATTCTGGATGACTTCTAAAATTTTGCTCATTACCAAGGCACAGGCATCCTAATAAAAGACAATAGAAAAGCATCTTATGAAATATTGTTTGTACTCTGACTCCCTTTTCACTTCATAAAATACATATGGGGAAAGCTTCAAATGCTTGTATAGTATTTATTTTGAATGGCTCAGACGTGAGGTTGAATAACCCTTTAAAATCACACAGGATGTAGATTGTTGTTAATGAAAGTGTCTATGATAAACTTTGCTTTAGCAGATTTGCTTGGGTATTGTATTAAAGAGAAGAGAGAAAAACCTATACAAGCCAGAAAACCTTTACAGACTAGCAGGAAAAGCAACCATTAAGGATTCCATAATATAAATACAGCTTTGATGAAACTTTTGCTCTCCGTGTTTCTTTTGTCTGGCATCCAGAACCAAAAGTGCACTTTATATCACATTAAAAGTGAGCTGCCATGAATTACTGAAGAACTGGACTTGTGGAATGTTTTACCTTATCAGAATCAATATAAGAAGCTCAAAAACTTTGTGGTATCAATATATGTAAAGCGCACGCAACATAGAAGAAAATACATCTTCTTAAATCTTCTCATCATTTTACTTTGAAATGCAACAGTATCAAATCCTGTTTTTTATTTCTAAGCCTAGTTAGAGGGAGGAAGAGCACTTCTTCAAAAGAGGCTTAGTTCTCTTTGTCAAGACAGACACTAATTTCCCAGCAGAGTATAAGGAAAATGTTGGCACAACTCCAACTCCAAGCTTTCCTCAAACACAACTAGATTAAAAATCCTTTATTTTTTCACTTTATTTTCCCCACAGTTAATTCTTTTATGGCATATACAAATTGTATTTCTTAAGATATATATAAGCAAAGAAAAAAAGGAAAATTAAAGGTCTTAGAACAATCCTCTAAAACTGAAACCATGTCAACTCCTTAGCTTACCAGAGAGAAATTAAGAAGTTTATTCAACTAAAATAATTAATCATAATGTAGGGACATTATGTAGATGTTACATACATAGAACGGATTTCCTGTTTTACCCACAAGGAAGAACAATACAGAAAAGGAAATGTTCTTTCATTTCTCAAGGAAACAACATTTGCTTTTCTGTATTGTCCCGTGGACTAACCTTACTGAATTTTTCAGCAGAGAAGAAAATCTACTTTTCTACTCACCCTACTCTGTGATTTTAGAGTGAAGATTTTGTCCTCTGGTTCCAGCAGTTTACAAGCATAGGCAATGTTGACAGCTGTCTCTCTCTTGTCACCTGTCAACATCCATATTTTTATTCCAGCCTTCCGTAAAGCCTGTATTGTGTCTGGAACACCCTCCTGCAGGCGATCTTCAATGCCAGTGGCACCTTCATTTAGTCAAGCAGAAATATTAGTGCTGCTGTATTTCCAAAACCAAAAATGCTTCAAGAGTGACAGGACGAGCTGGTTTTCTCTCTGTATGCACATCCCAAAACAAGCTACCATGATGTGCTTGTAATTTCCTGAAAAAAAGCACCTTGGCAGTATGAAGTTGTTTAACCTCCTTATTTTCACTTCCATTTAATGTTAGGGCCAAACCATATTGCTTAGTGTCACACCAGAGATATGAACCTGCAAGACAGCAGGTCTCCAAAGCAGCTTAACTTCTCTCTGTTGGCTTTAGTGGCCAAGGGTACCTGTATATCCTTAAAAAAGAATCACTCTGCAGCACTGCTCTGGCTTTTCTCCAGAAATTGAAGCCAGTGATCCCAGAATTCCTTTATTATCAAGGTTTATGGCATTTACACTAAGCAGATAGGACAAAAAATGAGAGAAGAAGCACCCTTTACACAACAGAATCTGTCTCTCTTCAGCTTCTAGCATGAGCTGCCCTTACCACTGTAGTCAGAGCTTTGCATTTTGTTTTCCAAATGTTATTTGCTGGGCAGTTCTCTAAAATTATAATCCCAGACTGCTTGCAGTTTACCTTTCACACACCTACAGCAAACATTTTTTGTTTCATTTCTGCACAGCTGAATGACCTTCAGAGGAACAGTTCTGGCAGAAGCCTGACTTCTCTCCATGTTATTACAGGAGAACACAGCACAAGTACACCTACTGTGCCACAACTGCAACGCTGATAGAAAATATGCCCAGAAATGGGGTATCTCTGAATATTTGCACAGGCAGGCCTGTGACTTGTTACTATCATTTAATGTGTTTGTTATAATTACATTTAAAAACTCTAGTGAAGATAGAAAAATACACAATATTAACAATAAAAGAAACAAACAAAAAAAAACCCAAAACAGTAGATTTTTACTAATGACAGGAGAGTAACATCTGTCTTCAGTGTGCTTTGCAACTAGTACAAACTTACCAGTGAGATTTATGAAAATTCAGGAGTGATGATAAATTCTAAGTCTGTAGAAAGCTCTGTGTTACACAGATTGTAAGCAAAGCACATCTTTCTGCAAGCAAATTCCAATTATGAACATCATAGGCAGTTACCTGGGAGTATTTTCTACCTACCAAGCAAAGTTAGATTGGTCTCAAGCCTCATGGCAGATTCAAGCAGCAGGTCCTCCCTATTGTCAATGCTGGTTTCTGCTAAAAAACGATGATTTAACCACTCTGCATATTCTGCATCACTCATCACCTACACAGGGAGGGAAAACATAGGCATGTATCTATACTGGGTTTTAAACAGTGCATCAAAAGTGTTCTCATGGTTACTTCTGCTGTCTGCATCCCAAACCTGCAAGTGCAGCCCCTGGCAGTGCATTGCTTACATGCTCCAGGATGTCCATGGATTTGGTACAATGTTCAGAGTGTTAGATTACTTTGCCAGGCTACTCATTTGCACCCTGTAGGTTTCCTGAGGCTGCCTGACAGATTTCCATTCACATGGAAGGGAGGCAGGGCAATGGGCACAGTGCACTGTCCCTACTGCTGCTCACCTGCAGCACTGCCACCGCCGCAGAACCACTGCACAGCTGGGTACAGCTCGATGGCTGCACAGCTACACAGCCTGCACTTTCACTTTGCATAAAGCTTTGTCAAGAGGCTTCTCGCCCATTTCAATCCCTATGGAATTTTACTTCCAAGAAGCTTTGAATTTAAAATGGAATCTCAAAACATCACTTCAGTTGTGCATCCACAGCTTGTAACATTGAAACTGTTTGTGAAACCCAATAAAAGAGGTGTAACTTAATCTCTTTTTTGTGTCTGGAAGTCTACCTAAGGTAAAATTCATACAAGGAGACCTGCTTATGAGTCCTAAAAAGCATCTGGCTATTTGACAATACCCATTTTAAAATTAGGATGTTAAGATGCTTGGCATCCTAAAATGACAACAATGGCAATCTAACAGGAATTGATCTGAGTTTTCTTACAAATTCCTTCTAAGAGAACATCGGGATAAAAAAATGTTTGCTCCGTTGGTGATACCACTGAGTCTGGTCACAGACTGCAAACATTCTTCAAAATATATATTAAAAGAAATACCTTCTTAGCAATACAAAGAGTGCGCAGTCCTCTTCTGGCATAATCATCCAAATGCTGCTGCGTTCTCTCTTTAATCTTCTCTTCAATTTCAGAATTATTAGTATGTACTATCACACAAAAAGAAAAGGAAGTAAATTAAACAGGGATGTTTAGGCTAAATTTAGCAGAAAATTTTGAAGGTCTAAATACATTCTTGAAGTAGCAAAATGTTGAAACTTATCATTAAAGAATGGTAAGGGCAAAGAATTACAAGTTTTATAGATACCTTCAGATGCAGTTCTCAACAAATCCATCATGACTGAGTCTGCGCCTTTTGTGTACACCACCACTTTGTTGGAGACTGGATGCCGAACCACCACTGACATCCTTTTCCGCAGTGAATCAAAAGGCAGGATATGCAAAAGCTGAAATGTTAAAGACCCCAGACCTGCAAAGTCCACAGTTACTTGATCTGGAGTCCTAGACTGTAAAACACATTTATAAGCCCTAGCAGCATGAACCAAAGCAGCTTCATCTGGACTCTCAGCTTCATAACTTAGTTTTGGTATGGGAGATAATCCGATAGATGACACAGCATGGTTGGGTTCACCACCAGCAGCTACATTCACTAGATGTATTTCTCCAGGCACTTGAGAATTTTCTGGGCTGTGAGTATTGTGAGGTTCAGAAATCCTTTCACCAGCTCCATCCAAAGTAGGTGAAGCCAGTTTCATTCTAAAAATAGACAGTTTTCTCACAAAACTATTGGGGCTTTCAGATGATGACTCCTTTACACTTGGAAGTGGGGAAGAACTTAGTCTCCAGACTGAAAATCTCTGGAACATTTGCCTGATTTCCTCAAGTGATTTAACAGGCATTCTACTCAGCGAAGAGAGTCTCACCTGGAACAGAATAGTTAGAGACAGGATTTATGCTAAATTCTTCCCATTTTATTATATTAAGGAAGCACATCTTACAAAGTAGGAATGTTTCATAATGAAAGTAGTGTTTTAGTATTTACCATGGGCTTGACTGCTTGTATTAAAGATGGCCGGCTCAAGTAAACATGAAGCCATATAAATACAGTAAATAGCCTCTATAAGCTGTGTAAATCCTTCAAGTTTAATTCATGACTCCATGCAATACTTCTGTTCAGAACTTTCAGTAATGAACAAAGTATGACATTGTAACTTTTTGAAGTTGTGGCAAATTGAACCGAACATTTTAATCCTTGTTCTGAATAGCAAAATACTTGTGAAGAATAAGCCAACCCCTTCACACTAACAAATTACAAGAACTGCTAAACATTATCAACAGTTTTTAGTGTTTTAAATTGACAGTTCCCCTGTGATCAGTGTTATAAAATAACTGGCTTTCTGTTACTCAGAACAGCTAGGGAGGTAACAGCTTAGAAAAATAAGGCATATCAGGCTGACATTCCTTTATCACTGCTGGTGAGGACATAAGAATGAGTTAGCAGGAAGCATGTTCTCTTTTGCCACTGAAAAGCAAAAGGCAGGGACAACCTGTGGCTCAGGCTCCACAGTTCCAGCAAGCTGTAACGTGTCTCCTTTCAACATCATGGAAACAGGCACAAGGAATGTCCTTGCATTGCCTCTTCCTATTACAACACTGCAATTTCCCGTTGCCTTGAGTTCTTTCCTGTTATTCCCTGATCATGAACTCAGAAAACTTCCTTCCACATTGCTCCTCCCAATCAACCTACTAGTGACCTGGAGATCTACCCTGTTGGCAAGTTATTCAGACATATTACTCTCAAAAAACCAAAACTCTCACCTGTATATTATTCTCCATCCCATTTAAGGAATAGGTAACTATTGCCTATGAACTCATCTGGCTTATCCAAACAAAGATCTTTAGGCTGCCTACTATACACCTTTCTGGGAATGCTTGGAAGCACACTAAAACACCAGGCTTATTTACACATAGGAGGTACTTCATACCCCACAGGATATGTTTTGTGAATGTCTCCAGCTATGGTTGTAAGTTTACTACCTAGATAGACAACAAAATCTAGTTCTGCACATGCCACTATTTTTTTTTCCAAAAACAAAGTCAATTAATGTAAATCACCATGTAATGAAAGAAAGAAATCAAAGCTGAACTTGGGAATTAACTTGCAACACAGTTAAAACTGGCAAAAAAATGGAATTATGAAAATCCCACAATGAAAAAACCCAAAAGATTTAAAAAAGGTACTATTTTTTAAAAAAAAGTTAGGTTGTGTGCACTGAAAATAACAAGTGGTCACTCCAAACTACTAAAAACCAGGGCAGACTAGCAAATGCACTATTAATTCATGGTGAGACAACTTTATGCCATACTGCAAAGCAATTTTTCTTCTGACTAATATACATAAAACTTCATCTTCCATACTTTTGCTGAATGTCTATTTGAATAGTCAGGGAATAGGTAAGAGCATTCTCAGTTTCAATATTCTGTGAATCTTCAGCAATTATTCTTATTTTTCAGTCAACAATAACCTATTTGTCAAGGTAACCTGACTGTTAATGTATTATTACAAGAAGTTATACCCATATATAAAAACCCCCATAATTAGAATATGGAAAAAATTACAACTGCAATTTAATCTCCAAATTTGTCTTGTAAAAGTTACAAATGGTCACAGAAACAAAAAGACTGAAATCAGTTTATCAGTATTATTTTATTTATTAGCTCATTACACTCCATGGTTTTAGAATAATTCCCTTCTTTCTTTTTGTAATTGAACCAAAAGAAGATCAGCTATTTGCAAATATGGCCAAATAACCAAAAGCAAGGCCATCTTACCTTTTGATGTGTCTGATTGGGACCTGAGACTACAACAGTATTACAGATTGCCAGAGCAAGAAAGAAGTCAGTGATATACATTGTCTCCAAAGACGACTTGCTGCTAGCTTCTTCTGATTGTTGATAGGAATGAAAAGAAATTTGACTGAACTTCTCCAGCAGCTGTGTGTCTGGTACAACATCCGTTTCCTATTATGAAATGAACAAAAGCTGCCTTCAGGTTATAAACTTAAGTCTCTGGAGGTTAAATCAGTTACAGACGATAGAAGTGTAGAAGCTCATACAACTTTCCTCCTGTGCTGAGTTGTAATACCAGGAAACAGAGGAATGCTGTCAGCTTTACTGCCTTGGGCTAGTCCATTGAAAATGGCAAACTTCCTGCCCAAAGAGGTAAACACCAAAGGTTTAGTTCACAGCCTTAGACACTTCATCAGAGATTAAGTATGACAAATGATATTTAGAGACCTTCAGGTACAGAAGCAGAGTTTTTTCCACAACTCAAGTAAGTATTGACCATATAAATATTTCCTATTAAAAATAAAATAAAATGCTAGAAACCTCTTAAAATAAAAAAAAACCAAACTGTTATTAAATTGGTAATTTCACCTGAAGTGATCATGGATGCAGAGCAGCACGAGTCAAAGTATACACCTTCATGAACCAACATGTGTCTGTAATGTCAGTTGTAAATAGTATGCAACCAAGCCATCATGAGACCTCTGATTTTGGTGGAAGAGAGAAAGGATTTCTTAAATGACAACCAATCTGATCAAATGGGAGTAAAAAGAGATACCCTCACGAGTTAATTCAGAAATCTAGCATCAAACCCAACAGCTTCTACTTACAATGGGACTACTGAAAGCCATGTGTCCTGAGCTGGAAATATCACCTGCTTCTTCTTGCCTTTTGAATGCAGAGAAACTACCAGACATCTGGGTCACAGACTTTCTGTTCAAAGGTTCACACACAGCTCTGCAGTTGTACCCCTGACATTTTGATGCAGGGGTTGAAGAGCCACACTGACAATCAGCTGAATCCTCATCCTCAGAATCCATCTCTTGATAAGATTCCAACCTCTTTGCTAAAGAAAGGGAAACAAAATTATTGTTCCATGAGCAAAAAGAAACATGTCCAAAATACTGCCTGAAGTAAGGAATTAGTTATATAGTTAAGAATATCCACCATTTATGAAAAATAAAACCTCTAACAAGCCACAAGCCACTACACTGTGTTCCTGTTTGAGCAGCATTCTACTGGATTGAATCCAGAAGAGGGAACACGAATGACCAGAGTTCTGCATAACATGAGTCACATAGATACAGTAAAATAAACTGGAGTTACACAACCTCCAGAAGGGCACATTGATGGCAGTCAAATGCATGTTCAAGTGAATGGAAATTGCATGGAGATAGGAAATAGCCTGTTTTCTGTGAACACTGTGGCTAAGTATCAACCAAACCTTGTCAGAGATGAGGGACATATTAGAATGGCATGCCTGAGAAAGCAGGGAATAGAACTTTTGTGGAGGTTCTGAAGAAATAAAACAAAGAATTTAATAAAGAATGATAGCAACAATTCTGCTTTAGGCCAGAAAACAGAACCACACTTCTGCTGAGTTTTCTCTGCATTATGTTACAATGGATCAGGATTGTATGTCAGGGGTTTCATACATATAGCTGCTAGCAGGAACTCATTCAAACTCTGTCTATTGGACATCTCCTCATAAAAACGCACACATTTTAAGAATTTTTAATTGAAAAGCAAGTTTCAATAATCAAACTTTGTCTGGACATGTGTAACACCTTTGTGCCAGAGATGTAAATGCAGTTCTGTTCCTCTCCATAGATCAATGGTGTAAAGAATCTCTGTAGCAAACGGAAACACTCTTATGCCATCATGTACTTGATTAAGAACATATCCAAGTATTTGCACTGGAGTACTGAGAGTGTTTGACCACATGCCAGAAGTTGAAATCTCTGAAAAGCACCGGAACTATGAACACTATTCAGCTTTCAAGTTTTACCTCTCACTGTGACAACAGCATTCCATGACCATACACCAGCACTTCAGAGCCTAAAATCCACAGACATCATGGAAAAACTGTTCTGAAAGCTGTGTGTTGCCTATTTATTTCATTGAAGTCTGAATACAAGCAATGGCACACCAGCAAAAAACAGCTTCAGCATACATTGCAGACATGTCCAGCAACACCACTAATTCCCTGTTTCTTTATTTCAGGTGTACCAACTGCACAGGAAAGAAGTGAAAAGCAGGATATCATTCTGTTTTATGCAAACAGAAAACCTGTCCAGAGGTCAGTCCCCAGGTCTATTATTCTAAATGAGATGGAAATAGGTTTATTATGTAATGTGTGAGTCTTGTATTTTCTACCGTTTTCTCTTTCTGCAACACAAATGAAAGACTCCTGTCACCCATCCTGCTATTCTGATGAGTCCAAGTAAACAGAGAGACCAGAACTTATACTTTGGCAGGCCATCTTCCTCATACAATGAAATTAGTAACATAGCTCTTTTAAAAAACAGGTAAGTGGGAACATAACAGACTGTGGCTCTCCACAACTACCAAATACAAAATCCCACATGAGGCACTGATACCTTTTACTAGAAAGCAGCAGCAATGAGTAAGTATGTGTTTGTAGAGGCAGGCTTGGGTAACACATGCCCATTCTACTCTGCTTCCAGGCTGTGGAGAAGCTGCATGCTCTGTCTGAAGTAAAATGTGGCATCTGTTACAACACCACACTGCTCTACTGCCATGGTCAAAGAAGCACACCTCACTTTAGACAGAACACTGCCTGGGGGCATCTCTTTAGAGGATTACACTGAATCACAGGCATCCCTTTACCCTGGGAAATGCAGATACAAACACAGAAATGTATATTCAGATGAGGCAGCTTCTATGTAAAAGACTGTACCATGTTCCACTGCAACTCTTACCATATGTAGTAAGAGCCTTGCAAACAGCAGCTCTATGCATCTAAACAAATATAAACTAGGGCTAAAAAACAGGACCTCAAATGTTTTTCAAACTGATTTTCAGGGCTCATACAATTTCTAATTTGTTAGGAAGAAATGCATGTTTACTCTCCAGGGAAAAGACAGGGCAAGGGAAGAAGCAATTATGTACATAATCAACACACTAATAATTTTGGAAGATAACTCCTAGCAGAAGCATGTGGAGGCATACTTTCCATGGCACACTGAGATCTGAATCAACCACAGCTGCATCACTCACACCACTCTGGTTTCTTTTCTGAAGCTTTCCTTGATTTAGGAAATGCTTTGAAATATAATGTGCTTTTTATTCAAATTGTTAATTCATCAAGTTCAAACCTTAAACATTTTTTTCTCACTTTGCTGTTGTCATTCTTCCCAGTACAAAGCCAAAAGCATCTGGGAACCCTCATCATAACAATTAAAAAAAATATATGTGCAGAAATGGCTGTAAAATTTGTCTGTTAAATCTGGTCTTGTGACACAACAAAAGAAGGGCTGAACTGATTCAATACTGTGGCCAGCAGAGCATGCCTTTTGCTTGTAGTGAGCAGTTATATCTAGCAGCAAACCTATCAAAACCACGAAAAGGGTTTACTGGGTTTACTACACAGCTGTGCCTCACATATCCACCCATCATCAGCACCTAACTCTTGATCTCATATGGAATATTTGCGTTGTTCACTAGCAAAAGAGCAAATGTCTGCAGACACTAGTACATACACACAGTAATGGTAATAAATACTTTGTGGTTTTATATAATTAATAGAATGGCTAATTAAGTCATTCACATCACTCTGCACTCATAATTTTCTCTTATGTCTGGAGCTGCATCTTCTCCCAGCTCCCAGAAGACTTCAAGTTGGCTCCTATGAAATACATATGGAAAGATCCTGCACTTTTAGACAATAAGACAGCAACTACTCATTACTACTGCTTCTTGACTTTTTGGCTAATAATAAGCAGTTGTATAAGATCTAAGTAAGACAACAAATGCTATGTACAACAGTAATCTGATTGACTTGGACCTTAAAATTACTTAAATAATGTAATAATACTGTTAAGCATGTATTTAATTTGAGTTACTATATCTTCAAGAGCAGAACTATGTCAAAGTGGAGTCTTAACATATACTACATAAAGGTGGTACACTGCTAGGACAGCCAACAGAATGTTTAAACCTTGAAATGCTAGCTAAGCATTGGCACTCTAGCTGGAGAGAAAAAAAAATAAAAGAGAGGAAAGAGTAGCTAGGCAATTTTCCAGTGTTCTGGGTTCTGAATATTCCACGGTGAGAAACAAAACCAAGTAGGCATGACTTCTTCTGCAACGAGTAAGGAATATTTAGTTCATGGTATCAAATATGTTGGAAAAGTGATCCAGGTGAAGAAAGGTTTAGTGTCTTACCATTTTCCTCATGGCAATACTCCTGTCCTGCAATGGTGCATCTCTGAAAAACCATCTTATTTTCAGTGAGGGTTCCAGTCTTGTCAGAGAAAATATACTGAATCTGGCCGAGGTCTTCAGCAATATTTAGGGCTCGACACTGAATAGTTGAGTCTGTTTTCTCATGGTAAAAATCAATGTCATTCTGTATTAAATAAATTTGTCCTAATTTGACAATCTCAACAGAAACATAGAGAGAAACAGGGATCAAGACCTACCAAAATAAAAAATATAGGGATTAAATAAAACCAAAGTCTTTGGCCAGTTACAAACATGAAGTAGCTCTACTGAAGCCAAAGAGCCACTTCAAGGGTACAAATGAGATCAGAATATGACCATGTTCAAAGCACAGCAGTTACCTGTAATAAAATGATCATTGTCCAGAACATATAGAAGCCTGCTAATGTTGGAGGATTCAATTTCCCATCTGGCCCGGGGATGTTAAAAAAAGGTACTTCCGAATACCTACTTAACCAAATTCCATGACCTTGAAAACAAGAACAAGATAAAGTCAATCAGTTTCATTTAAAGTGTTACTGTGTTAGCTCTTATACTCTGCAGTTCTTTCTAAGCTTTTAAACTACAATTTTATATCTTGGGCTTTTTCCCAACGGGAGTCCCAAGTATCTGAAGAAATACCTTACATGCCTTCTATCAACAGCATCTAGACAGCATACCTCAGAAATAAAGAATTATTAACTACACTTCACAAACAGTTTTTTCCCCTCCAAAAAAACCCTCTGGCAATTAATTTTGTTATCCTTGCTTGTCCAGGTTTTAGTCTACTAGTGAACACATCATCTTGTCATCATTTTAAAGCATAATCTGAAGAAGTTTTAATAAACATATTCTTAACATATTTTAAAACATATTTTAAACACCTTTATGATCTGTCAGAAAAGTCAGTCTGTTTAGATTTAATCAAGCTAATATTTTAATAAATCCCTAAAATATCAAGTCAGTACAACTTTAGTCACACTAGGTCTGTGTACATGCATCTTATGTTACCTGAAAAATCCTAAGAGAAAGTAGGAGTTTTACAGAACAGTAAGTGAGAAAAAAAGATAAATCAAATGAAGAAACAGCCTCTAGACCCAAAGACTCACATCAGAAACATACTTTTTAACCACACTCCAGATCAAACATGACAACATGAACTTAAACCTCACAGAACTCCCAACTCTCAGGAAATTACATATAGATGAAGACTGACAAAATCAGACCCAAAATAAAACACTAACCATTGTAGGCTGAGAGAGGAAAATAGCAGAAATCTGAGTGATTCTCACTTACCTACTGCACCAGTTAAACACATCAAAAGTAGAAGCAGAACACACCAAAGAATATCAGTGTTCACTTTTCTTTCCAATTTACTGCGCTTGTAATGAGGGCCGCTGTTATTCAGCATAGCTTTGGTTTCATGACCTGCAACCAAAAAGGAGGTTGAAATTCTGTAATAACAGGTACCACAACTGCAAGTGCTTTATATTCGAAAGCTTTGGGAAACAGAATATTTCTATTATCTAATATTTGAACAGCCATTATAAAGATGAGCAAATTATATTCTCCTACAATACATGAATCCTCTCCTAAAGAAAACTGAACAAGTTAAATCAAAATCTGTCATGTATACATTAACTTTTATTAGCTTACATTAACTATATTCACTAGTATTCTTTCCTATAGAAAGAACATCATTCTTCCATAGTATTTCTATGATTTTCTACAAAATCCTACACCTGTGTTACAACTATCTGGCTGTATCAATTAGTATAAAAACTTCTGTCCTTTCTACAAATTGTGGAGCAGAACTAGAAGAACAGCACTAGCTTCAGTTTTGGTTAAGAAAAAAGTCCTAAGCAAGTCATGCATTTCCACATGCATTTCAAAATCTTACTTTCCCATTGCAACTAACAAGTTGAGGATTAGGACCTGTTCATACACAACAGATCTGCCCTTCCAGGAATAATCAGGGGGATCAGTTTTTACTGTGAAAACAGAAATAAACTTAACCTAGATATGCATTCTTAACATTTCTAGCTAAGGCTGCCTTCTGCTGGATTCAAGCTTTTACTCTCCCAATTCCCCTTTGTACAATACTGTTTCTTAGGACATACAACTATCTTGTTTGCAAGGCAGTCTGTGAAAGCCAGGGCAGTTCACTAACCTGCATATACCACTATGCCTACCACAGCTTCTGTGTTTCTTACTGTGCATCCTCGGAGCAGTAAGTTTTCCTTGCTAAGACCCACTCGATCCATGTTTGAATGCTCACTGTAAAAAAAAGCACCACATGTCAGCTGCAGGAATCCAGCAATTACCAACCAGGCTTTGCAAAACCATTAGGAACAGCTTTCCCAAAGAAGATGAAAGTCACTGACTGCCATCCTGACATGTCTGATAGGACTTTTCGAATGAATGGAGCAACATGAAAGCAGATCATCCTTGAAAATCAGAGCATGTGGGCACTCCATTGCAATTTTTTTTTTGCATTTGTAAGCCGAGCATTTGTCACCTGGCATATGACAAGTAGGCAACACTACTGAAAAGAGATCCAAGACAAATACTGGAAATCTGAAACCCTATCCTATTTGGATTATCAGCATCAGAAAATATTTGAAAATAATACAAAATCTGAGCACCATCACTCCGGTGGTATACTTCCAGTGCAGCAAGGCCTACTCTTTGTCAAGGTGCTTCCTCAGAGGCTAGGATTTATATGTATTTACTTTTATTCTCAAATATCTAATGTGTCAGTGTGCAAAGGGAAAAATAAAGACATTCTAACTCTCAAAACTTGAAAACAGGTCACCCCATAAAACAGTGTTTTGTTTTCCTATTATCTGTCAAAAGCCATAAACGTGTAAGTATCACAGAATCATAGAATGGCTGGGGTTGGAAAGCACCTTAATGATCATCTAGGCCCTTAAGATCCCTTCCAACCCTTACCATGAAGGAAACTCATAAACCCAGCATGAAGAAAAGACCGAGATAGGCACACTGGTCAAATGGAGTTTGATCAACTGACTGAAGGTTACACAAAACAAACCAGAGTAGGAAAAGAAGTCAGTCCTTCTGATTTCCAATTCTAAGCAAAGCAACTTGCAGTCAAGGCCATGGTCCAGATCAAATACTATAGATACCATATGTTATGAAGAGGACATTTAAAACAGCTATTTCAAGCATGAAGTTTGCAAAACAGCCTGATTTAAAATGTTGAAAATATTTAATACAAAACAAAAAGCATCAGTGCCCCATCTGCTGCTCAGAAAACCCTTCTGGAGCTCTGTCTGTTGCACTGCACTCAGAAGCCCAGTGGTGCAAACTGACCTCCATCCATACCATTATTTCTTAAAGTAAATATTACAAGATCCTAAAATTAGTAAGAATGCCAAAGCAAATGACAATAATTTAAAGAGACACCAAGAGCCACCTACTTACACAAAGCCTCGGAAACAACTGAGGTCATTATTAGGGCTTTCACACTCAATTCTACTGGAAAATTCTTCTGGATCAATTTCAGAGACCTAAAGCCATGGGAAGTGAAAAAAAAACCCAGAGAACTCAGACAAAGTGTGACAGAACTTAAAAACATCGTAAATTTAGAGGTTCAGATACTACTATCTAACAATTCAGTCTCTAAACTGAATTCAGTCTCTAGGTTGCTGGTGGCGTTGATGGTCTCCTACCCAGATTTACACATAATAAATCAGATTTACACACCATAGGACTTCCTAATAAATATTAGACACTGTCAAGTATCACTTCAATTGCTGATATTTTGAGAACACAGGAAAGGAAAAAAATGGGTAGAAGGATGAGGAGGAAGAAAAAAATGCAAAAGCAGTAAGAACATCTGAAAGGCAGTGACTTGTCATAGATTTTTCTCATTATATGATAATGAAAAAAACAAAAAGAAGAGACAGTGTCTTCTCTGCAAGCAAAATTTCTTGCAAACAGATTTTTTTTCCCAACACCATGACTAGGATGGCTTCCATGCTAACACAAAGCAAGCAGGTAGAACTTTGCAATGATGTTTGATACTTAAAAAGTACCAAAGAAAGGGTTAGAGCTGTTATCAAAGACCAGAACTACATATTGCAAACAAAAAGCAGGTGAGCTCTTCAGTGAAAAGTCAATTGAAACAAATCTCCTGTATTAATAAGAATGAAACATGACAAGAAGTAAGAGAAAAGCCAAAAGCCTCATCTTTGGAATTACCTGCTATTGCAGCTGAATTTCATTTAATGGCACACGCTTCTAGTCTCTAGTATAACACAGGCTTGCCTCCGGTATAACTGAGTCATTTCCAAGCTGAGTACCTGCCATTAACTCTTTGGAAAGTTGTTTGTTCTACTCTTTTTAAAAAACCCCAATGACCAATTTAAGATTTCAGACTCCCAAGCATAATTCTCTAATTCACAGGTGATACTGAATAGATCTTTGACATAATTATATCTTTACACGTAAAGACGCAATTACATTATTAAGTCTCTGAGAAGGCAGTGTGAAGCTGGATGACTTCACACTGGTAGAACAGCAACTGTGAGCTTAAAACACAATCCTGTAAGTAGAATTTGAAACTCAAAGACATCATAGTGTTATAAGTACTTTGTTAGTTTGATTAAAATACATTTTTGCTATGTTTTGCTGTATTGATTTGTTGCACTGTATTTACCTGAAGTAAATATGAACACAGCCTTCAACACACAGATACATTCAGACTCTGCAAATTTGGATAACTGTGAAAGACCTGTTAACTGACTCTTCTCATGTTGATTTGCATTGAAGGTACAACATTTCTGTAAGATGTTATAGACAGAATACTTGACTGATGCTTCACAAGGATTTTGCATTGCACACTGATCACCCAAATAAGAGCTACTCTCAAAGTGAAATAGCCAAAGCAGTTTTTTTCTTCTACTGTCTGGAAACATTGAAATTGCTGGTGGAGAGTCTTGTAATATACCTTGAAAGAGCAAGTACTGAAACTCTGGGCGTAATCTACAGTGGACACAGCTATCTACATTCTGCCAGCATAAAACAGAAGTTACAAAACCTGTGTCCAAAACCAGGTAGGTGTCTTGATATGGACACTCAGATCTTCCTGGACTATAAGTTTATTTTCTATATTTTTTTATTATAATTGTAATTTTGGCAAAGCAAATACTGAGAGTAGAAGCCTTTGTACGTTATTTCTTGAGAAGTTTTCCTACGTTTCCTGGCACAAAAGAGAAGACTTAAATTTTAACAAAATGAGAATTACTTGGATTTTGTGTAAAGGTCTTTAAAGAAGGTAGACAATAAAGATGGAAACTAAATAAGGGAGCTGGGAATGACAGGTCCTACACCAGACACTCACCAAAATGGGGAGATGCAGATTCCCAGGGTCAAGCCCGTTTGCTTTGGCTGTGCTGTGCTCCTGACACATACAACATTTCATAATATAGCATGGGAATGGAGTGGGTGTATGGCTAAGGTGGAAGAGGAGAGCTAGGAATGCCTTCGAGCAGCTTGGCTGAGGCTTTCCAGAAGAAAAGAACAGCACTTTCCACTAGGTTTGAGGATGCTGCAGCCAAGCCTGGATTCAGTCACTGACCATGCAGGCTGAGAGGGAACCAACTGGTGCAGTTCTTTGCTATCTCTTATAATCTATAGGAAATATTCACTGTTCACAGTGTTTTAGTGCTAACGGCATATAAGCTTCTCCACCCCCATGAACCTTTGCATGGTTCAGCTATGCACAGGAGGGGAAAGACGGAAGATTACACCCTTCCTCAGAGGAAGCAACATTTGAGTATCTTGAAAGCAGCAGATAAATGTCAGTGTGTTCACAAAATAGTTCATCATGCTCAGGAAGTCAATCCTCTTCTGTTTTGTGCATTTCTCTTCGAATGCCAAGATGGTTGGAGACAGTGTTGTATGTCTCATTACCCACTGCTGTTTAAGAAGCTTCAAGTTACTTTCCCCATTTCTTTCCTATTGTCATTTAAGCATTGAAAAAGTAATACAAAAATCACTATGAGAGTTTCAGCTCATGCCTCTTGCTTTCATTTTGTCTTGAATTCTCTTAATGGAATCCCACATGCATGAACAGGTGCCCCATTGATAAACTTTTAAATTGTGTTTCTACTTGCTCAGTCACAAAGGAGCATGATTAAACCTTGGAAATAGATTAAGACTCTGTAGTTCTTGTCTTCATATGTTCTTTAATTTGGTGTTGTTTATTCCTCTTCTTCTAAGGTTAAAAAAAGTGGGAGAGGTCAGGCAGTCAACCTCTTACACAGGACTGCCACTTTTACTCAGCCTGAGTTTATCAGGAAAAATTCTCAGGCTGGAGCTCAGCTACACTTGAGGTCTGTGAAACAGACCATGGATGTATATTCAGAAACGAAGCAATCCTGACAAGAAGATTCTACAACAGCTATAAATTTTTTTTTCCTATTTGATGACAAAAATGAACAGTCTTGAATGGTGAAGGAATTGACACTTTTTTTGGGCAGTATGACTCTTCCTAGAATTCTGGTAAATTTTTCAGAAAATAAAGAAATCAGTCTCTTTCTTGAGTGGAACTCAAGCAGACCTTGGTAGCAGGAGCTGGTATGAGAATTGGGCCACCTCAATATGCTGCAAGCCTGAAGAACCATTAGAATTTTGCTTTGTGTAATAATATGTATATAAAAAAGGATCAAACAGGCCTTCCTGTTTTAAGATTAAATCAAAAAATAAAAACAGAAGTAAAAATAAAAGCGAGCATGTGACTGCTAGGGGATAAGAAACAGCCTTGTTCATGGATAGCACATCACGCCTCTGGCATTACCACACCCACTAAATAATGGCACTTAGAGACAAGTTCTCCTCACTTTCTCACCACTGCTATAAATTCAGAGGCAGTTCAGGGAATTTTATCTCCAGAGGACTAAACAGTCTGCTGTTATGGACAATACTGAAGCTCCCTGCTGTTGTTTTAAGCATGGTGTTTCAGCAGCAGAATGGAAGACTACAGAAATGTCTGGATTCTTTAATCTTTTAATATTGCATTTTTTGTTGCCAGCCTCCAGCATTCTGGCTGCTAGGCATAACATTAAAATATTATGTAGGAGTAACAAAGTGCTTGCAATGTGAAGAAAGGGTGAAAAACATTGAATCTTTGCTGCTCTCTAGGTCTTTATATAAAACAGAAATCCCTTCTAAAAAACTCCAATTTCTCACCCATGACATGTTATGCACCATAAGTAACTACTTGAGGTTTAGCTAAATTTAATTTTGCTGGTTTTCATCACTTGAAATGTATGTCTTTCTCTGGGCTGTGTGAACATGCAAAGATTTGCTCCAAAACTACTCAGGCAACAAATAAGAACTGTGCTACCTAGTACATTGATTTTCAGATGGGGATTACTGAGCTACCATGAATTAGGCAGTCTAGAGGGCTGAGTTGTTTGGCTTTTTTTAGTTCACCACCTGTCATGTCAGCCTTCTTAGACCACTACAAAAGCACAATTTTCACCTGCTCGGAATATCCTCTCACCACCTGTCTCTGCTTTAGATTGGTTTCTCCATCAAGGCCTGCAGTTTCAATGTAACAGATCCCATCTGGGTCACTAGAATATAACAGCACCATGTCAGCAGGAATGATTTCATTACGTGAAAGCCGGACAAAGTCCCCAACATTGACGTTTTTCCAGCACTCATCTATGTATTTCTTCTCTTTCCTGTAATACATAGAAGAATAGTGAATTTTTACAAATGCATATGCTGAAACTGAGAAAAAACTTACAGGTGCTATTTGTGATGGCTCCTTCAACATATCAAAAGTGACATTTTACAAATACTCCTTTTCCCACATGGAAGCAGAGCATGCAAGAAAGAGAAAAAAAACAACAAAACATTCACTATGCTTCCTTTATCTTTGTATTTTACGGCTTGGAATATCCTTTTATGACAGATATAAAAGAAAAATAATATGGGCAGCATTGATACACATACTTAGAGAAGCTTTTTGATGGTTAATTTAGAATATGATGCATTCCTGTCTTTTTATCATCCATGACAGTAACTGCCTAGCAGACTCCCTGGCTGACTTGCACGCACAGTATGTAACACTGCAGTCCTGCACGGTGCAATACAGATGGTAACACTCATACTGAACTGTGTGATGCACTCACATAGACAACTATCTTGCTCTCTTTGGGGAAATGGTATTGCACTATGAGTACAACATAATGCCATTAATGATAAACTAGCAGCCGTTCAATTTCCATGAAGCCATTTTAGAAGAACTAAAAATACAACTTTCAAAACAAATGCTATGTACAACAATGCTTAACTAGTCAATGTACCTTGGTTAATACCATATAAACACATTCATGACCTCATTTGCCTCAAAGGAAAATTTTTTTTGCAGATTTTACACTAATATGATAACCATTTAACAAAACTGGTGATCGAGTCGCAATTAGTCTGAGTGAACTGATCTAAATAGCCCTGCTTTGAGCACGGGGTTAAGACTAAATCACCTGCAGAGACCTTTTCCAAATTACATCATTTTATGTTTCTATAAGCATCCAGAAAGTAAGCAAAAGTTATCACCAACTCTTTCATATGATGGTCATAATCTAATAATAACAAAAAACCACAAACATTCATGTCTCTTACCTGCTATATACCTTGGTTACTAAGTTGTTTATCTGTTTATCCATTTTGTACCTTGAGTAATCTTCTAGACCATCTTTCACTGCAATAATTGTCAGAACCCCTATCAGAGGTAACATTGTAATTTCTTTTTGGAAAGCTTCAACCAGAGGAACCCAATTTAGGACAACCAGAAATAGGAAATATAAATTGGCAACTCTGAAACAAAGAGAAAACACAGGATTTAACTGTGATAGCAGGCAATGATCCTTATTTCCCCACTCCATGCTATACAGACATCTAAGTTATCAGCGATTTATCTTTTCTTCACCTGCAATTTAAGGAATAACTATCCAGAACTCTGTTTTCACTCTCCAGTCAACAGATTACTTAGTCACACAGTTGCTTAACATACATGATCAGGTAATACAGAAACTGAGAAATCTCCTGTATTTTCAAAACTGTCCTCCAAGCACATGTTTTCCACAATGAGGCACTGGTGAATTTTGCACTCTCAATTTCCAGGTCCTTTAAAATTAATTTTATCATCTCTTAGGGAAGATGACATGTTTTTAAAAGGAAGCCATCCTGTAACCTCCTTGTGCAGCTTGACAGATCAGCAGTTCTCCAAGCAGAAGGAAGAAGAAAAAAACTATCAAGACAGAAAGACATGAGGGAAGGGGAAAAAGACATTTGCAGGAAATAAACTGAAAATCCCACTGTCGATTGGTATGTGGCAGTGCCCCAATAGCAAGGAGTAGTTCAATAGTCCAAAGAACAGAATAAGCAGAAAGTACGTAAGCTAAGGAGAAAAGGATTAGCTCAGCAATGATCATGCTCAAGAAACTTTGGCCATATAACGTATCTTTTCAGAAGTGATAGGTCAGCTGGAGGAATAATTGTTTTATATATAGTAACACACACAAATATTTAAATAGAAAGATTCAGCTTCAGAAGAATTACCACAATCACAAAGGAGTTCCTTACCTGTGAAATTGTTCAAATAAATTCCGTGGTAAAAAAGTCAATAAAGTATACCTAGTAGTCCGTATTTTGTTGTTCATGTACAGTTTTGATACTTTTTCATACTCTTCTTTAAAATGTCCCAAACAGGGTATTACTATCCTATGTTTGCCAGTAGTTTTTGATGATTGATAGCACTTGGTACTTGAATTGTTGTTGCTGCATTGTCTACCCTCTGTTGGTATCAGTCGCTGCCAGCGGTATCGGGCCCAGCGGATGGGATCTGCCATTGCACCTGAAACGCTTTATAGTCCAAGGAGTGTCATTTCCCTAGAAACGTTTGAAAATACAGCAAGTTACACAACAATTCTGTAAAGGCTTTCAATAAAAAGTCACAGCTACAGTTTTGAATAAGCCTAGGGAAAAAAGTAATTTTCATAACGAACCCAACCCAGACTGTTAACAGGTTATGTGAGGTCAGAAGTTCTGCTTCAAAGACTGAATTTATCTGAATTTCATCAAACCTTTCAGGATGCTATAATTTGATTACTCTTTTTAAAATGCACAATATTTTTGTAATAGTGGTCCACCCACCAGTTTCTCATGCTGTAGCATGCATGGTGCAGAAAAAGAGACAAGCTGCTAATTCTGCAGAGAACAGCATTTTGAGAGGAATCCTCATCTCAGACACTGCAGTCCATCCATGCTGATGGTTAACAACCCTTCTTAAACTCAGAAGTCAGCAATTTAGTAATAGGCATCTGGATACAGCCTCCTACAAAGTGAGGACTTGGCAGTGAAAGGCCCTAAGTATCATCAACCAAACTTCTTCCAGTGAATTAGAAAGCGGTTTGAGACCTTTTAACAACTGACAGAGGATGAATAAATTTCATGCCAATGCTTCTCCTTTATCCACCTAGCTAAGCTTTAGCATTCTACCCAGGAATTTGTTTTCCTACAGAGAGCCAAAGCTCGTACCTATAGGTGACACTCACTTATAGCTATATGTGTTGCTCACTTTATCAAATCATGCAATGCAGTCAGAAAAGGCCTTGTGCACAAACCATGCTTTAGTAGAAGCTCAAAAGTGCTGGCTTTTATAATTTTTTACAATTTGAAAGTTTTAACTAATGGTTGCTACATTTCTTGTATTACTTCTTCCATAGAACAGTTAATCGCATATTTATTTAAAACTGTAAATTGCATGAGCCCAAAATCATCAGTACTTCTTGCTTTGGGTTACATTCCTACCAGTAAGATCTGGTATCTTACTACCAGCATAGATTCTAGCAAAATTTTTGACTAAAATCTCTTTCTAAATTCCCACACAAAAGCTGCTTCTAAAACTTGCTGGATCTTCCTAAAGGAAATCTCTTTACAACAGACTCTCCTGTTTGGTTATCAAACTAATCTCGACTTTCATTTCAATCAATTCAAGCTTCTGTTCATGTGGTAACTTTCCCTTCTACTGACAAACGCCACTCTGTCCTGTTCAGATTCCTCTAAAATGTTGCTCTAAATAGTAAATTTCCAAACTGTCAACTTGACTATTTTATCCAGACTATCTTCATGTAGTATCTTCCTTGATTCTTCTATTACAACTGCAGAATTCTTGACACATGAGCACAATGCCTTCATCAGGTCCTCTCAAAATTGGCCACTATTTGTATCTCCACATCAATCCATTCTGTTCTGAAAAAGGAGATTCTTCAAACTTCCTAAAAAGCCAGGACGTCTGTGTCACAGCTAGAAAGCTTTTCTCTAATGGTTATCTGGTCTCTTCATCTCATCAAATTAAGATGGGACATTTTTGTCCTATCACCATTAGATGTGGATAGCTATTGAAAGTGATGCTGTCTTGGAAGACTGTAACCATGTATATAAAAATCATGTTCTTTAGAAACCATGACCTGCACATGAAGGAGAAGAAAAAACCACCAAAACCTCTATATAACATTTCCTCTCAGCATCCCCTGGCAGTACCCGACTGTGCTTCCAAGGTCTTTCTTCAGTGGTCCCCCAGACAGCCTAAGGGACCAGTCTGAGGAAAAGGCTTTCCTTTTTTTCTCAGAATTAAACACTCTGGTCCCAGTAATTATCAGACTACCAAAGGTTGCAAGGGAATGCAGCTACGTCTGGGACTTCTTAGAGATGCAAGAAAGAAGTTGTGAAGATTTCTTAAAATACATGGCATCTGCTTATTTTCACAGAATGCAGCATCTTCTACCTTTGCTTCCTCTAATCCTACTGCCTGGGAGACAGTTCTCTGCATAGAGGTTACTATCCCATTTTAGTCAGGGTCAGCCCTTCCTCCAGAAATGGGAACTGACATTTAGAAGCAGCTATTTCACACCAATGAATCACTTTAAATGTATGGCTGCCATACAGTCATACATATGAACACTGATCTGTACACAGGTGAAAGAGATGTTTCAGTTAATTTACACTGAGCCTGAGATAAAGCTGAAATATTGAGAGGTCTTCAAAAATGTTTAGGGACTGCAGAATGTACTGCTAGTGGAGTCCATGCATGACTATGCAGGTTTCAATACACCTAGAGCTCCCAAACCCCCAAAATAACACCATCTACAAAAGCCAGGAGTGAATTAAAGAACAAAGTACTGAAATTTAAAGAATTTTAAAAGATGATTGGCTGAAAAGAGGTAGGTTGGGGGTTTTTTCCCTGCAATCACAAATTTCGGCAGTTCAGCGATTAGAAAAAACCCCAAACTTATGGATTTTGGATGGCATCCTTAAAGCTTGGCCATTTTGAAGAAACAGCAATTCTCCTTAATTGTTTCTGCTGTAACAAATCAGTAATTGTAAAAATTATTTTGTACAATGGAAGGCCTTTTCAAATAAATGTTTGCTTTAACTATAACTATGCTGGATTACCAGGCAGAGTTTTACCATAATTTCTTCTGTTAAATTTATCACTCCTTCAAGCTTTCATCTTTAGCATGAATCATACAGAGTATGTCAATTAACCACGCTTTTGCCCAATAATCTGACATATATTTACACACTGTTACAGTGTACAATGCCCTAGGAGCAAACTTAAGTAAGTAAATGCCAGGAAATTTCACAAGATGCCACCAGTCAGATACCTGTGAGCAGGTTACATTTGTAGTGAAAATCATGTTTGTTTTCATAAGACCAGGCAAACAAACATCTAATACTGATGAAGAAGGCAGGAACTCTTTCTTGATCTCCCAGGGCTAATGGGAATGCAAAAGCTTAAACAGGAGACCTGTTCATTCAGCAAAAATTCTATAGGCAAAATAATCTATAAAGCTAAAATACACCTCACAAATTTCAAAACCTTCTAAATTCTATGTATTTTTGGTTCACATAATCTATTATATTTTCTAGCATTTGATACCCAGTGACCACTATTTATAAAAAATAAAGCAGTTGGGTAGGCAGGCAGGAAGAACACTGGACATTTTAAGATGACAGCATGTTAAGATGGAATTCCTCACCACTGGATGAGGAGCTATTGGTTTAAACTGCATATGCAATGTTGCTGAAGAGTAGTCACCCCTCACCACATACATATCCTCTCTGGCTCCTGACACAGCTCCAAAACCTCTGCCTCACCCTTCCTCAGAGAAACTGAGCTTAAAAAGGAACAGGAAACATCAGATTCAGTTCCATGCACTGCACATTTTTGTCAGTATCTCCAGTATTTTAACGTAACTACTTCTAAGAAACTGAAGATTGTAGGGATGAGAAGTAACTAACACAAGCTCACCACACTGGAAATATTGTATGACAAATAACAAATAATCTCCTATGATCAGAGAGGTGAATCAGACAATTAACAGATATCCTGGGAAAAAAGTATCTGGATCTCATCCTCTGCCATAATGCTCTCTGACTCACCTGGGATTTGACTGAGCTACTATTTTGCAATTTTTTTTTCAAATAATTTACATCAGCATTTTAAAATACCTTTTGATGTGTCAAACTTCAGAAACCTCTTTTGCATTTCTTAACTCAATTTTGAGTAATTTTATTCTTCTTCCTCAATAAATTTGCTTCATAAAGTATTGAACACATTTTCTGTGATCAGAAGGAGTTTCATCAACTTCATGTTAGACATTTTAAGAGAGTAAAGTCACCAAATATCAAATAAAAGCTATTTAAAGCAACTTTTTCTGAGAAATTCATCCCCTTAAAACATTATTTGACCCTCTTATCATGTTATTTTTCATAGTCAAGTTTTGAGTTCCCCAGCTAATCTGAACTTAAAGTAGAAATACAAACCAGCAGATACTTCTTGAGACACTGGCAAATGATCTACAAGATGAGTTACTCTGAAGCACTATTTTTAGAAGCTCATTTCTAAAATATATGTTTATGTTTTAAACCCCCAGGAATAATGTTCATGTATTTGAAAACAGGAAGCCTAAATGATCACATGGAGGACAGCCTCACACAAGCTAGCCTGTCCTCATTTTCACACTACACACTGTTCAAGTAAACACTCTTGATCTTGCTAAATGGAAACAGCTGATAGAGGCAATTCAGGTATGTCTTACACATAAGGGAAGTTCTTGTAGTAAGCTTACTAACTGTTACTAACATAATGATAATGATGAAACGTGGAAGGCAATTATATGACACTGGATTTATTTAATTTCTTTTTGCTTTTTTCTTACACCAGTTCCTTCATGTGGTCTGATTCTTTCCTCTTATAATGCAGAGATATGAAAAACTGGAGGGACCAGACATGGTTAACAGGAAATAGCTGGCTGTCATAGCTTTGTTAAAGCAAGGCACAACAACATCATTTTTTACCACAGGACAGATCAACACTATACACTCTCCATCCTATATCACAATAAAAATAGGCTTTGAGAACTCTTTGCTAGGGGTAATGCTGAGAAAATCCCTACTTTAAATGGTATGTACCCTGGAGGAAGGGCCTTGAATCATAAAGCCCCATATAAGCATTCTCTTGTAGGTTTATTTCATATCTGCAAGTTGTTTTCTTTTCCCATCACTTCCCTTCCACTGTCTTTTGCAAATTCTGTCAGCTTCTGATTCTGTGAAGTATCAGCGGCATATCTGCATGCAAGCCTTTACTCATACCTTTGCTGGTGGGGGATGGAGCTGACACTAAAAATTCCTTAGTTCCACTTATATATTGCCTTTGGCAAATCACTTAGCAATCCCTGATCTC
Source organism: Chloebia gouldiae (assembly GCA_003676055.1). Classification (NCBI taxonomy): domain Eukaryota; kingdom Metazoa; phylum Chordata; class Aves; order Passeriformes; family Passeridae; genus Chloebia; species Chloebia gouldiae. The sequence continues at coordinate 23,282,647 of QUSF01000005.1, forward strand.
TCTCATACTAGATAATTTCTTAATATCATCAGCAAAACAGATGTGTAGATAATTTAGCCTATGTTTATCCTGCTCTGGAAGTGTACCTTACTATAATGTTGTGGTCACTTGCTCAGGTGGAGTGCCTTACCATCTACCCTGGCTTCTCCTAACCACTTCCTCCCTTCTGACAACACCCTTCTCTTTTCCTGTGATCTCCAAATAATTACTCCTCATTTTTCTTTCAGAAAATTCTTTGTTAAATGCACTTGGTAAATGACGTATTTCACAAGAATGCCCCCCCAGACCTTTGACACATGAATGCTTATGGTTGTGTCTCCATCCTGTTGCTTCTCAGGCAGTATGCAGTAGGTTTTCATCTGGGCTAGTTTCCAGTAGGAAGTAATAAATCAATGGCTGGCAAACAGAAATGCAATTAAAAAAAAAATCATTATCTTACCTGAAAAATTTCTACAGCACCTACAAGGGAAGCAGCTCAGACAATAAACCTTCCCCTTATGTCTGAGATTCTGGGTGACCAGGGAATATAAAAAATGCTATCCTAGATGGAAGCCACACCATACAATGGGGAAGACTGGATCATCCCAATCCACACAACAGTCCCATTTAAAACTCTTAGCAAGTGTTACTGCACAGGTTCACTACACTACACTAGCATTTTCATCACTACACTGAGAGAACTGTACAGGCTAAATTAAAAATGCCTCCTAACCATCTTTTAAAACTCAGAAGCTAGCAGAAAATGAAGAAGCTTCAGGGAAGCTTTTTTTTTATTTTTGTAGCTGTGTACACTCCCTATGCTACCATAAATACTTTTAAGAGAAGTGGATCCATATTGGCAGTATTACTGGTTTTTAAAGGGCCAAAACTCTTTTGTGTAGGTAAGGTCTTGCATACTCAATGAAATTTATATTTAAAGTAACCTATTAAAGCAAGAAACTGTACTTGAGTTCCTAAAATCCTAGATTAGGTTTCTGTCTAATTTTTAATATTCTTCTGGTTTTTTAAGACACCTACATTATCAGCTACTCAAAAGTTCCATAAATTCTCAAGGCATCCATTGAGGTTTTCAGGTCTAATGCTGCAGGGTTAGTGAATTTTTGACAAAACCAACTCTTGTACAACCTCAGGAAAACAATCATATTTGCCACAGAGCAATATAACCTGCCTACTGCTTGGGGATATATTGACAGGAATAACCTGTGAATCCACTTTAACCACTAGAGACTTCCTGTACGACTCTAAAACATACTCTTGAGATGTTATTTCAAACCTGAAAGTGAGAAATAACCTACAACAATTGAGGGCTCAACTACAAATATGTATCTTTAAATTTATTAATAAAAATGAAGCCAAAAATACATAGAAGCCTAAAACCAAAATATGCAAGTTGTTAAGAATGCTGAAATTTTGACCCTAGTAAACCCAAAACTATCTAAGAACTAGAGAATCAGTGCTGTGAGCAGCTGAACTGAGCTAAACGTTAACACTGAAAAGAACTGTTCTCACTTCTGCCTTCCACTCCTGGCTTAGTCAACTCCTTCATAATGAGCCTGGTACTTCTGAACCTGGTTCTCACTGATCTGCAAGACCTTTTACTAACTCAAAGACAGTAACATCACTGGATTTCCCAATCCATCATTATAGCTGTGAAAGTACTCACGCTGGAACAAGCAATATGGGAGAGCAATTCTGACTAGAGAGTATCTTTGAGTACTCAAGTAAAGCACTTGGCCTCAGTTTCAGTCTAGTTTTCACTAAAAACATATATCAGCTCTGATTATGGCCTTTGGCATTCAGATCACCCAGGGTAGTGGCAATTAACAAAAGAATGTGATCCTCACCTGTCAGTCCTACCTTTTGCTCCTGTAAGCAGTAAGTGCCCTCACACCAAGTGTAAAAATTCAGTCTCAAGCACTGGCTTCAGGCCAGCTCTGGAGTCACACAAAAGAGTTAATTCAATTCCACTCCAGTCCTAGGTAAACCACTTAATGCCCTCTCTGCTGGAAACCACCACTAATGAAACAAAAATAATGACAATTCTGTTAACTTTTGGTGATGATATGAAGACAAGTATGTTTTTAAATAAGAGGTTTATCAACACTATGGTCATGGGGGAGACACGAATATCCTATAAGTACTGCTTTGTAAGTATTAAAATAACAGTAATTTTGATATTAGAAGTACATTTTTCTTTAGTAGCTGTCTTTCTGATAAGAACTTGGATTATTCTTTCCCATCTTTGTGAATACTTTCCATAATTCAGTCCAGTAACTACTGCTGTGATCCAATCCTGCAAGTGAACACGTGCACTCTGCACACCTCCCTACTTTCATGAAGTTTCAGGAATTTCCCTACGATTTATATGGATGTAAGTCTACTTCCTTGCCACGAATCTGTGAAGCAGTAAAAAGCTGACACCTCTGTCACCACCGTGAATGATTAAAACAAAAACTTTTGTTTCTGGAGGAGATGAACATACAGTGGCGGGGGTGGAGGTCGGTCGAGGCCCAGGGGACATTTAAAAACATAAGCCCACACCTCGTCCTTTTCATCTGCCCACAGCGCTGCGGGTACGGCCGAGTTTGGCGGGGCCGTTCGGGTGCCGGCGGCCGGGCTGAGGGAGCTCCCCGCGGCCGGGCTGAGGGAGCTCCCCGCGGCCGGGCTGAGGGAGCTCCCCGCGGCCGGGCTGAGGGAGCTCCCCGCGGCCGGGCTCACGGAGCTCCCCGCGGCCGGGCTCAGGGAACTCCCCGCGGCCGGGCTCACGGAGCTCCCCGCGGCCGGGCTCACGGAGCTCCCCGCGGCCGGGCTCACGGAGCTCCCCGCGGCCGGGCTCACGGAGCTCCCCGCGGCCGGGCTCAGGGAACTCCCCGCGGCCGGGCTCACGGAGCTCCCCGCGGCCGGGCTCACGGAGCTCCCCGAGGCCGGGCTCACGGAGCTCCCCGCGGCCGCTGCTCCCGCCTCTCCCCCGCCTCGTCTCGCCCCGGGGCCGGCAGCGCTGCCCTCCCGCGCCACCATCCACGCACCCGACCCCACGGGCAAGCTGCCCCCTGAAACCGCTCCGGACTTACCGAAGGAGCCGCGCACATCCCCAGGGAATGGCCGCCACCCGCCCCGCCCCGCCGGCTCTGCCCGGCCCCGCCCGCCCCGCCTGCCCGCCCGGCCTCGGCCGCCGCTCCTTTGGCGCCGGTCCCGCTCTGCCCCTTCCCCTGAGGGGTGCCTGAGGCGGGAGCCGCTGGCCCGAGCTGCGGCCGGAGACCCTTCCAGCAGCGGCTCCTCCGCCCGCCCTCGGCTCTGGGGGAGAGCTTTGCTCTCTGCCGTAGGGTCCATGAGGTTTAGTTATTGTTTAAAGGTTTGTTTTTTCTTTGCCTTAGGGCGTCGGCAGACGGAGTTCGGGGTAGGAGTATGACTGTCACAGAACTTTGACAGCTCTAAGGGAAACTGATGTTCTTACGTTTTTACAGTCATTTACAACACTGAAGGCAGCTTGGCCTGTCTAAACATCACGTTTTCTAGGCACTGGGCTAATCAAGGTTAGCAAACACTTCCTCTTGTTTTTTAGGAAGTAAGCCTCTGGCCATTGGAAACTGCCCAAATTGTCTTAAACAAATCACTGCTTTCAGGAACTTCAGTGTGTTTTTTCATCAATAGCCCTTGTGAAGTCCCATATTGTCCTTTTTGATCTTACTGCCTTCCAGGGCACTCTTGAACGCTGCCTCTTAAAATGAAATCACATGGCCTTTTACATGAAAGTGAGAGGATTCCTGATTCAACACCTTGTTCTGCTGAAAAAGAAAGAAGAAGAAAAAAAATCCACCAGGAAATGTAACTTGCAGATCTCTTGGTCCCTATTGAAATAGACTGGGGTTACCAGTACTTGTCCAGTGTCAACAATGAATTCTTTATAGAGAGCTGGGAGGGCTGTGTTGAGCAGCAGTACTCGGTTGTGCTCTCCTTCCCATCTATGTGCATGGTGTTGTTTTCCACTGTTTCCTGCACTCTAGCATGTCCTGCACCCCTGACCACACTGAAAACATTTTGGTTACATTCAGTGAACAGCTGTTGATGGTCTTCTTTGGAGTGCCCTTGTGGCTAGTAGAAATTTCAAAACATATTGGCATGTCAGATGGAGTAAAATTCTACATGAAGGAAGTCTGTAACTACTGCCTTGAAATTACATTGGTTCTTCTTGGCAGAAAAAGATGTGGAATTCTATTTCTTTGCAGGATCTACCACCTTTGCTGGCTCAAGTGATGTAGGAAAGAGGAATTAGCTCTGGGGAGGGCAGAGCAAGCTGCTGCAAGACATAAGGTGATAACAGGCTTTGCCAAAACCCAGTTACTGTGAAGTGATTTAATTGGTTAACATTGATTTGTTGGAACATTCAAGTTGACAGAGATGTTTGACAAAGAATAGACTATCACACAGCTTGTCACCAACAACAGCTACTGTTATCCCACTGTAACTAATTCATATCCAGAGTCTTACATTTCCCATTCATTCGTTTCGTGCATGACAGTCCATTCTGTAAGCCTGCAACTATAAAAGGCATTATTTTGTTTGCCTTGTTTGTGCAGCAATAACAATTGCCTTAATTAGGCTTCTACATCAGTGCATGCAAAAATACCTGACCAAGCTGTAAATGAGCTACCCTGGCTGCCAGAAAGAGCACAGCTGCCTTAGTGCAGCACTCTGTGCACTTTAATTAGATGTGTTGAAGCAGAGCATGTGAGCTATTTGGAGAGGTAAGGCTGATCAGGTGAGTAGGAGGCATTGCTGACTCCTGACTTGGCCATTACATACACGTTTGCACTTTTATCCTTCTGTACAACTGTCCAGTAGTATGAATGGTCTTGATTCCAAGCATCCAAAGCAACCATCCAGCATGCCTGAAGTGTAATTAAACTGTCCTCTCCCAGGTATCCTGTGGAAAAGTGACTACAAAGATCATAGTCACCAGAGATAATGCTTGATTGAGAAATCTTACTGATAGCTTTTCTGTGGGGAGCGAATAACACTGAACATCCTTGCGATACCTACCGCCTGCAGCCCCCCAAAGTTACCAGGCTAGCCCAGATCTGTGAGGCCTTGGGGGAAAGTATTTCAGGAGCAAGGCAAGGATTCCAAAAGAATCTTTGGAATCTTGGACCCTGTGTGGTCCAAGATGTTTATTCCATGGGAGGAAAAGGGAAAGAGAGGGAACAAGGAAGGGACAAAGCCTTCTCTAGGCTCAGTACAGGAAGGATACTTGGCTCCCAGCCAGTTGGGTCAAGAAAGGAAGGAAGGGTTAAACTAACATGGTCACAGCTACAGGGGTCTCTGGGGAGGGAAAAACCATTCCCCAGAGCAATACAACACATCCTCCACATGGATATATCCTTTTTTTGTTTCTTCAGAGATCTGCAGTGTTTTTTATATAATCTCCTGAAACGCCACATGAAAAAGGAAAACTTTGAAATTCAGGTCATCCAGGGTAGTGGCAATTAACAAAAGAACGTGATCCTCACCTGTCAGTCCTACCTTTTCCTCCTGTAAACAGTAAGTACCCACACACTAAGTGTAAAAATTCAGTCTCAAGTACTGGCTTCAGACCAGCTCTCAAGTCACACAAAAGAGCTAAGTGAATCAAATTCCACTCTGATATTAATGCCACTAAGTGCCCTAAACCACTTCTCTATGGTGCCTTCTCTGCTGGAAATCACCACTAATGAAAACAAAAATAATTACAATTCTGTTAACTTTTGGTGATTATATGAAGACAAGTATGTTTTTAAATAAGAAGTTTCTCAACACTTTGGTCATTGATGAGATGTGAATACCTGTAAGTATTGCTTTTAAGTGCTAAAAAAATTTTTATATTAGAAGTACATTTTTCTTCAGTGGCTGTCTTTCTGATAAGAACTTGTATTATTCTTTCCTATTTTTGTGAATACTTTTCATAACTAAATCCATTAAGTGTTATTGTGGTGCAACCCTGTAATTAAGTGACCATGTATGCTCTTCACCCCTCCACACTTTCCTGAAGTTTCAGGAATTTCCCTGACTTAAGTCCAATGGCACAAGAGCTGTTGATGACTCCAAACCAGTTGCAGAGCTCTTCATGTATTTCAAACTCTCGATCTGTTCGTGGCTGCAATAACTCTGCAAGTACAAGCATGAACAACTCAGCCTGCCATGCTCATACAGGCACTGTTTGGGACACATGAAAGAGAGGAGCTCGTAAACTGCCAACTAAACCTGTTGGCAGACTGAAAACTTTCCAATGAAGACCTGAAAGGAAGAGGGAAGATTGCCACAACATGCTATCAAACATTTCCCAGAGCACCTCAAGTAAATGGAATGTGAAAACCTGAGTATGATTCTTCTCTGGGAGAATCTCTTCCCCAGAGGAGATTCACACCAGTGATGATTCCAGTGCCAAATCCACATAAATAGCAGTGCCAGTGGGGATTTGGGGTTGTAGACATCAATGGTTATCATTACTGCAGTGTGTAATCAGCTTAGTGCATTCATATGAGGTTGGGGGGTGTACTTGAGAGATCCAGTGTGTATTTACAGGTAAATAGTGACATATTATGATAGCCATTCTAGTTCAAATACATTTGAAGATGTGGTGGCATATTAATAATAACTTATAGCCAGAAAGGGAATTGATTATTATCCAGTAATTTCAGATGTTTTACTTTTTTAGCTCTGCAGTAAACTCAAACAATTTAAATGGAGCAGAGATTTCACAAAAAAATCCCTTGAATTTTGAATTACATTGAATTATTGTTTACCAAGTTATTGGCTGGTAAATATGTGTTTAGAGTCCTAAGCAGTGCTGCCAGTGCAAATTAAAGCAGTCTGTTGTGCTTATCACTAAGGTAATTTCTTAGAAGATCCTCAGATGTATTTCCTGGCAAGACCCCTGGAAGACAGATACACAGTGAACAAGCAGCTGTTTATCTGCTCTAGTTTGTGTGTGGCCATAGCCTTTACTTACCGTAAACTGTCTAGATCTGTACTGGTTTATTGATTTCCTTGGGAGGAGATTGTTTTTATCACTGGAGTGAGCATTTTATAAATAGTCATGAATTTTCCTTCACAGCTCCCTGTGAGACAAAAAGGTATAACTGCTTTCAGGTTACAAATAAAAAAATGAAACAAAGGAGAATAAACACCACAACGTGAAAGTGTTTGTTAGTGAATCTGAGCCTACATGCTCAGTTTGAAAGACTAAATATTTGTTTTAATATTTTATTATGCAAGATACATTCTATGTAAATTATATACATGTTGAAATCTTGAAAGAGGTAGATTTGGATGTAAATATTATTGTGGGAACTTTCTTGAAAGGCATTTTCAGGGTCATTAAATCCTTGTAATTGCAAGCATGCCATACAATCTGTTTCATAAACTGACTGAATTTTTCTAAAACTAGTTAGGTATTTTGCTCATATTACTGTACTAAAAAAAAAATTGCCCCAGAATTTGGTTGCTGGGAGGGTTAAGAATTATCTTGTAGCTTCTAAACTCAATTTCATACCCATTTGTTCATATAATAGCAGTGACTACTGCTTCCATTAAGTAATTCTTTTCATTCCTGGTGCTTATCAATCCACCTTTGCTTTGCTAAAGTAAACCAGATAAGAATGAATCATATCAAACTGACAAAGGCTAACTAAATTTTGAACAAAAGTGTCCAGCCAAAGGTGTAATGCAGTTTAACAATCCATTCAGACCTTAATATTGGATAAATTGCTGTGACATAGCTTGTCTAGACAAGTTTTAAGGGAATAACTAACTAATACTTACTCAGGTAGTCCTCATACTTTGCTCGTGATTTATACCACTAAGTTTAGGCAACTGCACAGTGGAAAGAATTGGGAAACTGGCATTAGATGGCAGTTCTGGAGAGCAGCCAGTAGCAGTTATTATTGGAATTGGACTTACTGATTGTCACTCACTGTGGTTTGGCATTGTGCGTATTAGAAACTTCCATCCTGAAAGACACTAAGATGAGACTTTTTGTTCTAGAGATTTTCGTCTTCTCTATTCCACAGAAAGTAATTATCAGCTGGACTTTAACACGGAATCTGAAAGTCTTCCACTTTTAAGAGGCTCTGAATTAACAAGACAAGCAGAAAATAATTTAAAATGAAATACTATCAGCTTCAGCTTACTGTTCAGGAATTTACGTTTTATCCTGACATTTTTACTTTATCCAATATAGAAGCTGAGGTGGTAATATATGGGGAGCCTCCAGCTTCTAACAATCCATATTCACTCCCTGTGAACTAACACAGGCCCATTGAATAAGAAGACACAAAACTAACCCTGAAAAAAGGGAATACCATGTAATGCTGATACTTGTGGACTGATAGAAAAGTGTGTCTGATTGGAAAGTAGTTTCAGCTAAGTGGAATTGCACATAGGCAGATTGATACACTTGGAAAATTGCTTTATTCCTTCTTTTTCTGCATACTCTGATGTGGCAATTTCCCATGGCTCATCTTCAGCTTTATCTATCTAACTTGTCACTAGCTGGTTTACACTGTTACAGTTTAATTGTGTGTCAAAACACTTTTGATATGCACTTACAATATGTACTTATGTGCTTTCCTTTTCATTGGATATAGAAGCAAGTTGAGTTGTTGAATTTATCTGATCCACAAATAACCTTAATTCTACACTTTCTTTCATCAAACCACTTTATCAGTACTCAAGTCAGTGATATCAAACAAAATATTTAGTAACTATTGCTTTTTTTCTCTATCTTTGTATGTATAAACTTACTGTCTGTGTTATAATAATTTTCAAGTTTTTCTACAGTTTTTCTAACACAATTTATGCTGGACAGTGACTGCAACCTGCCAAGCAAATTTTGTCAATATTCTAACTTAACTACTTATGCCACAATTACTATATCCATTTCTTGAACAAATAAAAATAATCCAGTAGGCAGATATGAAGATACCACTTAGACTTTTGGATTCTCTCAGGTATTTTTCACAAGGGAAAATCCAAGGCTGGTATCTCATAAAATGGTAAATTTAAGGTTAGGAAACCTAGTATCAGATTAAAAGTGTCCACAAGACACCACATGGAAAAAAGTTAATTTTTATGGTTCATGTATAGTTAAACATTTTTGAAGGTGAAACTTTGCCCAGCAGACATTATATCTGATCATTTCACCTTCTAGAGCCAGTGTAAACCAAGATAAAGTCTAAACAAAGATAGACCGAGACAAAGCACAAGTACAGCTTTAGCTAACTTGGAGGAAATGTTACCACAAGGGTGTTTCTGATTCACTTGGTGAGCCCAGTGCATCACAGATCGAAGATGAATTAATGAAAAGCCATACCTATGGTAAAGACAAGAGAGATTCATACTTTCATAGGTACTGTAGGTCAAGTTCAAATTTAGAAGAAAGATTAGGTTTTACTTGTAACCTGCACTATGTGACAATATTAAACCAACTGCTCCTTGCTAGAACTTTGTCATATATTCCACTGTAAATAACCTAAGAAAAAATGCCCATTTTCAAGTGAACAATTTCTATTTTATCCTTACTTTGCCCATATAAGGAGAAGAATTATTTAAGGAAAACTAAGAAAATTAACATAATTATAAATTTTCTGTTTTAAGTTGCTCAGTATTTCTCTAGAAACATTCTCCAAATTGTGAAATTAAAATTTCTTACTACATTATTGTATCACCTGGAAGAACAAGTAGGTCATGTTTTCAGAATGCAAACAAATTTTCTAGATAGCTCTTCTCTGGAATTTGCTCCAGAGTAGCTCTAAATCATAGTAAATGTCATCTACTTTATTGAAAATTAAAAATACCTTTCCTCATGTAATAACATCAATCCATTGAAAACTTAGTGTGAGCAAAATAGTAATCAAAATACCATTGTCACCCACATAAGATCCATTATTTTATTCATTATTCCTATAGCATTTTTTACCATTCATATTACAACAGCAAACCCTATTTGTATGTAGCATTCCCCTATGTACAAAACTCTTGCACTTGTGCATGCACTAGAGGGCTTCCAGATTTTTCAGATGGCTGGTAGTGTTTTTTGGAAAATTGGATTTTTTTTTTTTTTTTTACTGAGAGAAATTACACATAGGCAAGCTGAGATGTTTGGATTGGTACAGTGTCTTATCCATTAGCAACTAAGCCATGAGAAAACTTCCAACACAAAAAAGTGCCTCTCTTCTTTTTGTGTCTGTGCAAATTTCAGACACTCTCAAGATAAAAAAAAAAAAAAAAAAAAAAAAAAGGGAATTACAGTAATATGATTCAAAGTACAGCTTGTTGCAGGAGCCATGAAGGTCACAGGTCACGTGGTCATACAACTGCAGCAAGAGTTAGCAAAGTTTGAAAAGCTGGTAAATATTCAGAAGCTGTCCAGAACACTGACAATTGCATCTAGAAATCTAGTTTTCAAATTAATACTTGAATAGTCAGCTTTGAGAGAAGTTGTCACTTTCATAGTATTTGTTTTTATATCTTTTGGAGAAGCCTATTAAATTGTTATTTCCCATGGAAAAGACAAGAGCAGTAGGAAGTAGAGATGTAAAAAGCTGCTCCATATAATTTAGAGACCACAAAAAAGTCCAAAAAATCTGGCTAATACAATGTGCTGCCAAGGTGGACACAGACTGACAAGACTAGAGAAAGACTTCTAAATCACAATGCTATTTTGTGAGGAATTCCTGGAAGGAAGTTGGCTTTATTTACCCAGGAACAGATTTAGTCAAAAAGCACTGCTGTGCCTCACTATGGATGTATCTGTATGCAAACTGTTTTTTCTTAGTCTGTCATAGTTGCTTCTTCTCTATATGCCCTTGGTTGAAATAACATCTGTCAGCAGAAAAAGAGTACTGCCAGTGTAATTTTCACCAACTGCTGTTTTCATTTCATTTCAAAATATGATGTGATAAAAATAAAATCCATAGTAGCTGTAATAGTAGCTCTCAACACAGAGTTATACAATAAATACAGACCATGAAGTTCTTGTGTAGATGAGATGTTTGCAGTCGGGTGTTTATTATTTTAGCAATACTTTTAGGAATACACTGCTATTATGACGTGTTGGTACAACTTGCTATGCAGCATATTCCAGCATCTACTAATTGTTGTTTACTACTAGGGTTAAGAGTTACCTTACTCTACCTACTGGGAATTTTCTTTTCTGTTATATGTTGTTCAAAGATTTTTGAAAAGCGCTGACACATTCTTACCATTCACTATTAATACTGAAATCTTAAGGTTAGCTTGGAAAAGCAAGGGAATGTTTTGGCTTAGTTTTTCTACATCTGTCCTAAAAGGGATTGCTAATTTTCTGGTGTTGTCATTTTGAATTCCAGACATTACAATAATTAGACCTGAACATTGTGAGTAAAATCTCGGTCCTGATGTGTGCCTGGTGTTCAGTTCACCTAGAATTTTTAAGTATGAAGAAAGGTACATAGAAGGATAGAAATGGTGACAATAGAATTTTCCTTATAAGATGGTATCAACAGAGAAGATAAAAATCAACTCTCTGCATGTTCCCTAAACATAGGATAAGAAAAAAAGGGTCTGAATTGTAGAAAGGAGAGTTAGGAGAATATTCATATGTTCTTGTAGGATGGAAGATGAAGACACCAATCTCCAATCAAAGAAGCTTATGTAAAGAAGTGCTCCCTGGGGACAGGAGAGGAGATGCAGGGTAGGTCTGTGAGTGCCCAGCTGCTTACAAAAGATGGTGACCAGTGGTATTCATGAGCAGAGTCCCAGCTACTGACTCCAGTTTGTCTTCCGAGCTGTTGTTTTAGTGAGTATATGGCTCAAGCCAACTACAGGCTCCTTGGAGTACATAGGATGTCACTTTTCTAGTCTAAGCTATTCCTCTGCCTCTGTCCTGCAGAACACGGGGTGTGATACCAGCTCCTGTCTCTTCTGTTGCCTCAGCCAGGCAGGTGTTGAGAGGTACATAGTACAGATGTTTTACAAACCTATCATATTAACTGATTTTAAGTAATGTGTACAATATTTTTTCATCTGCTACTTCCAAGTATGCTTGGAGTGTTTCCAACAATAGCACTTCCTCTCTCAAGATCTTACAGTATAGCAGAGCTCTTTCGAATGATCTCTTCAGTATGCTTTTGTCTGTGAAAGGCAGTACAAATTTCAGTGTATAAAGTGTGACTGTAAGGGGTGTTGAACCACAGGAATGTCCCTCAGAGCTATTGCTAGTTGTTCAATGCAGTCTGTGGGAAGGACAGAACTGCTAGAGAAACCAACAAGATGATTTTGAAATATCAGTGAGAATTGAATTCCAGAATTTAAGAAAGTTCCTCTTGTTACATCTCTTACTGGAAAAAGGAGACACGATAGAGACAAGTGTAAAGCTATGGACACAGACTGTATCCACAGTATGCATGACACACTGTACTCCTCATGTCTCATGAGTATTATATTTACTGAATAGGGACTGAAAGAACCAAAATTTCTCATGGTTTTATATGTTCAAAATCTACAAGTAAAATTATTTGAGAAACAGATTTGTCATTTGGAAGGAATTATGATTACAGATTATGAACAGCAAATAGGTGATAAAGTATGTTATGCACATCAGTGTCATGGTCATTCAGCCTCACTATGAACTTCACTGTCTCATCAGAGTATAAACATTAAATAGAGATAAGTTATTTTCAATCTCCTTCAGCTGCAGCATATCACTACGACCATGATTATATGTGTCTACAAAAAATCTCAAGATTCCTGGTTTAATGATTAAAGTTCACTGATTGATATTCATGTGTCAACCAATTTCACCTAAGCATGGGCTACCAGAAGGGGCAGTTTTGTCTTACCCCTCAGTCCCAACCACAAAGGTCACTTCTGTCAGAAGTGGTGCTCAGTTCACAATGGAAATCTAACCCATGGAACAAAAGATGCAAAAATAAAATTACTTTTAATCTACATCAGCTGCAGTTTCATCCTGCAGCCCCAGGCGCCCTAGTTGCAGGCATGAGGGTTAGGGAGAGGAAGCAGAGCTGGCAACAGGGACTAGGGGGCCAGTGGGATTTGCCTTCTCCACAGCAACCCATGTTTAGCTCAGGATAATCTCAACTGCAGTCTCAGTGTTTGCACGGCATTTAAAAAATGCCTTTACTCTCCCCTTTGTGTTGGTAAAATATGCAGTTACCTATTTATTTTTATTGACATACCTGTTTAATAGTTCCTTGTGGAACACTTATACTAGTCCTTGGATATTCTCCCAAACTGAAGATACTTAGAGCAATGTAAAACACTATCCTACTATATTATGTACACATTATTTATAGCAATATATTATATATATATTAATATATAATTATTATTATATTGTTATGATAAAATGTATGTTACTATAGTATTATTATAGTAAGATATAATGGTTATTTCCTCTGGTTATTAAGTTATTTCCCAGTGTTTTAATTACTGACATTCTTCCGAAACCAAAGGCAACAATTAGATTGATCTTAAAATGGGTTTCCTTACTGTACTTTAGCTTGTGGTTTATCTTTATAAAGAGTCAGCAAGACTCTAGAAGTCATCAGCAATGTGGATAAAAAAATGTGAAGTTCACTCTACATTTTTCTCTCATAAAATTGCTGCTTTCCTTGCTGCTCTGAAATTCTTGCCTATGTACCTACTGTTCTACAAGTTTCCCTCCCTGATTTTGTGGTTATTTGAGAGCTTAACTTCAAGGGGTGGTGTGGGTTGTTACTGCTCTGGTACAGAGGCATGAAAACCAGGTATCTTTAAAGGTTAAGACTTGATGGCAGATCCAGATAATGCAGTTCCGAACAAAGTCCAAACTACCAAAGGCCAATTTTATATCCCCTACTTCATTGCAGTTGAACATGAGCTCCAAAACATGGATTTATAACCCAGCTGGTGAGCAGTCTGACTTTGCTCTTCATGGGCCAATAGGCTGAATCAAAAATATTACTTTTAAACTACATATATGTGAAAAATGAAAAGTGATTCTTTATTCGTCAGACTGGGAAAAAAAATAGTTGCTTTGAAAATGTTCACTGGGATAGTGTCACATGGGATGGCAGTTTTCTAACCTCTTCTCTCTGTTCCTGTCGTCATGCGTTACATTTTTGCTCTCTTCCATTTGTCACTTAATTGATCCCTTTCAACCGAGTGGGACACTCACTACCTTTCTCTGTTTCGTAGATTACTTCATTGCATGTCTGGATAACCTTCGTGTTTCTCCTGTTGTCTCTGGGTTTAAATTGTTGGAGCAGACTCTCCCCCTGCTGCTCTGTTTTGTAGCGCACAACACAGTACAGTCAAAGTAGGTAAGTTTCCACTTAATTAACAAAGGAAATTGTAGGGGAATAATTTGAAATCTAATCTATTATTTTAAACAGCAGCTTTGAATAATTTCTCCATAATAACATTGAATAAATTTTCTTAAAAGCTTAATCTACTAGCAGAGCAAACCCTAAGGAAAATGGGAGGAATTTGAAAGTTTTCAGTCAGCAAAACCTGAAGTTGGTTCTTCCCCATGTATTTCTTCTCCAAAACTCCCATGCACCACATTATTCCCACAAGGCCACGTGCCTGGCTGTGAAGAAGTTGTGCTGCAGACTGACTTAACCAGTTTTTTACAAAGACCTTCTATCCACCACATCGCACTTGTAGCTGCTTTGGTATTCGTACAGCCCAGTGTTACACCTACATAAGCATAACGGTTTGCCAGTAAATTAGCCTTATGATTTCAGTGAAATAAAGTCTGCCTACAGGTGTAACAGTCTCTTTGCAGTTCTGTGACCTGCTATGACTTGAAGTCTTACAGGTTTTTTTCGTAAAATCCATCAAGGCAATTTTAATTCTTTGCATTCACATTCAGTGAATTCAACATATGGAAAGGTCACTGCTAATGCAAAAACCTATTCCATAAGCCTCTTCCACTGTCTGGCTAGGATTTAAAAAATGAGCTCTTCACGGTAAACACTGTACAAGCAACACGGGCTTCTGCAGTCAGTGTTTCTCCTGACTTCCTCAATTTGATTTAGTATCACATATGTGGTGGCCGATTTAAGTCTTGATCTTCCTCTCTTGCCACCACGTGCGAATTTAACCTCTTAAGGGTCAAAAAGCAAAGCTGTAAGACAGGCAGAATGCAAAAACAGCTTAAGTGTTATTGCATATAAAAGACTGTAAAATTAGAGGGGTTGCGGCTTCATTTGCCGTCTGACCGAGGGTCGCGCAGAGCACGCTGCGGTCCCCAAGCGCACCGGGCGGCGGCGGTGCCGGGGCTGGGACTCGAACCCGCGTCCTGCGGAGGATGAGGGCGGGCGTTGGCACGTGCGCACGCGCGCGGCCGGCGGGGCGGTGACGAGGCGGGCGGCCGTGCCGGGCAATGGCGCGGCTGCTGGAGAGGCTCCCGGCGGGACGGGCGATCCAGGTGGGCTCCCCGCGGGCCTGCCCGGGGCGGGGCGGGCGGGTGGGCACCCGTGAAGGGAGGCAGGGCCCGCCGGCGGCGCGGGGCTGCGGAGCGGGCCGCGGTGCCACAGGACTGTGCTTTGGGATGCTGGGGCGGCCCTCGGGCTGGGCAATGAGCGGCCCGGGCTGTGCGTGCGGCCCGGCGGTGCCGCTGCGCGGGGGCTGAGGCGCCCCTCGGCTCGGCATCTCGGCCGGACTGCAGCTGTGCTCGCAGCTGTGCTCGCAGCTGTGCAGGCCGCGTCTGAGTCCGGGGTGATGTGAAGCGCGTTGTGGCTTCTGTGGCCAGACCTCGTCAACTGCCCTTAAGGGGAGAAGGGAGGACAGTTCACATTCAGGGGGTTCCTGTTCACATTCAGGCAGTTCCTGTTCACATTCAGAGAGTTCCTGTTCACATTCAGGCAATTCCTGTTCGGGGCTGTTTTGAACGGTGTCCGGGTTGTAGTCTGGAAGCATTGAGGCAGTCGCCAGTAGAGGGAGGGTTGGTAACTGAAGTGCTTGATCAGTCTCATATGAGGTATGGACTAACCGTGAGAGAATTATAAATTATGTATCGCATCGTTTCAGTTCCTTCATAAGGTAGTTGATGGCATCTGTGGCCGTGCGTACCCTCGATACCAGGATTATGGCAATGTTTGGAGCTTGTCAGAGTGGATGCAGGTTTTAGAAGAAACTATGATGTATTTCAAAACTGCAGTTGGCAAAAATATGTCTGATGAAGAGGTAAGGGCTCATCACTGATTAGCCTTGACTTGGGGAGATCATGACCGGAGTGATTTGTTTTGTAGTTTGTTTAATTGTAAAATATTTTAATAGTGTAGGATTTGAATCATAGTGGATTCAGCCTAAGTAGGTAGAAGGTAAGCAGCATCTAGAGATAACACTGCCAGGACTGCTACAACAAAAAGTTAAGTAGATGCTGATTTCTAAATACTTTTCTGATATCACAGGATACTTGTTAAATTGGTATTTTGAGTATCCCCAGATTAAATCCTTGTCTATAATACTGCTCATTAACAATAAACTCAGCTCATTTTCTTGTTTGGTTTTCTTTATTTGTCAGTACTGCATTGAAGTGGTGTAAAATATTGACTGTATGTAAATCTTGTAGAAAATCTAAGTGTGAATGGAGGACCATGTGGTAGAGGGACTGTAATTCAGGCCATTCCTATAGGTATAAACTTTGCAAAATCTTGTTCTATTATTAGAAATATTAATTCTCCTCTCTTGCCTATTGCTTGTATTTTGACCACCTGCTGGCAGCTGGGTCAAAGAAAGACACCTGTGTAGCCTTGGGGACCTCCCTACATCAGTGTTTCTGTTTCAGCTGAGCTGATGTATTTAGCCTCTGCCCTGGTCCTGAGAAATTTGCAGACCTAAACCTGAGTTGTTTGGGGCTGTAATGTTTTTTTGATTTCAGGGTGGCATGTCAGAAGGCTGATAAAACCTCTGTTCTCTGGTGTCTTTTACTTTAAATGATTTTTTTTCCTCTGTGTGTTGCTGTGGTAAACACTGACTCTTAACTATCAAAGACAGAGAGCAGCCACAAAGGGCAGGTTAGATATTTTGGTTATTGCAGGTGGTACATATTAATTCTGTGGTTTGTAGTGCAATTAATCACGGTTTTAATTTTTATTTTTGTAGGCTGCTCAGCAGATAGTGGAGTTAAGTTCAGATTATCAAGAAGCAATCACAAAATGTCTGAAAGGTAGAAAGGAAGAAATCAGGAATGCCCTAGTAGAAAATGTACATGCAATCTCTTCTGCCCAGCTGCAGGATTTTGACTGGCAGTTAAAGGTGAGAGTGTTTCCTTGATATTGTTTGAATGAAATGTTCTGCAACAGAGAAGCAACTTGATACAGTCCCATTAGGCCTGCTCCCTCTGCAGAGTGGTTTGATTTTTGCAGGTAGTGCAAAAGCATGTTAATGGCTGATGCAAAAACACATCAAAGACTTGCCAGAAACCTGAAAAAGTAAATTTAAAAAATTTGTTTTATTTTGTTTTTCCCTTTTTTCTTTTAAAGCTGCTCAGGGAAACTTGGTGCTCTTCACATAGCACTTGGAACACCAGAAAGTTTTGTATGCCGTTATGATTTTGAGGCCTGAATAAACAGTGTTTTTTCTCAAAGGAAATAAAAATATATGCTTAATTTTAAGATTAGTTCACTGATTCAGAATAAGTTTTATTGGCTTTCTTCAAATGTTTGTATTTTTGCAATGGACATTTAATAATTAGTGTGAAATAATTTATCATTAGACTTCCTGTTTTGGTAATAAACCAGTGATACTGGAGTTGCCTAAGTTAGGATGGTGGTTTGAGGTAATGAAGACCTTTAGCTCAATCAAAGACTTAAAAACATTACTTACACTGTTTATATTTTTGCTTAGACTAGGAGAGCTATTAAACAGATTTGTAGAGCTGTTAAATAGTTTTCCATGTTCACAAGAGTGCTTGATAGTTTCTGCAGCAAACAGCTTTGGAAATCAAAGAACAATGCCCAAAACAGACAAGTTTTTGCAAGAGCAGATGTGGCATCATAATGTACTTTAGATGAACTGTTACTGGGCTTGATCTCCTGCTAACTGCATTTACTGCTGACAAAAATATGGACATATGTGAACTCTTGTATTTTGTATGTGGCTTCTTTTAAATTTTTTGTGTAGACAATTTTTTGAGATTCTTTCTATTTTGTGATGCAGTTTCTGGTACATGTCTGAACTATTATTTTTCTTACAACCACTTTTTTTCCCCCTTGAGCTGTAATAATTTTTTACTTTGCTTGCCATGATTGAACTCTGTTGTATTCTGTTCTCTAAAGATAGGTCTGTACAATACTAACCTGTAGTACTGTCAACTGATCTTTGGTTTTAGGGCATTTTAAAAGCCTTATCTATGCCAGAGTGAGTATCATAGTCAATAAAAAAGAAAGCACAATTGGCATGTAACCTGCATCAGTGTTTGTCTAATAGGATATCTGACAATATGTTTGTTCAGCTGCAGTGTTGAAAAATGCATAAAGGTCTCCTCCTTCTCCCAACAAGCCCATTCTGTAAGACCCTTCTTGCTGATTAGAAGACCTATTTGAATATGGTAATTTTGGAATCTAAGTAATTCATTAAGAGCCATGATCAAATGTATCCTTTGTTTTCACCTAGAATACCAAAATGTGGTAGCTGAAAATTTTAACAAATTGGTTTTGGCAAGTGTATATGACACTTTCAAGTCTGTGAAGAGGGTGATCTTTATTCAATATATTTTTGATACTAACAAATAAAAATCCCAATATTGGAGGAAAAAACCCTGGAAACAGCAGAGATGACTCATTTGAAGTTAATTTTGTCCTGCTGATGTTTATTCTGGTATTACAAGTACAGATGTGATATTATGAAAGACTAAAAATTTAATGGCTCCACCTTATACTTGTTGTTGTGTCAATCTGCATAGCTTGCTCTCTCCAGTGATAAGATCTCCATGCTGCAAATGCCACTCCTCAATCTTGATTTGGATGTGAGAGAGAATGGTGAAATTAAGCCAATTTCTATAGAGATGAATAAGGAAGAGTTGCAGAACCTAATAAATGCACTGGAAGCTGCTAATAAGGTAACTTTTACTGATTAATCTTTTGTTCCTGGCTTGTTAAATACTGATTTATTTGTAGCAGAATTCATAGAATCAGAATGGTTTGGGTTGAAAAGGATCTGTAAAGGTTGTCTAGTCTAAGCTCACTGCCATGAGCAGGGACATTGTTGACTGGGTCAGGTTGCTCAGAACTACTACTCCAGCCTGACTGAGGGGTGGGGCATCTGTGTCCAGAGTCTCACCACACTCATTTTAAAGTACTTCTTCCTAATATCTAGACTAAATCTAATTAATTTAATATGATTACCCTTATCCTATGCTGAAAGATTGGTGAGGACACCCATGTTTTCCTCAGCTTCACAAAATGTCTGTGTCTGGGAGAGTTATTTGGTTCATATTAAGTCCTTTAATTTCCATGGCATAGTGAATCAAGAAAAAAGTTAAAAAGATTACAGTGTAGTGACCCAAGAAGAGAATTTCAAGTGAAACTATAAGGCTTCTGAGACACTGAAGGGTCTCAGATTTCTTAATAGAAAAGGCTAAGGAAAATGACGGTTTGAAGAAAATGGTGTTTACATGAAATTATAGCCCTTAAGAGCTTTCACAGCTTGCTTCCATATGGATTTTCTTCCCTGCAAATGAAATAAAAATAGTACATGAGCAAGGATTCTTCCAGGACAGACTTCAGTGTTCACATGCTCTTTGTTCTGCTTGAGGGTCTGTATGGAAGCTGTGGGATGCTGTCATCTCCATACTTCTGTGAGCACACAAGGAGGAATTAACTTTAGAATTGGTCCCTTGGCTCTGGTTTGTGCAGAAGGAATCTCACTGGACCTGGACTTGCTATTCTGCTTTTTGATTACAGGCAGCTGAAGAATGGTTTGAGTGCAGTAAAGGGTAAAGAAAGTTATTTTAAGTGATAGTTTTGTGAGATTGTAAAAGAGAGTTGAGAGAGGAATGATGTGTTGTTCAAAGGAAAGATGCTTATTCAGTTGCATGTTATACCAAAACAGAAAGCAAAAGGCTTCTTTTCATAGGCTACTTAAATTTTTTTCTTAACCAGCTTTAATCTCATTCCTTTTCTCCTTTTTGAAGGTTGTCTTACAACTGAAATGATGGAATTCAGATCAACAATATATGCTGGTGGTGGCTCCCTGAATGATTTGGGGAAAAATGTGTTTGCTGCAAAGTGGAAAGGTTCTGGTGCTGTAAAATACTGAAGTCAGAAGAGTGTTATGACCAAATGAACTACTACTCCTTCAATGAAAATAATAAATTATTGTATCCATTTGACCAAAAAAATGAAAATCTAATGTACAGTTTCTTTTAGTACTAAAGATTTATAGACATTTGGAAGAAAATCACTTACAACATGTGCCATATTTGTTTTGGTAAAATTTTGGCAGTGATTGCACAGGTGCCTGGTAACACTAAGACATCTTGCTGACATTGTATGTTACCTTATCTAAAGCGCCATGCTAATAAAGAACAAGAGAGTATTTGTAGCATTAATGTATTTAAACTTGTAAATATAGTAAATAAACACCTGACTTTGTGTGTGAATAATTGTAGTAGGCTGTTTTTTGATTTATGAATCACTAAACTCATTCTTTTTAGATGTTGGGGAAAATCACCTTTAAAAACAAAGCCAGTGTAGAATGAAAGAACAGTTGAGGTTGGATGTGAGCTCTTTGAGGTTGTCCAGCTTCATTCCTCAAACATGGAACTAAGAGCAGGATGTCCAGGCCTGTCTCCTGAATATTTCCCCATGGTTGAGGCACCACAATTTCTCTAGGCACCCTGTTCGCTGCTCAGAAGTTGTAATAGCTGTTAGACTTTATTGAAAATCTGAGTATTTTTAATACAACCATCAAAATTATATTTTTAATAGGGGGCATAACAACACAGTGTGAATGGCTAGAGGGGGACAGGAGCTGCAGGTGACAAGCAGTTGAGAAGTAGCAGCTAAAACACAGCATTGCATTTGAAACGTGCATCCTGACCTTACATCTCTACAGGTGAATGTAAGGCACATAATGGCCTCTAGCAGATGGCAAGGAAAAGGACCAGAAAGACTGGAGAATGGAGCTTGCTCTTTGTACTGTCTGTCAGATTTCTTTTTTTTTTTTTTTTCCTTGCTCAGAGAGTTAGGTACTTCTGGAACAAGCAAGGTCTCCTGTTGTGACAGATAAGGCCTTTGTGGAGACTGTACCAGAGCAGATTAATGGAAAAGCTAGAGCTTTCACCAGACCCATTACACTGGTGTCATCTTCAGCTACACTTTGCTGAATGCAGGTAGACATAAGTGGGTATCAAATAGGACAAACCTGCACAGGACAAAAGCATGTGAAACAAGATCATGGCCAGGAGCACATCTTGAGGAGAGTTTTTGGTGTGAGGAGCCCCACTGACAAAGAAACTTGGGCCTGTGGCTAAGAATTAGGCCAAAGGTGTGAGAGTTTAAAGAGACCCCCATTAGCATTAAAGAACTGAATTTTGTCCTTGTTTTTCTGCTCTATTTCTGCCTGTATCTGTATTTTCCTGCATTCTTCCATGTGTGAGCTCATTCTAATTAACTGGCTACAGCATATGGATTACTTTTGGAGTTTGCACATCCCACCACACTAACTGGTAAGTATTGTTCCTAGGAGATGCTGCCCTTTTGGCCCCATTCTAGAACAGGGTTTCCTATTCTCCCAGTCCTTACCTGGCAGAGCAGCTCACTTCTGGGTCCTGCAGTGGCATGGGCAGAAAGCCCCCCAACTAACCATCATAAATATGTTCAGGAAATCTCTCTGGTTTTGCAAATACTAAGGAGAGATCTCTTGAGTATGTAATTTACAGCAGAAACAAAACTTTGCACAGGAGACTTTTTGAAGCAAAAGCTAATGGAATCAGTACCTACAATACAATAGACATACTGTAGGAAGTTTTAATTTCACCACCTAAAAAGCACCTACAGAAATTCACACTGCATAAACAGACATGCAATTTGAATCAGAAAATCAGCATATCTTGATACAAAATATAAAAGTGAATTATAAAAATAATGTTACTTGTCCTCTGCTGATGTTCATTGCACTTTTCTTTGTTTCACAGAAATGTTTCCTTGGTTTCAGAAAACTTTTTTTTTTTTTCATATCAACCATGTCAGCTTTGATCTTGGTATGCTAAAGGACCAGAACTGCATATGAACAGCAAAATGTCAGTATGGAATTGACTGTTGTTATAAAACTGCTTTTGCAACAAAGCAATTATATATGCCAAGAAGCTGTGTTTTTAAAAGATCTAATTAAGTATGTAGAACATTTCTGAGTTCTGAAGCAAGCCTTTCTGAATGGAAACATGTTGAGACATAATTATGCTTTCTTCTGAAAGGTGGTTTTAAGAACCAGTAACACCCTATCCTGAAATATGCACATTTTGATTTGTGAATTAATATTTATAATGCAGTATCAGCAGTAAAGGGATTTTTACTCTTCTGATACTAAAGAATGCTTTCATAAGCATAAGCTTTCTTAAGTGCATCAAGATAGTCCATAATGGTTTTTTTACTTCTTTAAATCAACCTCAATTACATTTAGTAGTATACACTCCTTCCTCTGTAAAATTTTAGTTCATACCTGCTTTAGGCCTTATTCAGAAAGACCAAATGACTCCCACCAAAACCTTGAAAAGGAGGCAAATATCACAAAGATTCATTCTTTGGACTTTTGCAGGTCTTTGTGGAGAGTACTACATAGAGAAGCATGTTTTTAAGCATTAGGTTATTCAGCTAGTTTAGCTAATAGAGTAATAAAAGGCACTGGAAGATGTGGGGATTTTTCTAACTAGGAACTGCTGCAGGTCTGCTTTGGTGATGGACTATCTGTGGGGAAGGATTCCTAGCATCATATAGAGTAAATAAATTTTTTGATGGCCTACAGTAATTTTTTGGGGGGAGGGTGAAGGCAGAGGTTTCAGATCTGTTGTATTTCTGTTGATACTGTTTTAAATGGGAGCCAGAGCAATGTTGGATCATCTAATGAGAACTGCTATTAACTTCCTTTGTAAAACCCAATTCTGAATTCTTTACCTATGCCGAAGTCTCATTCAGCTTTCTTAAAATGATGATTTGCCTGATTGTTTCAGAATGTTTGCTATAGTGTACAACATTCAAAGTTTCTTCTGAAAATCTAAAAAAAAAAAAAAATCAGGTAATATATTGTCAGCTAGATCAAAACAGCAAATGACATTTCAGAGACAGGAACAAGGAGACTGGTATGTTCACAGATGTGAATGAGATGGCTGATGTTCTCATCGAAAGGCATGATCTGCTAAGGGGACCATCTTTATTAGTTTTGTGGCAGTGTGATTGATTTGGTACTTTTGCATGAGACTGTGCAGGTACAGAGAGCCAGGGATGAGTTAAAAGAAATTGGTCAGAGATGATCTCTATCAATGTGACATGCTTCTGCTGCCATATAATTATTTTAGTTCCTCATTGGTATTAATAATCAAATGCAACTGGACTTTGCAAAAAAAAAAAAAAAACCAAAACCACCAAAAATCCACCAAAAACAAAGAGTGACTTCCAGGCCATTTCTTAGATTGGCACCAGCATGAGACAAGAAGGGATGTTTTTGTAATTCTTTGGGACTCAAGATTACTTACAAAATAATTGAGAAATACACATGTCAAGGAGCAAACAACATCATTAGATTTAATTCTGTGCTCCAAGGCAGCCAGTAGACCAAAATCACATGGTATTCTTTTAAGAAATGCCAGCTTTTTTATTTGTCACTTAATTATTTCAGCCTGTGCATATACATTTTAGCATGCTGAAATTCATTATTCTTGTGTAATCTCTTGTCTTCCTTGGGCTGCAGGGTGATTGGTTGCCCAAGGAGGTAGGAGGAAATGCACAGTCACAGATGTGGGGAGGGTGTGCTTTGTAATAGAGAAAACATTTTTAAAGAATTTTTTTACATAACAGATACAATCCAGCCCTTTTTTTACTAATACTCCCAAGGATGTGTTAGCAATGCATCCTCAATATGTGAGAATTCACAGGAACAGGGTCCTTGGTGATGTGAAACATGGCCCTCAGGTCCTGGGTGCCTTTCCTCATGATTTATGTCAAGAAATCTTCCACTTCCAGTATAAAGGGAAGGAACATTTCCTGTAAGGGTGAACTACGTGGAGCAGCAGATATTCTGAAATTGCAATCTCTGTGCTGTTCAGTGGTAGCATAAAGCAATGTAATGTCAAAATATTCCTGTTTCACTGAAAAGACTGGTTTTTGTGTCCAATAAGGCTGGAGTTCATCAAGCTTCTTTCTGCCAGGGAGGAGGGGTGGATTAATGTGAGCTTTGTCCTCTGCTGAGCTAGCTGCTTTGTTGAAACTTGTAGGAATGTAGTATCTCAGATCCTTACTGTTCTTTTTGCTTTTGGTTGAAATTCTCAATGGTTTCAAATATTGTTGGGAGACTCCCAGGTAGGCACACAAATATACATGCTAAGGGACAGTAGAAACTCAATGCCTCAGGAAACTGAGCCAAAAACAACTTCTGGCAGAAATTGCATGAGAGCTGCACAGACTGCATGGGTGTTTAGCTAAAACCTAATTAGCAATAGGACCTTACCTGTGCTGATCTTGAAGTCTGGTTCCTCAGGGTAGGGAAACTACTGAAGTACAGCTGTGAGAAAACTTAGCATTACAGCATTATTCACCTTTATTACATGAAAGCCAGCCAAGTTACTCCAACTTATTGATGGGAAGAGATAGTGTTTCTTTTGCACTCCATAATTTGTAGCTCCAGATGGCATGTGCCCGGGTAACCCATAAAGGGGCTCATTTTGCTATGCCATGCCACTATGACCACTGACTTTTCCTTGCTGTCAAGCTATTGCTCTCAGGTGAGAAATGTTTTCTTCTGCATTTTTCTATAGAAGTAGTTTACCTACAGTTAGTTGCTCTTGCCTCTGTATATGATGGGTTATTAGTCCCTGCTGCCAAACTTTGTACCAAGAGCTGGTGGCTGTTTCCTAACTCAAGGTTGTAGCTTCCAGCTCTTGATGCAGACAGGCCTTGGTGTGTGCTGCTCAAAATGGACTGTGGGGCTGGGATTTGGATAGGCATGTGTTCAGTGTCTCCTGGGGCAGAAAGGTAGATCCTCCTATTTTGGAGCATGCTGTTCTTAAGGAGTTTTGCCTGTGCCCTGCTATTGTTTTGTTAATGGCTTTTACTCTGCTCCACAAATTTTTTTTTTGGCTTGGAACTGTACAATGTAACTGATTTTAGTCCATGTACCTATCAGAAAAATATGTGTATACAGATGTTAGGGGCCTGCAAAAGAAATGCTGAAGAACAGTAAAGCTGATCTATGCCCTTGTAATCAAAAACAAAGGATCCTTTTTGTTTAAAGCTAAAGTTTTTTTTTTATGTCATGTTAGATGTTGGCTTTTCTAAAACATTCACTGCAGCTGTAAGGAGAGGTTGCAGTATCTCTTCACCACTGGATCAGCTGGGCTTAATTACTTACCTGAGGTCTGTGTGTGAATATCTTTGGGAAACTAGGTAATGCAAAACATTGACTCACTGATGGGTGTTGTATTTTACAATACAAATCTGCAGAATGCATTACTTTCTTTGAATTATTTTCTTTGAATTAATTTTTGTGTAAGTACAAAGCAGGCAAATTCAATGGCTCATGGACTTACTTTGTTAAGTTCGTGCCAGTTCAAAGAATTCAAAACTATTTAATGGTATATGTGTTTGCAATGGACAGCACATATGGTTCTACTGCTGTCTCCCTCCTGGTGCTATTTTTTTGCAGTTTTGGAAAGTTCAGTTCACAAGAATTCCTTATGTTCTCTCTATTCTTTATTTTACAATACCAAAATAATATTTTTAGTTTCCGCTGAAATATTCTTGATAGAAACATTACTTAACTATGATTAAAAACTTCATCAAACTGTCCCAAGTGAGATTCTTGCTTAAAAATTATTTGGAGTTGTTTCAAGGAGGGGGTAGGCATACATAGCCTATTTAGAAGAGCCATTTTTATGAATTAATATTTGTCCTAAATCACCTCAAGTTGTACTTAGTGGCTGATAAATCTTGTAAGATTGTGCACCTCTGTAGTAGACTGGAGGTTAAAGGTTGTAGCAGCAGAGGGAAGACATCTGAGGAGATCACCATTGTGTTCCACTGAACTTGGGATGAAACCGGGGCTTTGGAGCCCACAGAAAAATTGATAATTTCAAAGACTCCCTTAGATTAGCAATTCCAAATGCCTGGTTTGCAGCCTTATAAGTTTTGTAGTGAGTAAATTAAACCTATTCCCTTTATTCTTTGGTGATTCTATGGTTCTACCTCATTCTGCAGAAGTTCGCTGCGCGAAGAAAGGGAAAGGGCTGCAGGCCCTGGTCTGTGAGATAGTTCAATTTGCACAATGTGACAAACCATAAAATGTAGGAGGGTTTAATTTATTATTATGTTCTCATTACAGAGATTGCAATGCCACTTGGCAATAAGGTCATCAGCTGTCCTTACTGCCGGGCAATGTGGAACTACTGAAGAAGTTTTCCACATCGTTTTTTTATTTGTATCCTGAGCAATGTTTCTTTCTGTACCAGCTTCCGTTGATAACACCACCTCAGTACCTACATAGACTCTGTTGGCTTGTATATCTTGACTCTCCTAAAGTATGAAACACTTGTAATACAAAAAAATATTAACTGATAATTGTTTCAATAAAATGCTATGTTAGGCAATATAGTGTCATTGCTGTTAGGAAACAATTGGAAATAGAGAAGGAAAATTGATTTAATATAGATAGAAGATGACTGACCTATTGCTTCTCAGTTGCATGGATGTTGCTAGCCCTTTGCCTGTGGCTCCTTGGCGGGAGCTGTGTCAGGCAATAGACAGCCAGGTAAGAAGAGGCAGCTCCTCAGGAGGAGTACACCCAGCATTGCCAGTGTGCCATAAGACTCAGCTGCATCTCCTGGTTCTCATTGGAATAAAGAAATCTGAAGGAAGCTGTGTGCAGAAATTTCCTCAGATCTGTTCCCAGAGATCGACCAACTTTTGGGAGTATGTTGCAATTGCCAACCACAGGAAACATGGGCGTTGTGAAAAATCTTGACCTGGGGAATCCAACAGAGTTGCTTCAAGGAAACATGTGTTTGTTTTCTACTTTTTAATACAAAATTACATATGGCACAACTGTTCTCATAAATATCAACTTTGCTACTTTGTGGAAATAACTGAATTCCATTGAGATGAAATCAGCTGATTCCTTGCTTGGATACTCAGTGGGATTTCCCTCTGCTATCCTTTCTTTCTTTTGAAAATGTCTGTCTATGAAAATGATATTTGACCTCTCCTTGAGTGATACTTCTCAAACACACTATGGAAATACTTCCCAGTAAAGCTATTAGGTTTGAAGTGAAGCATGTTGCAATAGTTATAATCCTTTAAACTGTAATTTCTTCAAATTTCTCTACACTCTAAATGGGGAAAGACAGTGACATAGATACTACTAGTAGTTTGACTGTGTTGTTTGGAAGCATGCTGCTGTGAGCTGCCAATATGTGGTAAGAAATACAGTGGGACAAATTTCCACTTAAAAAAAACATTAAATTTGGCACAGAAAGGTCATGGGTGATGCATAAACTTTGTAAAAATCAAGGTAGAGCAATTTTTCTCAAAATGCTCCTTACAAGCTGATCTGTACTGTTCTGATCTAAATGTTGCAACCCTGGATTTGTGTTGGGTTGTTGTTTCTTTTAAAAAGCTTAAATCTAGAAGTGTTCCATGGTGGAGTATCTTGTGTTGAACAAGGAACGTTACAGCTACTGTAGTTCTTCAGTTAATGAAATTGAGAAGGAAAAGAAACAAGTCTTACTATGTTAGTCTGTGGTAACATTATTGCATAACTTAGTGGACATAATACAGCCAGTAAACAACATTAAAAAGCATAAACATGATGGGAAAGACCATTCTAGACCACTTGTCTATCAGGTTAACATCAGTCAAATCAGGGATTTTGACTTTGATCTGGGATGCCCTCCTGCGTAAGTGTCCTTTTTTATGGAGCCTGTGCCTGTCCAGAGCACTCCTGTTGTAGAGGGCTCTGCTGGAAGTGGCTCTTCTGTACTGCAGGCTGGCACTGTCGTACGTGTACGTGGTGGCTCGGGGGTCGTGGAGGCTTGTGAACACCTCTGAGCTGCAGATGTTATTCTGTAGTTCAAGTGGTCCCAGCAGCACGTTCCCATGGGCATCCACCTGTGTCAAGGAAGGAATGGGGATTAGACAAGCTCCTCAGCCAGCCAAGGCATTTCCCAAATGGCCCTTGTGGCTCTAGTGTCAGGGTGCTCCTGGGGCTGCAGTGACAGTCCTGTCTGGTACAGCATTCACAAAAGTGAAAAGATAGTAAATACACTTTCCTGACTAGTGTGAAATTAGCTATTCAACATCTAAGCACCTTCCATCCTTACTTGGCTCCTTGGTCTTGTAATTCAGTTAATTGTCTCATCCTCTTTGAAGTAAGACTTTTGTAATTTTATCTTTTACTTGGACCACGGCCTTTATGAAATACGGATTTTGAAGTCTGATGACTGGCACCTGAAGCTTTCACATAACTCAAGATGAAAAGAAAATGTTGCTGTCACTGCCCATTTTAAACAGTTTTTGACTGTTTTAGTGCTGCAGGTTAGTTTCTAAAAGTTTTTAACAATGGGTTCATCATATAAAGAGCATGTAGATACACATGTATTTTATCAGTTATTGTAAAATACTTTTGGTAAGAATTGAATTTGGGCAATTACTATATTACAGGGATGAAATCATAGTACTTTAACTTGTTTGTATGCAGATAGAATAATCCATTTTATTAAATGAAAACTTACATTCAGTTGCCTTTTTATGTATTAGTACCAGAAGCAGTGTGCCAGTGCAAAACAGTGAAGGGACTATTTGTACAAAAGCCACACAAGAGAACTGTGGGGTAAAAAAGCTTTCTAAGTGAAGTAATAAGTCATCACAGATAGAAAATGCACTATTCTGGTTTAGAAATTGATTCTGAATGTGCTGAAATGAGCATTCAGAGGTAACACCCCAATTCCCACCACTGTTTTGGTGGGAAAAGCTCACATGTTCTGGGTTAGAAAGGTCAGCTTGTCACAAATCAGCATGGTGTTTCAAATATTTGCTTGAGATATGGGCTAGCCAGTTCATACTTTTTAGGTCAGTTCTTCAAATTTAAGAAGGAAGATTTAAGCTAGGGTCTCCTACTCTCCAGAGGACTGGTGTAACTATGGGACTATTAATTTATTCTGAAGATTGGACATGTTTTCTGTGGAAAAAAACCCAGTGATCTCAGAGTTGTCTCTGTGTAAAAAGAGATTTTTTTTAAATTCTCAGAAGTTTTGATAGGTCAATATTTTCAGTTTTATGAAATAGCTCTTTGAGCTGTCTTTGATTACATAATCTAATGTGGAAGTTAATTGACTTCAGTGTTATAATAATAGTAACAATAATGCAAGCCTTATTAAGCAGTTATTATGACTTTTCTTTTGGGAAGAAAGCTTGTAGCTGCCTACATCTGAAGTGATTCAGAGGGATCTTTCGTAAACTAATATATCCTGACAATTTGTTATGAGCCAAACAGTGCCTGAATTCCTGCTCTAAGCATTCTGAATGAACCTGTTATTTTTAAAGTGAATTTAATTTAATCAGTTTTAGGCAAGATGATTTGTATGTCATGAAGCAAGTTGGTCTTTGAATTGCAATCTTTGCAATTCAGAGCCAAGAGCCTTACACTGATCTTGACTAAATTAGCTCATGGAAGTATAAAAGATTTTCTTATGTACCTGGTCAAATGCTCTGTGTAATTTCCCACATCATTATAAACCCTTTCAGTATATTTTGAAGCTCACTGCAAAGTACTAAGACTTGTGCAGCTGATCTCCTGCTGCTGAGCCAACAACTGTGCTGAAATCGTTCTCCTCAGATGAACTTGGTTCATTTAAATCTAATTGCAATACTATCTTCTTACCTTTACTAATTTCCACACTAACTCACACCTCCAGCCAAGGTACGACCACCCCTCACTGGGCATGTGCTCCATATTCTATTGACTCTTAAGAGTGAATTGAGAGAATTCTACACCAATCAGTAAAAAGGGTGTGTATGACTAGAGTCACTCAAGTTCCACGTGAATGTAAAGGAACAGGATACAAGGAAGTTGAAAATGGGGAAAAGTCAGGGAAGACTCCATTGTAACTACTGGCATTGGTTGATGGGGTGAGCCTGTCCTCTACCCCACAGGGATGCCCATTGGGTAAAAATCACTGTGTGGGCTGAATACTTTCACTGGGGATTAGAGTTTGTCTGTGTATTGCTTTAAATATTGTCTTGCAGTCAGATGCTATCACTGGCAGTCTTTGAACCTTAACCTGTCACCATTTTTTGTTAATAAGTAGTGATAGTCCACAAGCTGTTAGTGCGAGTCCTTCCCAGGTGCTGGCTGTTACTGGCAGTAGGTAAAAAGGAAGAGGAAGACCCACTAAGGGGTTATAAACTGGGAAGACCTGCTGAGGAATCTTCCTTAGGCTGTCCCTAAGTCAGTCAAATCAGCCTGTGATCCAGAAGTTCAGTGAAGGATCCCCCTAACAGGACACTGACAGACAGAGCTCAGCTTTCCTGGGCCACTGACAAGCACTGAGTTGAATGAATGTCTCCACACTAAGGGGGATGAAACCTCCTTTCTTCATGTGGCACTTAGAAAATAAGTTTCCTGCTTAGGAACATCAAATGATATTTTAACTGTAAAATAGTTAAAGTAATAAAAAGAAAACAACCCAAAGCAACAGGCCTGTATTGACTGCATAAAACATAGACAGCTCTAGGAGAAATGCATATTAGCCTACCTTGACAGAGAATGGGTCTCAAATGCTGTCTGACCCAAATGCTGCTCAATGGCTGCCTGGAATGAATTTTTTTTTTTCTTTTTGTTTTTCTTTTTCCAGTAGCCACTGTATTGGAAAATTGTTAAGTTTTCCTTGAAGCCTGTTGCTGGTCTCTGGCTTTCTATCTCAAGTGTTTAGTGTTTAGTATTTAGAGGATATTTAGTAGGAAAGTGTGATGCTGTGCAGAACTTGGGAGACAGTCTCTCACTTGTGTTGATAAGCCTTTATAAACCTTTTGATGGTGTAGCCCCTTTCCCACTCACATCATGATTGCATCCTACATTTTCTTCATACTTCAGAGATATCTTCTGTGTAATTACTCTTCATGTTATAATTATCTGGGGAAAGAGAAGCAGTAGCATGCATGGACTATCTAAATATTGTCTTGCTGTGTGGTCTTTCCTATTTATCCATCCATAATTATGGTGATGTCAGTGACATCTACCTTTGACAAATGAACAAGGAGATATAAACAGTCTTTATACTTTATTCAAAGAAACAGAAAGATTGTTTGCTACAAATTAATAGTTTTTGTATATTAAAAATAAAAATGGCATAAATTGTGAAGCTGGAGAGACTATATTTCCATCTTCTTCAGTCTGTAGAGCAGGGAACAGCCACCTATGAAACAGCAGTTCTGTTTCATTTTTCATCTGGTCTTCTCTATACTGTTAATATCATGGTCAGTTTGCTGAGTGTTGCTCACCCATTGAAAGCTTGTGTTATCTGGTGGAGGAATTTCAACTCTTTTAGTCTTTGGAGTTGTATGTCAGATGGGAATGATCGAGATCTTCACCTGGCACAAAGAGATGAAGCACTGTCACATATCTTCTAACAGTTACAGATCCCTGTATGGACAAGTGGTGTGGGCCAAGAGTAAAAGGGAAAAAATGTCCTACAGCTATACATACTTACAAGTGTACTTCCTTTATGCCCAAAAAATGACTTTCCCCTGCTCTGGTGCAGGCATCATTACCAGTGAAAAATCTCAAAAAATGATGGAGAGGGGCTGGGAGCTGTTTCACTGGAGGTCACATAACCTTGCTGTGTCCCACTGCTCTGGTCATGTGCTCTCTTCCTGCCAAAGACAGAAATACAACTGTTGGAAATCACCATTTCTGTGCTGAGTAAAATGAATGTTCACAATCTCTCACATCAGTATGTGGAACACGAAATTCACCGATATCCATTCATGGGTGTGTTTATGTATATGTGTGCATATAAATGTATTTACAATCACAAATCTGCACTGTACAGGCAGAAAGCAGTCTGTTCACTTAAAGCACTCTCATTCTCAGAATGGGATTGCTGTCTGAAGTGTGAGCATCTAGAAATCCTGGTACAAAGCACATATGACTTCCTTTTTCTATCAGAAAAATGATGGTGTATGCAATGTGATGCTTTAAAAACTTTCCATCCCATTCTGAGTATGAATCTCAGTGTAATCCTTGCTGCATAACATTTAGACAACAGCTTTTAGTTATGAGTTATGGCATTTTGTTAGTTAAGCAAACTCTCCAAATACATAGGAGAAGAACTTACCTGCACTCTTATCCTTTACTCAATTCACTGCACTGGGGCACATGTAGCCAAGGCTGACCTCTGAAGAAGTCTTGATTTCCTCTGTCATGAATCCTTGCTGTGCTGCTTCTCACCTAGGCTGGGTTATCTCAGGAGCTGTTGAGGTAGCTGGTCAGAATTTGTGGGTTATGTTGTTTTTTCCCTTCCTTATTTTTCATAGAAATTGATAGACAATGTCTGTGCATGACAATCCAGACTGAGGTGGCTTATCTCCTCTGCTCTGTGGAAGACAGTACTTTGTGGGGTCTTGCTGATTGCCTGAACTGAATTTGTGCCCACATTGTAATAAAGCATCTCCTACACAATGGGACAGAAGGCACATGTAAGTAAGAACTTTTAATGGGATCATGAGTTTACTGAGACTGAGGATATGATGGCTTTGTTAATGATGCATAGCTGTAGTGGTGGGACACCGAAGACACAGCTCTAGAATTAATAAGATATTACAGAGTTTCTGAAATGCACTTCCTGATGTGTTTGTGACACTGTAGCCATCTATCCGGATGAAGTCTTACATCTTAGAGTTTTATGTGTTGGTCTTGTTCTTCAAACTGAACAGAGGGCTCAAATACAGTTCTATCCAAATGTCATCACCTTAGGCCACAACAGAAAAGAAGTTTACAGGACAGCCTGGGCAAGATCTCATTAATACTTGGATGTAATATATTGTAAGTAAAGCACAGGAAGGAAGAAAATTTTTGGCTTGTTAGTATATATTTTTTCCTCTGAGTCAGACTGGGTCAAAGACACCTGAGGCTTTAAAGGATTTGTTTCTGAAAAACTGTGAAAAAGTGAAATAGATTTATAGATGTTTGCAAGTGCTCAGTGATGTATTGCAAAATTAAACTCATCCTCCTTAAAAATATGTCAACAGTATTACTTCCTTAAAGTTTTCTGGCTTGTTTCTGAAAGTGGGGATAGTTGTGGTGTGCCTGAATTTAGCTGAGAGAAAAATCCTGACATCTATGAAAGCTGTTATAACCTAGCAGCAGCATCCTTGTGTCCCTCGAAGGTCAGTGCTACAGGCTTCATTCAGGGCTCACTGAAGCAACAGAGCTTGTCTATGCTTTTTATTTTTGTGAAGTTTCTGTATCTAAAGAGGGAATTTATTATAAACATTTATTCTATACCACATTCTAAAGCAAAAAAACCCCAAACCAAACCAGTTGATATGGTAAATATTTAACTTCCTTGTACACTTTGTATTTCTTCTGCAAGAAATACAAAGAAGAAAGAATATGTGTCCTGAATATTCATGTGCATTTTTCTGTGTTTTCTTACTCTGTTTTCAGTTGAAGATGGAACAGACCATGCATTGTTGCAATCTCCTTAAAATACGATTTTTCTCTAGGCAATCTTAAATTCTTTTGCACATGTGTTCTACCTGTATTTATCTCTGTCATCATATAAATGAACATTTTCACAGTAAAAGTAATGTTTGAAAGGATAGCTTGAACATTTTACCTGGACTCTATTTGTTTCCAGTCTGTTCTTCTCTCCTGTAGCATGTCCTGCTCTGTCTGCTGTCTTTTTTTGACGTTGAGGTCCTTTCCCAAAGAATATGTAGTTTACAAAGGCATATTCCAGCAAGGCCAGGAACACAAACACAAAGCACCCCATCAAGTAAATATCTATTGCCTTGACATAGGGAATCTTTGGCAAGGTCTCCCTGAGGTGGGTGCTGATGGTGGTCATGGTCAGCACAGTTGTGATTCCTGCGAAGGAAAGAACCAGACACTGACTAATAAGATGAGGAAGGAGATTTGAGCACAAAAGACATAATGGCAGCATTGCACTTCTCATGTAGATGGTGTATTTATGTGATCAGGTTGTTAGCAGCCAAAGGAATGTGTTTTGCAGAACTGGAAAGGAACATATCCTTGCAAGTCTGCTGATAGCACCTTCCTTGGCTTTTCGTACAGGGGAGGGTGAACAAAATTACCTTCAAAAGCCCAGGCTGTGTTGGAACTTCTTGCCCTAATTTTTGCAATAACTGTGCTAGGGAATGTGGTGTTGGCTGACCTGGATAGCAAAAGTTGATTGCTGTTCTTTCTATGTGAGAAAGTGCTTCTTATTTCATTTACAGCAGGAGCTCTGCTTGACCCTATAGGTGACTTGCATTGCTGTGGGGATCTGCAGTAAGTATCTAGCTTTTGATTTAAAATGGAGGATTGAAAGGAGAAAGGGAAGCCTTTTGATAAAGTGATAGTCTTTGATGAAGAGAAGGTCATATATATATATATGCTTGTACCAAAACAACTTTTCCTGTTAACTAGATGCTTGCAAGTAAAGCATTTCCATCTTATTATGTTATCCACCACTGAGTGACTTTTTTCTCCTCATATGTGTTTTTTCTTTTAGCTGGCTAAAATTACTTTTTAGTCTGCATTAATCACAGGTCATTAGTGCATGTAGATAATAGCTCTAGGCACAGGTGTAATAAGTTTAATTTGCAGGGAGATGGGACAAAATGTCTTTTTGGCAATAGAGTTGAAAAACATATATGCCTTAAAGTACAGACAGTGCAGAAGATCTTCATTCTTATGGAAAGTTGTAGGAAGGAATGTGGTGTGGGAAAGAACGGACTATAGGTAAACTAGACTTACTTGGTGTAAGCTGGTATATCTCCACTGATGTCAGTAGGATCTTGTGTATTCTTTCCAGTCACAAATATGGCCTTAGAGAAAACTTTTTAACATCAGCAGGGATTGTTCATGCAGCACAGTGTAGATACCCTTAGACACCTGAATTAGACTTTTACGCTCCAATTTGGAAGCAAGATGCTTTTGGCCTGATCCATAAACCATTATGACAACAGGAAGTCAGACAGAATCCCCGAGTGCAGAGCAAGGGCTTCAGATGTAGGCAAGGTCACACCTGCCTGCCTTCCTGACAACCAAGGCCCTGTGCTGCCTGTGTAACATCACAATTCATGATGCTGCAACCAGCAGAATGGATTTGGTGCCACTGTTTTCAAAGGAAGCAAGTGTCATTTTGAGAAGAACTTACCTAGAGCAACTCTGGCTGCAGAGGCATCGTAATTGATCCAAAAGGACACCCATGACAGAATTGTGATCAGCGTGGAAGGCATATAAGTTTGCAAAATGAAGTATCCAATATTTCTTTTAAGCCGGAAGCTAAGTGATAGTCGAGGATATGCCCCTGAAAGAAAGAAGTCATATAACAACTAATGCCTTACAAAAGGTAGGCACTGATATTTCTGGGTTGGAAAAAGAGGGGACAACTTTTTTTAACTTGTCAGTGCTTACCTGTTGTAAATTCCACTCTCTTTGATACCATCTTGTAGTCCACAATAGAAAATTGTGGGAGCTCGATGTTATTAACTCCTGTTACTGCTGACTCTCCTCCATTCCAGTAAAATTCAATATCATCAGTAGTGTATCCATCTGAAACAGAGGCACAATTTGATTATTGACTTTTCTTTTTGTTTTATTACTTTGCTTAAATAGTTGCAGTTCAAGTGGAAGGAGTTGCTGTTAATCAGGAATTCAGCCTTCTGTTGTGTGACATTCCTGTTACACAGAAGCCTTCTCTATGACCTGAGGAAGCTTCTAGATGTAGAAGAGGAGAAGACAGAAAACAAGGACAGAATTCATTATTAAAGTTTGTTTTTAGCTAGCTCTAATGCAATTTCTTCTCAGTCAGGCTTGAGCTTCTCAGTTTGCCAACAGACAGATACATCATCAGCAAAACTTTTAAACTCTCTTTGGAGGAGCTCTGACAGTAAAACCAGGTTCAGTTCCCAGATTTTAATTTGATTTCCTATGCAGGATATGACAAAATAGAGAGTTGGAAGCCAGTGGAGACAAAGATGATTCTAGAAGAATTAAGGTGCCTGTAGTATCACCTGACAATGTCTGTCAGAGCTGTAGGTAAACCTTTGATATTCATGAAGCATTTTATAATTTAATTAGACCATGCCACCTTTGATCTTCTGTTATCACAGAACTATTTCTTTTTTACTCCAAAACTAGCACCTTTCTTCTGTTTCCTTTTAACAGTGATGTTGATTATTTATAATGTAATTAAAAATTAATTTGCTATTATATCACTGAAAATGTTAACATTATTGTTACCATTTTCAGAAATATTTTGATTGAACTCAGAAGTGACTGAGTTTCAAAAAAATCTTGCAATTGACAACATTTTTGAACTAATATTTAAACTGGTTCCACTTTATTGCATTTTTCTACTTTCCCCAGACAGCTACCAGAGGAGAGAACATCTCATGTATTTTTAAATTTTTCCTTCAGGTGTTAGATTTAATCAGGTTTAAATCATATAACATGGATCAAATAAAAACATGTGTTTGAACTCAAAGCTTTAAAAAACTTGACAGTACTTTTGCCAGTTGAACCAACTGTAGCCTTAGAAGCTTCCACAGAGTTAGGAACCTATCCTTTCATATGCACAAGTAATGCAATATCAAGCTAAGGAAATTAGTCTTGAGATGTCTTTTCCTGTGATGGTGCTGGGTAAAAGCCTCATCCCTGGAAGGCTGACCACATGCAGAACAGATCCATGGTTTCCCTGGTGACAGTCAGAGAAGCTCTTATGACTTGCAGCCAGGCCCAGAGATTGCTTGGAAAGTCTGCAGCTATTGAACAGCTATCAGTTGATGCAAACACACAGTGATGGGCTGAACAAGTTAAAATGTTCACAAATTCTATTTCTGAACTGCTCAGTATCATGGTGTTTGTCCTTTCAAACCAGAACAGTGTTCCAACTATCAGAATTGGCCGGAAAACCACACTAACTTATGTAATTTGGATTGCTGCTGCAAGCTTAAAACTGGATTTCCTATTACTTATGATATTTTCTTTTTTCTTTTTTTTTTTTTTTTTTTTCAAGCAAACCATCCCAGGGCTGTGACACAGAGCTATCCATGACTGGTTTCCATTTCTTTTCACTGCAAAAGGTCAAGCTAGCTGCTGGGTAGTGAGACTTCAGCAACTGCTTTAAAGGCTTTGCACACAAACCCCAGGGCTGACATGAGCTACAGGTAGGGTGTGATACAGAATGGTTGAAAGTGAATGAAGACTGCTAAGACTGTTTAAAAGACCAAGACTGAGATCAGCAGGAATGTATTCACTTCATTTCCTTGCAAATCTGTTTTATAAAAATCTTCTCTTGAAAGATTTCTCTTCTCAGAAAAGGTGATGCAAAGCAGATGGCATTGGAACTGTCATCTCATACTGAAAGGGTATTGATTACGTGTAGACTTCGTACACACAGATATCCTCTGCATGAGGTAATACCCATCCTTTGTCTTTAAGGGACAGAATAAAAATCAAAAGGGCCATCACTACCTAGATGTTGACTTGCTCCAAAGTCACAGGTGAAGGTTTAGATGTGAGAATCCTGAAATCTGCCTCAGGGTTTGGAAGAAAACCATAAAAATGATTTGTCTGTTCTGTGCTGTCATCATCTGTTGCCCTTTTCACATCCTGCCCTCCAATTTTGCTCTGATTGTTCCATTTTCTTGGACAGTGCAGGCTGCAAGCTGGGCAGTGAGAGGAACTACCTCCAGTCCTCAGGAACTCCTGACTTTACTTGCAGCTTCTCAAGGCAGCCACAGCCAGCCTCTCTGCAGTTTCTCTGACATTTTGAGAAAAGAAGTAATCATTTGGCACCTGTTAGTGGCTGAAATTCCCTTCCCTGAAGGTGAATTATTAGTGGTTTAGTTGTTAATAAACACCTGGGATATCAGAAGGCAGATTTCAAAAAGAAAACGGGCACAACCTCCTACAAAAAGATTGTGCCATGTTATTGATCCATTGTGTGGTCATGCTGGATTTTTGCAGAAGGAAATGATGTGAGTTTTGTAATGTAGACAATGCGCTCTCCTCTAGTCTTGCTTTCTATGACTTTGGTTACTAAGCAATAAGTAGAACTAGTAGGTTATAAAGTCAACTAACCAAGAAGCAAGAATCTTGCATGTAAGGTATCAGCTGGTGATAAGCTGCCACCACTGATAGGCCATGTTTTTAATCTCTACGAACTTCCAAATACAACAAAAAGTTGAATGTGAGCTACTACTTTTTCTGAATATATAGATTTTTTTTCTTGAATTAAAGCTTCTCTAAAGTTGATGGAAATTATGAGAAAGGGATAGTGATGTTTTTCATTCAGGAGCATTCACATTTTTTAGCTCCCTTTAGTAGTTGTGGTTTTAGGTACAGTGAACTTCAGTACACTCATTATTTCCCTGGCAATCATTGTAATATCTCAGCTAAACACTAACAAGGTGTAAATTCTGTCCGTGCAGTCCATTCCCTGACAGGATTGCTACTGTGTGATGCCCTTTCCCTGTGTGTTTTGCACATTGTTCTAGGTGTGTGCGAGGCATTGCTTCTCATGGCTGACAATGGCACCCAGGTGCAGGAATTTCACAGGAGCTCGTGTTTCATAGGTGTCGACATGGCTTTTTTTTCCCCTAGCAAACAGGAGGAAGACGGCTGCAGGTTAAAGACAGGAATTGATCTCAGCTCTTAACAGTGAGTAGGAGATAGATTGCTCCTGCTCCTTTTCCAAGTGGACAGCGGCTTTAAGCGAGGAGCTGTAGTGATGTAAACTAAGAAACATCAAAGTGTGGAGCAGCACTAGCGGCTGGCTAGCCGGCGATGGAAACCCCTTATTTCGAGCAGCAAACGCTTTAGCGTTTACACAGGAAAAAAAGCTATTTCAGTGATAGGAAAAGTGAGTCTTGCCATTGCAGTGGCCAGCGTTAATGCTGGCTTGTTCGCCGAACTTATCAGTACTGCCCAGGTGTTCCCTCGGCAGCTCTTTGCCATGTAATCCCTTTGCCTCTGCGTACGTATCCGTGACACCAATTTAAATGCACACCTCTGCTTTTGTGACAGGGAGAGCAGCACTCGCAGCTGGACCGTCATGTCCGAACACGAATTTCACGAGTCAGAGGCAGCGCGGGCCTGCAGCGTTTGATGCTGACCGGAGCCCTCACGGCAGAACGGAGAGCGCCGGCGGCTCCGGCAGCGCGCCCCGGGGCCGCGCGGGGGCGCCCGCGCTCCGCCCTGGGGCCGGGGGCGCCGCGGCCGGGCGGGACCGCGCGGGGATCGCGCGGGGGATGCGGGAGGATGCGCGGGGATCGCGCGGGGGATGCGCGGGGATCGCGCGGGGGATGCGCAGGGATCGCGCGGGGGATGCGCGGGGATCGCGCGGGGGATGCGCGGGGGATGCGCAG
The DNA here is from genome assembly GCA_003676055.1 of Chloebia gouldiae. Lineage (NCBI taxonomy): Eukaryota > Metazoa > Chordata > Aves > Passeriformes > Passeridae > Chloebia > Chloebia gouldiae. The sequence continues at coordinate 23,322,474 of QUSF01000005.1, forward strand.
GGATCGCGCGGGGGATGCGCGGAGATCGCGCGGGGGATGCGCAGGGAGCCGAACGCGTTTGCTCCCAGCTTCTGCAGCGAGCATGGCCTCATTGCTCTGCTGGCATCCCTAGCAGTCTAGCTCGCTTAATCAAACAGTTTTCCCAGGAATTCTCCGTGTGGTTTTGTTGACCTAAATAATAAGTTATCCCTAAAATTTGATTTATTTATTTTTTGTATAATTAATAATGATCCCTTAAAATTTTTTTTCTACTTAAGACTTTTTTTTTTGTTTGTTTTGCTTGGTAGATTCTTTTCCATCTTCAAAACCACTAAAAACACATTTAATTGCCCACTCAAGATAGAAAACTTCTGTTTCCTAGAAAATATTGTCTAGAAATTAAAATACAGCACTTAATTGCCATTTTTTTTACTCTTAGCATCTGAGAGTTTAAGTGAGAATGCTTAGTCAGAAGTACCACAGATCTAAAAAGTAATTATATACACACATGGCAAGAAATAGGTTATGTATAAATCATCCTGTTCAGAGAAAAAATACTTTAGAAATGTTGCTGACATTGTCATATATCCAAGTTTAAGAGTGTATGGGATGTCACCAGGCTGTTAAATTTTACACTGCAGCATTTCTCAAATATCTCTGGGATAATTGAGGATGTGTGCTACATTCACAACATAAGTAATGGTTCCACTATAATTAGCAATTAAACAGAGATGTCCAAACAGAATCCCTTTCCCCTTCTGATTCTCCGGAGCAGGTAGCTCCAAAACACCCAGCAGCCGGATCTCTTCCTTCGGATCTAAATAGGGCTTTTCAAAAGGCTACAGCAATTCCATGTGCACAAATTAGCTGGCCCTGGGTAAGGACAGGGTCCTTAGGCTGAGGTTGAGGCTGTACCCCAACCCTCTTCAATTCCTCTTGGGTTGTGGGGTTGTGTCTTTCATAACAACTTAGTCTTTGTTGCTAAATGTTGTTGGGTTTTTTTTTTTGTTATCGTTGCTATGATTGTATTCAAACAGGAAGATAATGCATTTCTTCCACAGGCCACCAAGGCAGTCCATACAGTGGTAAGTATATTGTACTGTTTAGTCTTAAATCTGATGTGAATGGGGCACCACAAGTCTGAAGATGTGTTTTGGAAATCTGTGTAACTAATTAACATTAAGGTGATAGAAAAGTTTTCCTGCCATTTGTGTTTGAGTGTGTATTTGCATGTATAAGGTATTTTTTTTCACTGAGAAATATTTTTTGTTTTCCCTGGGGGTATGAGTTAGCCTTAGCAACACTGGCTCAAATGAAAACTTGGTTAGACTGCTGGAGTACTAAACATTGTCAGTTATTTAAGAACATTTCTCAAATAAAAATAAATTTTAAGTATGCAGAAATCTGTTCCATCTCAGTTGGAGACATAACTTCCTGTATATTAGAAGAGGAAAATAAAAAATTTTTACAGCATAAAGTCACACTTGCAAGATCCTAATCTCATTTAAAGAATGAATTATAACCTTGCCTTAATTTGCAGGTACCTTTAATGTTGGTTCAGTCTTGTTATCATTTTTTGCCAGTGAGACTTGACACAAACCTGAGAGACCTGTGGGAGAGACATTATTTGGTTTTGCTTAATATCTGTTTAATGGCTAGCACAGCAGGGCTTGTCTGTATCACCGTGTCTCAACAGAGGGAAATGAAGGATTCTGGATAAGTAGTCAAACTTGTATTGAAAATGCCTTCCAGTTAATTTGGCTCTTTCTACTGGATTATGCCAGTGAAGGCAAAGGAACTTAGGCTAAAATAAATATAATGCAATGAACAATCAGAAACACACACCAGGATGTTTTAGTTAGTATGGCTTTCATGTGCCAGAGTACCTCCTGTAAGACATGCTGGCATTTTTGTGTCCTGCTCACTAGTAAGAATTTAATTCTCATTCTCAATTCTCAGCTATGAAAAATAACCAAACTAAGGAATTATTAGGAAAGGGGAAGCAAATGCTCAATTCTTTGTTTGCATTTCCATGTGCATGCCATTCACACTGTGCTATTTCATGGAGTTTCCTTTCTTTGCCCAAAACAGCATTCCTAAATTGACTACAATGAAGGACACATTTGAGTCCAGTGAAGAAAGGACCTGTCTGAGTCATGATTCTTTAGCCCGGAGGCAAGGTGGCGGATAAAAAAGTCTGTAAGATCCTAAGTTAGCATGGTGAGTTTGAAGAGCACATGATTATTTACAGACCAACGGACTGTTAGACCAAGAAAGCAACAAATCGTCCCTAGTGGCTAGTTTGAAAGGAATAAAGGGAAATTTAGCATATAGATAAACTGCAGAAATCACTCATTGACATGAGTGTCCTTAGTTTCTGCTTGTTCAAAAGCTGCCATAGAATCAGAGAATAAAAATCTGTCAAGGTTTTTAAGTATGATACTATTTCTGACAGGATGCAGTGAAATGCAGAGCACTTACTGGAGGTGTTGGCTGAGGAAATACTAGCACATGTGTCCTAGGCTCTGTTCTACCTTCACTGATATGTTCTGCTGGCCACTCTCAGACACAAGATGATGGGCAAGACGGACATTTGATCTAAGGCAGTACAGCAATTAGGGGCCTAACATGTTCCAGTGCAGCCTAATTTACCCATCTCATTTCTTTCACCTTTACAACACTTTCCTTTCGTCACTGGAGTGATGACTTTTAGCCTGATGTTAAGAGCCTCTGACTCTATATGTCTCTGTGTTATTCTATAAAACAGTGATTAAAAAATCTTGTTCATGCCCATACATTTTGTGTAGTAATAAGCAGCCTGCCCATAGTAGCTTAGAGGCAGTCATTGAAAGTTCCTTATATGCAAATGTTTAGTGAGCAGTGCCAGTGATTCAAATTTGGACTTGAATAATTTTGATGACCTATTGTCTAAAAAATTCTCACCAATAATATATTCATTATTAAACATTTTTTCAGAAATCAGGCAAGCAGTATGTGTTCATGACTGGTGTCCTCTTGTGCAGCCCAGATACTTGTGTAATTGTACATGTAATATCTACAAGGTGCACAACTGCTGTCAACAGGTCAGCCCTGATACACACATCATACATCAGTTTCTACAGACTTTTAGCAAGTTTCTCATCTTCTAAGTTAGTTTGAATGGCTCTGAAGCATGAAGTTTTAAGATGGCACTTTAGTTAGTTTGGTAATTACATATGCTGAGGAACATTTTGTTTAATCACTTCCACATTTCTCACTCATTCGCCTGGATCCTCTTCTCTTGTGGGGTTGAAACCACCAAAGTTCTCAAGTCACACTGTCATGTTCTTGTCTAAAGAGGAGTCAGCAGTCATTAGTGCAGCAGCTATGCATGAGATTAACCCAGTCTCCTTGCCTTGCATGCCATTTCACTTGCTGGTGGTACCAGACCATCCTTGAGAGCTTGGAGCTGGAAAGAGAGGATTTGTTTCTTTCCAGTAGCAAGTGTCAGAAATTCCAGCCCTCTTCTTTTCCCTTCATTCTGAGATGCCTTTTTTCTGAATCTGTTTTGATCTTTCTGCTTCTCCCTTTCTTATTCTTCTTTTGAATGGACATACTACTGGTTACCAGCTGTATCTCAACTGGCAGAAAGGTGAGCCAGAGCTCCTGACTTCTGGAGAGGTTTGCTTGCTTTTATTCCCCCTCTTTCTTTTTTTCTTCTAACCTTTGTTCCCCTCTGGTTTGATGAGGAGGAAGCAAATATCCATTTTCAGGAGCAGCAAAATGCAGACCACACGTTGCTTTACTCTAGCACAGGCTGGGAGTGCTGGACTTGGGATGAAAGACATGTTGAGAGAGATCTGCCCTTTCCTGAAAGTCTTGTGCAATCCTTCACCTTGTTTGCTAACTCAAAGGACTTCTACACCTTCACATGAACCTGGTGAAGGTAACTTGCAGTGCTGTCAGGAGCACATTTTATGTAGAATTTGTAAGTTCTATGCAAATCTTTTTTCAGCCCCACCAGTTTCTTCCTTCCTTTTTTTCTCATTTGAGCTGCTGTACAATAGATGACTCTCACCGTTTGAGCTATAATCCTAGAAGTTTTTTTCTGACTTGAGTTGCTTTACAAAGTTAAAAAGGGAACAACACTATTTATAAGCACATTATGTAAACATTAGCAACAGAGGTTCAGCTGCTTAGCATTCAATTAATTTAGTTCAGTCAATATTGCATGGCACACAGTTTTGTCTGCTCATATTGTAAACACATCTTGCCCTTGAGCACTTATTTAATTTGATTAATTAAGATCTACTTCTAAGTGCTCTCATTTTGTTGCCAGGCAGACTCACCAAACTTTAGATACAGCTGTTGTACTTGGTGAAAAAGGCATTTGAAATCCAGGTTCATCTGGTTGGTGCTCTAGTGTGTGAGGCCAAAACCTACACTTTTTTAAGGTCGTAGGGTCTCTGCTTCCCACAGGACTCAGACTGGAGATGAATCAGTACATTTTATGTTTCTTACCTATGCCAGCATGTCTTAAAAAAGTACACATATTTCTGTGCAATATTATGTTCTCACCTGAGACAGTGAAAACCCTTTTAAAATTTTAATTATTTAATACAGGTGCATAAAGTTTTTCAGAGAGGTAAATGTGGAAATATGGGAAATGGATTTGTAGAAAGAATTTGTTGTCTCACCCTTCTCATGAGACTAAAAATGAAATAAGTTTTTAAAACACCTCTCAGATGCCCCATCTCTAAGTAAAAATAAAAAGTATTGTCTGACATGGAGCCAAGTACAAGTCCACTGTATTTTGATGTTTTATGTAAATAGTGTGAATGAAGTTTTCATGGTGGTCTGCCCCTTCTTTTCTGATTCTCCTCCCTGCTGGGGGAAGAGGGGAGTGAGTGAGTGAGTGGCTGTTTGGCATTTAGCTGCCAGCACAGCACTACAGGTGGGGTCTCACCAGAGCAGACTAGAGGGACACAACCCCATCCCTCGACCTGCTGGACATGCAGCTTTTGGTTCAGTCAGGAAGCGTTTAGCTTCCTGGGCTGGGAGTGCACATTGCCAGCTCACGTTGAGCTTCCCATCAACCAAAGCCCCCAAGTCCTTCTCCTAAAGACTGCTCCCCATCCATTCCTTAATCAGCCTGTAATTGTGCCTATAGGCACTTAGAGAATATGGATGAGTAAGAACAGAAATAGATTACTCAGAAGATTGGCCACATATTCTGAGCTAAGTCACTGAGAGTATTAGCCAAAATTGCACCTCACCAGGAAGTTGCAGGAAGAGATAGCAGTACTGGGTAGCAATCTGGTAACCTTTAAGTGCTGCTTCAATCAGACAGATCACAGCTCAGATCTGTAATTAGTTACCATGCAGCCGTTCCATTTCCCTGGACATCAGTACTATGGCTATGTAGCCCTGATCCTGAGGTCAAACTCCTCATGTGAAATGAGTCATTGTCTAATTCAGTTTCCATCTACATGCTGATGGTCCCTTTTAAAACCAGGCTTGCACTCCAATGGTAACAGATATTTGAAAGACTGAGGGAAACGAACGTGCACCTCTCCGCACAGATGTTTCCTTCATGGCTAGGGAGATCTGAGCTAGAAGTCTGGGAAAACTGTTTTCATGGAAGCCTGATGAATTGAGGGCTGCCAATCACCAGAAAATATAAATTAAATGAAAAATTTTATCAGTATGAATAATGTCTTCAAACAAAACCGAAATGCTCAACATTTTCTTCTTGGAGTTTTCCACACACGCTGTGGTTTCCCCGTTACAACCTCTTTGCATAGTTGCAGTCTACTCTAGCACTTAATGCTTTTTGCTATAGATTATGAGAAAGGTGAATTAATACATAAAGCTGTTAGAAGTGGTAGCAGAAAGCTAATGGAGGAAGCATTAAGAGTTTTATCTGAAGGGCTCAATTCTGTTCTCTGTTCTGCAGAGAAGTTTCCTGAGGGCTGGAGGACTTGCATGTGAGTATACTGTTCACTTAATAAAACTACTTCATATTAATATTGTCCCAGGTTAGGTAAGTCATCTTCCCACACTGAGATTTGAGGCACTGTGTTTTGTTATTTGTATTCCTGCAGTGTCAAGATGCCATACATCAAGATCAAGACAGAGAAGGGATAGGCACTGAATAGATAATTTCTCAAGATTTGTAATATCTGTAAATACAGATGCATTGGGGGAAAGGATTCATTTTCACAAACTGAAGCAAATCCATGAGTACCAGAATCTTGCAATTTGTTCTGGGGTTTTTTCTTTTATACAGCAATTCACACCTTGGCAGAAGACACATTGCCTTGAAATATATAAGCGATACTTATGGCTATGACATTCTAGAACAATTGTATTGTCTCAAAGCACAGTACAACAGCTCTTCCAAGATTGTTATAGTACCAGGTGCAGAGATTATTTTTCCTTCAGCTCTGACTGCAGAAATACAGACTCATCTAAGAGCACAGCTGCTTCTGGAGAAGTCAGACCCTCCTCCAAATAAATGCTTTATTTTTTTTAAAGCAAGCGAAACTTTTCCTTTTGCTGTTCCCCTGGCCTGACAGGTCTCAGAGGCTGAAGACTGAGACTTGATGAGGCTTTGCTGGGAAGTGATTCAGCTCCAGCTTTCCTGTCCTCTGTGGTCACCAGGGGACACCCTGGGGCACATATTGGTATCTCTGAGATTACTGAAATGACACTAAACAAGAACAGCTGTTGAAAATAACTCTGCATGCCTCTGTGTGTAATAGAGAAGTGCTTAAGACATACCAAGCTTTGCTAATTTCATATGTTAATGTTCTGGAATTATTGAATGTCAAATATTTGCTATTAAAATCTATCCATGCATATAAAGACAAGCTATCAATCTTTTTGAAAATAAAACATGAAAGTCATAGCGACTAAACTATCTGCATATGAGTAACTTGTAAATTTGTGTGCAGTGTAAAAATACATTCTGAAAGTAACATAACTGATTTATAGTCCTCTGAGGAAAGAAATATTTCTAAAGTGTGGAAACAGAGCAGTCACTGTGGCTTAACACTAGTGTGCTGTGAAGAATGAATTATTTTAGCTCAGTGGCTGACATAAAAGATGAGTGTTAAGGAATGACATAAACTGAGCCAAAAATACATTTTAACTTTTGATGTGAAAAAAAAAGGAAGCATACAGTCCTACTTGGCTAATTTCTCAGTTTCAGTATCAACAAGCTATTTGTGAATCTGCCTCTCAAAGTATCTAAAAAACAACTTGCTTAGCTTCACAGCTCTGTGCTAGTCTTTCTGTTCCTGTGATGTTTAAATTGACTGCTGTGGATGCTCATGCTGTAACGTTAAAACCTCTCATGTTTTGCTGCCAGCATGTTCTCTGCAGCTCAGAAGGATGGCATGTCAGAAGTTAATGTGGATCCACAGATTGCTGTGTGCATGCAGAGTCCCCACGGGTGATCCTTCTGAGAGTGCGTTTGCAATGGTACAAGCTCAGTATGTATATTCTGCATAGGGTGTATGGGGTAACCTAGGCTCTATTATCTAAATGCCTTAATAAATCACAAAGTGAGTTTCAAATTGCAAAATGTGTTGCCCAGAGAGTAGTCACTTTGTTTTCCCAGTGGGCAGTATATGTGATAACTTTGGCAGCCTTTTGTGCTGATCTCCATTCCTACTCTTGCTGGGGTATTTTATATGGTACTGTCTGGCTTGTTTTATGAGTATGCTGTGATAAAATGTGCTTTTCTGTGTCCTGCTGTTGCCTATGCTTTTGTTAGGCTTTGTGGGAGCTTGGATATGGCATTTGATCCAGGGGCAGAGTCTTTGTGAAATAAGGTGATTTGCATGTCATAGTGCAGGCAGCACTGGGAGTACAGCAGGCATGGATGGAGACCCACGTGCACACTGGTGAGTTGGGAAAGCTGTCAATAGGATGACATGCTAAGAACATCCTATCACTTATGGCTGGCACATTAAATGAAGATGGACAGGCAGAAGGGTTTCTGACTTTTTCATTCAGCGAGTTTGCATTGCATCACATCTCAGAAAGATGCACATTTTGAATGATTTGTGTTTTGGAACCTCTCTCTCAGTCCACCAAGTTTGGAAGAAATTTAAAGCGGAGTATGTATTTTAGAACACTTAAAGGAATTGGCCAGAAGCAGAAGAGAGTTTTTATTCCCTGTGTTATGCTGTAACAACCACAGACAAGTCCAAGTAGAGAAAATGAGGTTTTCTTTTTACCCAGGGTTCACAGGACCCATGGGAAGCAACACATTCCAGAGAACAGGTTTATGGCTGACAGGTTTCATGGGAGAGCAGGGGCAGTCTGGCAGGAGAGTGAGTGAGAGAAGCTCTTCATTTACAGATGTGCAAAACCTAAGCAACTGGTATAGCGGGACTGCCCTCTTTAGGAACGTCAGAAATAGAAGCTCTTAAAAAAGGCATCACCCTTACAGACTTTTTTTTTTTTAATTGGGAAGGGGCCTTGCAACTGGCTTTTAGAATACTCTGAGCAGCAAGCTACTTTGAGAAAGGAGAAATTATGCTTTCTGTGGAACCAATTTGACATGGTTGGTGAGAAGCAGGGTAAGACCAGATGCCCTTTTAGTGGTTTTGAATACTTTAGGGACAATATATAAGTGGATCCAGCTCAAAGCCCTTGTTGCCTCAGGTATGAGAATAGCAATATTCATTAGTGAATTTTCATTGCTAGGCATGAATAAATTACTAGATATCTGGTGCCTGCAGACAGGCAAAGGAAAAGCTGTATGGGAAAGCTTGGATTTATGACAGGTTCTTCATCTCTAAAAAAAAAATCCCTATTTGTTTGAGGCGTAGGTTCTTACATCCTTTATAGTTCAAATTCAGTCATACCCTGGATCAATGCAATCTTGTCTCAAGCAGAGAGCTGTGATAAATCTGTTCAAATCTCATTCCCTCAGATGGCTCTGTGCCAACAAAGGTGATAATGAATATTTAGGTATGAACTCAGGTTTTTTTTTTTGCTGGCAACAAACTGTGTAGAGGTTCAAGTGGAGCATTTTATTGATTTACTATAATATCACTCTAAGATGGTTGTGCTTTCATAGAAGCATTACATGTATTTAAGGTTAGATCTTTTTCTGTATGAAGAAGGGACAGCCATAAAAACAATGGCATTAAAACAGAATTGCCATTTCTTATACTGTAGCCAGCTGAATAAATCTTCCTATTTTCCCCAAGTATCTCTTTTCAGGTTTTCAGGTTTCTCTGGGCTCGTTCAGTGCCCGCATTCAAGTGGTTTCTAAGGGTGCTGCTGACAAGGTTAATGCACAGTTCAGTGTTGCAGTGTTGATCCCTGAATCATGCTGCAGCATTAACTGTTGTCATAGAGACACAGATTTTTGAGTCCAAAGGGACAATTTTGATAGTCAGCTCAGACCTGTTGTAAAACACATAGTAGCTTGCCAATAAGTAAATAACTTTGCCAAACTAGAGCACAGCTGGGCCTTCCCTCTCCTGTGACAGTGAAACACATTTCACTAAAGTTTGTGAGATGCTGTAAGTAAAACACCAAATGGGGATTTAATTTATTGTAAGAGTGATGCTGTCAACACACATTTTTTTCTGATGAGTGAAAGCCAGGTGCAAGCTTACTCCACAAGATCCTGCTGTTACTGTGACAACCTCAGAGGGACAAAGAGTATTAAAACAGTAACAGTATTCTGTCTTACCCTCTAGGTAGTGCAGTGAGGTTAGCACTTGTAAAGAAGGATGCTAGAGTGGGGCAGCTATAGGCAGTCTTTGACAGACCATCTCTGGATGATATTATTGTAGCATTTTGATGCTACTGACCCTGGTTGTTTGCCTCCTCCTTCTGCTTGCTCCTTTATCAGCTGTGCGTCGGCACCGATGCCAGACCAGAGCCTGTCGTGGCTGCTGCCAGGAACAGTGGACTTGTGCCAAGGCACTGGGTTCTGAGCTGCCATGGCAGTTGTAGCCCTTGCCAAAGGCTACCTGATACAGCAGAACTAACAGCTGGGGGATTTAACATCTTAAATTGCCAAGCTGACATCCATCAGAGCTCATGTGAGAGTGCCAAGTGTCTGTGCAACCTCCAGCCAAGTATTAAGTCTCCTCTTTCGCAGTATATGCTAATCTGTGAGAAATGGATTGTTACAGATCCCAGCTCCACTGATGAAGCAGTTTCAGTTAGAAAATGCCTTGATTCTGTACACAGAAGTTTGCAGTGGCCATCACAGTATTAGACACTGGAACAGGTGTAAAATGACCGATATGGTCTCAGAATTTGGAATAAGGTGAACTGGTTGGGTAAAGCTGTGAAAAATGTGTGTGAAGGAACATGTGCAGCCAAAATGCTCCCCTCCTAAATGTATATATTTCTCTCATTATCAGCCATGCATACATAGCTTCTGCAGTCCTGTATGATAGCTTTAGGAAAGCTGGAAATGCAATTTTTAACTGAAAATAATCTGCTGGCTCAATATAGGCATGCATTTTTCATGCCTTTGCTGTGCTGCTGGAGAGGTTTGATAATAGTGCAGTGTTTGGTTACTTGTGCTCTTTTCCATTCCTGTGTCACACAGCTGTTTTGCTGCTATTTGCAATACCTGAAATTACTCACTCTTAAGTATTATTAAGGAACAATTTTTATCAATTGAGGTTTTCAGGGACTGTCTGGCTAATTACCACAGCACCCTTATGAGGTGAAATGACTCAGTGCCTTTCTTCTCACAACTAGTGCAGTGTTCATCTATTCTTTGATAAATTAATCAGTGGGACTTCCTGGTTCCTCTGGAACATACTCCTTCTGTGGCAGGAGTAAGTCACCTTTAAAAACTCATGGAAACCCAACAGAGAGCCAGGTTGTGTGTGCTTCAGCATTGGTGCTCTGTGGCAGTGCTGCACTGCTGCACAGCTGCACAGCTGTTGTGGATGCATTGGGGAGCATTCAGATTTTAGAGGGGAAAATATGTCTCCAGATTGCTTGTTTTAGAAATGAGGAATCACCCTGGGACTCTCTGAGAAGCCACTTGCCTGCCAACCTTTGCGAATGAAGGAAATCCTGTAGCTCTCACAGTACAAAGTACTGCTCTGGAAGCTGGTGCCACATGAATTAAGCCACAAAACTGTGCACAGTATAAAACTGAACAAGCCCACTTTCCAGTGCTTTGAAAATGGTTTGACAGTGCACAGTATCTGTCTAGTGGTGAAAAATACTGCTTGCTATTGCAGACTTGCTTAGTGATTTAGAGACTTGCTTAGTGACTACAACACCTCCTTCCGTGGCCACTTTACTTAAGGAATAGTTATGTCCCAAAATTTAAGTGGATAAGCCTTTCTATCAAAGAGGTTTTTTTTTTTTTAAAAAAAAAAAAGTATTTAACAGTTTCATTTTCAACCTAACTCTGTGAACATTTCTATACTGTCACGATAGAAAAAGAATAGAAGCTCGATAGCTGAAGGGTGATGCAGGAGCTGGAAGGAAGAGCTTGAAGGTGGGAGTCTTATAAACTGGTTCTGTCATGGAAGCAAATGGCACATGTCTAAGACACATGGCATGAGCAGAGAAGCCTTGGTCATGGCTATCACATCTTTATTCACCTATTTCATTCTGTCCCCTCATTACTGTCAAGGGAATAAGTGGGTACTACTGAGTTCAGAGTACTCTGGACAATTGGCTTACTTGTACTCAAATGCTTAAGAAAGAAGCAGGCAGCTTGGCCTTCAGAACTCTATTCTTCCAAATATGATGTCCTGCTTTAGGGCATCCTAGGGCATATGATCAATAATTTTCAAGAATTTTAGAGATGCAGAGAAGAGCTGTGGTGCACTAGAAGGTATGTTTTAGGTGGACAATTGTCAAAGACACCAATGCCCCTGATACATCTACTACTTGTGGGCTTCCAGTAGAAGGTAAGTACATCTGTGCTTCTGTAAAATCATTCAATTGTTAGTAGAACTCACCTAAATACTCATGAGAAGAAATTGACTCTCCAATTTTCACCTGTTGCAAATTGTGGTCAGCTCAACAAGTCTTAATATATCAACATATGTATCTATGGAGACATGAATTATTTATACAAGTGTTCAAATGGTCTGAAAAGCAATTTTCTTTTGGGCATGTGTGACTGGCCACATGAATGACATGGTATTCTGTCATCACTAATTGTGTTAGCATTTTAATTGCTTATTCCATCTGATGCTAATTTTGATTCTTGATGAGGTCTCAGTGGTAGTACTAAATCCATTCTCACCAAACATTTATCCTTACAAAGCTTCATTTATGTGAAAGCTTGTGATAAGAGAGGTATAAACCAGTAAAGTGTTAGTCTCATTTCATTATTTGGGCTGATATATGCTAGCTGATAAATGCTTACCCACTTTCATAATCTTCAGTCATGACTGAGCTGGGGACTTCAAATTAACTACCTCCCAACAAATAAACGAGGTATGTGCTCAATATGAAGGCAACTTCACTATTGTCACCCATTTTCATTGCTGTGGTATTGCATAGATATGTTTCCTCTGCTAATCAGGTGGAAAAGTGACTGAGGAGAAGTGTTATGCACTATATTTTGAAAATCAAGATTTGACTCATTCTCCAAAGCACCCATTACATGCCTTAATAAATTTAAGCCAGAAGATGAGCCAAGCAGCAGCAAGCAAGAAAACTGTTTTGTACCAAAATAGGCAGGGAAATGCAAAGCCCAAGGATGGGAAGACAACCATACATCTTAACAAGCAACTTCTTAGGTCCTGTGAATTGGTGGATTGTGACACTCTGACTGCGTTTTGAACTAGCAGAAAGTGATTGGGGAGATTAGAAGCATGATGGGAAACACTGGAAAGGGAAGCTACATGGCCAGCATAATAAAGATTCTTTTCCAAAACCTTTACAGGCACTTCTCTAACAGCCACCATCATAAAATAAAGAGATGATAACAAAAATTTGTTAATGCATGTTGTGCTCCTATGTTCATGGAAGACAGTGATAAAGCTCTCATTAATCTTGGTGCTGAAGGATCAAGTTATTTCCTTTTATAACCTCCAAACAATTTGGTAACAGCAATTGATCAATCCGGCCACCACCACATGGGACAGATATCAATCCTGATTCGAATTAGAGATGAATGTGCTAAGGTGAAGTAATTAATCCAGGTTCAGCAGTGCTTAGGCACTAAAGATGGATAGTGCTTGATTGCTGTCCCCTGAGCTAATCTTCAAAATATACCCTCCTCTCTTCCTTGACAAGAGATTTTGAAAGACATCTTACAGGCTTGGATCAACCACTATTGTGAGTGAAACACATTTTGGCTTGTGTATTACAGAAATACATTTAGCATGTTCAGTGTGCAAGTTCACTGAACCCATAGTATTTGAGCAACTTGTTCCTGTTTTGCCTAACCTGTGAATGTGGTTCAGTTCTCAGCTTTCATTTGGCCAACCCTTTCCCTCAGTAACTTACAACTTTCAATTTCTAGTGTGCAGTTTTGTTCATCCAGAGGATATCTGCGTAGATCCATCATGCAAGCTGCTGTTGTTGTGATCCTGTAAGTAGAAGGTGAAAAAAACCAATGAGACTTGAAAACACATTTTACTTGTTTGAGATGGCAAACTTTTCTTTAATGGGTTTTCTGTTTGTTTAAATACAGAATGTATGCACTTGGATTCCTGGTATGGAGTCTTTATAGAGCTTGTAAAACATGATTAATTTATGCAGCACAGCGTACTGGTTACACCATAAAGCATAAAACTATATGCTGAATATTGTAGAGAAGGACTTTGACTCAAAAGTTAATGTGTAAAAGTGTTTTGAAGAACATTCAATGAGATTTCTACTTGTACATACTTTTTTAAATGTTCTTAATTGAGATATCTTCTAATTGTTCAGCAAATTGTTTTATTTATAACTCATACTGCTGATATCTTTCTTTTTCCATTTCGTTGTCACTTACTGCTGTTTTAATTATGTCTGATAGGTATGTGTATTTTCATCCATGCTGTGGAATACCTGCTAATACCTTATTCACTATCTTTATGCTTTCATAATCAGTTTATCATTAACTGTAATAATTGTACATCATATCTCAAAAATGGCACGAGGCAATCAAACACTAGTGAAATATAACATCATACAGTGCTTACTTCATGAACATTGAGATTAACTATGATTGCAGGCTGGATGTTTCATATCCTTACTTCTTCTAGAGGGCATCTGAGTTGATATTTGGTCCCTAAAGGTATTCTCCATGGCCTAAGACTTTTTGCAAAGGAATTCCTCTCCCTTGTTAGACCATAAATCACAAGAACATTTAAGAAAATATTTGCTGATAAGTCTGTGACTGTGTGGGAGGAAGGTTAAATGACTTCATGAAGATGGGGATCAAATTTTAAAGCTCCCTTTGAGACAGACAATTAGATCAGTATTTTCAAACTCACAAAAGTGAGTTATCACCTTCATTTGCCTTTTTTTTTTTTTTTTGTGATAAATGGGTTCTTAAATCCTTATAAAACTTTTGAAGTTGTGAATGGGCAAACTTGGCTTCTAATTTTATTGGTCTCTCTCCTTCTCTCCTCTCTCCAAAGATTTATACCAGATAAAGGCAGATAACCTCTTTCCTTGATCTGGATTTGGTCTGTTGTTCCAGTTCCATGTTAATGAATACCAGAGGAACTCATCTTGAGATTTTACTTTTGATGTGCTGAAAGTCAAGCACATTACATGCTGTATTGGGGTGATAATCCTTGCTGTCACTGAACTGTCAGAATTTAAAAGGGAAAAAAATGCCACACGCTTTATTACTATGACATGTCTCAAAATTTCCTAAGTCTACAAAATCCATCTGTCATATGGCACATCTAGCAAGGGCTGTAATAAAAACCAGCCCATGAAACTACTCTAGAATACTGTGTAAAGTACCATTAAAATGGTATGTTTATACTTTTTTTTCAGGCTGATTTTGTCACATTAAATAGAAATGCATGCATCTTAACATGCATTTGCCATAAAAAGGTCTTCAGCTGCAGTAGGATCTCATTTACATTAGCCATGT
Organism: Chloebia gouldiae; assembly: GCA_003676055.1. Lineage (NCBI taxonomy): Eukaryota > Metazoa > Chordata > Aves > Passeriformes > Passeridae > Chloebia > Chloebia gouldiae. The sequence continues at coordinate 23,337,493 of QUSF01000005.1, forward strand.
ACAATTACACCTTACTGAGAGGCACCGAGAGGACACTCATTTGTCAGACACCTGCTTAATAACGTTTAAGATCACACATAACAATATACTAACATTAGTCACAGTTAAATGCTTTTTAATGAAGGTTTCATAGGTAAATGTTTTGTTCCCAATTAATAAATTTGCCTTTATGGTAATTTAGTTCACCTGTATCAACCAGAGTGTTTTCTAAACCACTGTGGTGAGCTTACACTTCCCTGTTATCCCCTCAGGCTGCTCTATGAAGTCAGGGACTCCCACCAGGCATTGGCTTTTGGGCAATGAGTTGAGTGGTGAAGTGTACCTTGACCATACTGGAAATTCCTGCATGGCTAAGGTGGGGGTGGCGCTCTCTGCACCAGAGACTTCTGCTGCCTCCCCAACATGGGGAACAAGAGATAATCGGTCATCCTCTGACAGCCTTGGAACATTATTTACCTGAATTGTAGCCTGAGTGGAACCATACCATTGTTTTTAAGAACTTCAGTAATTACCAGCTTGGATTGCAGCCAGGATAGAAACTCACTATTGACTAAAGCCAAGCATTTTGTGACTCTAAGCAGCTGTTCTAAGAGATACCCTCTGAGCTCTTCTGGACTGCAGTGGATGCATCTCTCTCTTAGAGGGACACCTCTCAGAGCTTTGTGATACTTGCTGAACCGTCACTGAAAACTCATGGTAGGAGACCCACACTGACACCCCAACTCCCTCCTCAAGGTTCAAGTCTCACCCAAATAGAAATTATGAGGTATTTAACATTGGTATTTAATTGGATTTGAGGATAATTTTTAACAGGTATACCTTTGTAAATTTATTTAGACGGAGACATTGTAGATGTTTGTATGTGTGAAGTAATTGAAGCACACTATAGCAAGTATAGCATGAATATTGCCATCTTGGATCTCTAATAAGTCATGCACTCTCTTCTGCACCCTTACACTTTTCTAAACTGTTTCTAATCCTATTTTCATTTGTGTGCTTCATCTTTGTAGTAAGTAACAGAGTAAACCTTTCCTTAGCACTTTGTGAAGTTGTACAAATTTATATTAAACCTGCTTTTGCTAATGTATTTAACAATGATTTTTGAGTCATTCTAACCACTCATTTGTGATAACCAGAGTTTGAATGACCAGTTATTCCTAATGGCAGGGTATCTGTACTACTGACTTCTGCAGTTTTGCATATTTTACATAAGCAACACCAATTAGCTATTCTTTACATCATCGATGCAAATTGATAGCAAAGTAGTAATTAATGCAATTGTTTATATCTGAAATTGAAATATTCTACATAATATTTCCCCCTAATATTCTAATTCTGACAACTGTATTGTCCTCTCCACCAGCCTGCCAACACAATATGGTCCCTCCTAAAGCTGGAGGTGCTTAAACTTTATTGGCAATCTTAGGTTTCTATGCAAATAGCTACGTGTAATTGAAGGAGTGCTTCAGGATTTCAGTAACTTTCATTACCTGTAGTTCATCAATCTGCCTTTCAAGCACGTTTCTCACTCTTGATAGAGCTCAGCTGTGTAAAATTGTTAATGGCATTATGCTCTGGATAACCACAAAATCTATTTAAGCAGATAAATTAAACCCAGATGAAATCATAGTAATTGTTATCTTGCTAAAAAAAAATCAAGTATTTTATTATAAACAGAGTAAATAAATCCCAGACCTGTTAGTGGTTTCACTCTCTCTGGGTGGAGAGAGTCACTGATGGTTTGCAAATGCACCAGAAGCTTAAAAATAAAGACATTCAAATGCAGAATACAGGGGTGTAATGGCAGGAAGGAGATTGCAATACTCTGAAGACAGGGCAAAGCTCCAATAAATCTGTGTTCAAGAGGATTAGACCTGAAAGACCCTTGGCATGAGCAGTTTGTGGCAATGGCAGAATATCATGAGGCTCTGTAAATGTTTAAGTGGAGGATTAATCCTACACTTGAAGCAGAACTATTTATATCTCAAAGTAGGATATATTTCTTCCAGGCTTTCCATTCATAAAATACATTTTAAGTTCAGGTGTTTGGGCTAATTTATTTTGTTTGTACAGTGTCTTTTATTCCACTGTCCTTAGATTCTTTAGAATAATTTAGCTACAAATGCTAAAAATGGGATTATGCAAAGAAGACAAGCAGTTAGGTGGAGATATTTCATTATGCTAATTTCACTCATGTCAGTACTCAGACATTCTGAGATGGAATGAAGTTTGAACTGCCAACAGGCAAGATAAATAGTATTTGCATAAAAGCAAAATAAACTGATTTAATTTTTTGAAGTTGTGGCTTGGGTTCCAAGTGACTTGATCCACTGCTAAGCTTTTTCTTTGATGCCTTATTCTCTGAGTATCATATTCTTACTGTATAGTCAAGTTATTTTTTGCTAAATATAAAATTAAATTTAAAAAAAACCCACTGATGTCCAGTATTTCCAAAACTGACTTCCTTAAATAATACTGTCAGAGATTTTCCTGCAGAGCGGCAGGTTTTGTAGGAACAAATATTAAAGTTTAGTATTTTGAGTTAAATCATCAATAAGCAGTTAAAGTAAGTTCAGAATGAATACAGAAAGTAGATTTATAGTTCAGTACTTAGATAATTTCCTCAATATGCTGTCAAAAAGCTGATCCTCAATTCTTGGACAAGAAATAGATGCAATATTTAAGACAGCAATAATAATTAAATGTGAAAATAAGAGCTGAACAATGCAAATCCTATTGTGAAATGTTTCCTTCATTTGGAGGTCAGGTATCAAATCTTAATATGTTTGTTCTTTTTCTGTCAGTCAACAGAGCATAAATTATAAATGTACATGACGATATTAAATGGGATGGACTATTTTTTTTTCCTTAAAAGCTAAATGAAATGTTCAAATCAAATAAAGAAGAACCATGCTTTTTTTTAACCACTGCAGGTGCTAGGGCTCTAATACATGCTGGAAGTAGACTTTCATATTCCAGTTAAAAAACTGCTATTATTAAATCAGTGTTAATTTAACTTCACTGGTATCAGGGAACTTAGTCCCCATGGAACATTAGAACCCAGATCAGTATCCCTGGTTTAACTGGTTTAATTTTTCTGAAACTGGAAGAATCTTGATGTTTTAGTGGAGATGTCTTGTAAGGAGAGTTACTGAAGGAACAGAGGAAGGCAGAAAAAAATTACATTTAATCTGCAATTTTTTTCTCTGTCCAGGCCATGTACAAGGTTTACACTTATCATACATGCTGACACCATAAATTTCCAAGCACAGCCCAAGTGCTTGACCCTGGGGGAAATGTCATTTCTGCACCTGCAAACATGCCCAACTTCTACTGCCTGGAGCAGCCTGCTTGTAGGGTGTACATTGAGCATCAGCATTATTGGTTTGGTATTGTGTATTTTATATAATGTTTTGTGCACTTGGGAAATATGTATTCAACAGCCCGTGTGTTGCTTGTCTGGTCAAATCCATTAAAGTCTATAAATTCTATTAAAAAAAAAAGGAGTTATGAGTATTAGTAAAATTGGCAAGGGCCAAAAGGTGAATAAATAATAATGCTTTCACAGATCTCATTAGGAGCTGAGAGAAAATTTGCAATATTGGATCTTTAGTTTTAGATATGAGTACATTAGCATGTGAAAACTTTTCTTTTTTTTTTTTTTAATTGGAAAACAATTATATTTTAGCTATTTTTCCCAGTAGGACATATATTTGTGACTCTAGGGTGACAACATCAACTGCTAGGTCACTGCTGTAGACTGCATACATGAGATAACACTGAAGTTTATAAGGAAAGCTTTTCTATAATTTAGCTTAAAAAGTACAAATGCACATTCCCTTTTGATCTTGCTCAGAGAAATAGTAGAACTGAATAATCATGCCAAAATAAAAAGGACCTTGAGGAAGATGTGTAAAGAGAAATACACAGCTCAAAGACCGTTATAATGTTGGGTAAAGTGACCTGTTATACTTAAATTGCACAAAGATTAGGCAGGGAAAAATCGGTAAGACTATAGACTTTTTATTGTATTTTATCAATACCCTGAACTAGTCGGTGTTTGCTTGAATTGCCTCTCTTTCATCTTTGTCCCTTTAGTTGCCTGCATTGAACCTTGAATGAAATGTGAGCAGCTCAGCAATAAAGTCAGCTGCCTCGGGTATCAAGGTCTTGAGCTAGTACAGCTGCAGCCAGAAAGGGACACATGGGAAAATTTTTCAATATTTTTCAAGGGCTGAAACATTGCTTTTAAGATAAAAAGATCTGCAATGGTCAGCGACAGCACCCCCCCAACAAACTATTGAAAAAAACTAGAAGAAATAACTAATTGTAGCACTGACTAGTGCTGTAGCATAGTAATGGTCATGGATTTGTCCTGAGATCTGGAGGAATCATTCTGGGTTTGTCTTTCCCTGTGTAGCTAGTAACATTCCTGACTTGTCAAATGTAGAGGAGGAATATTGGGTTTTCTCTGAGGTGTAAATACAAATGTCTGTTTTCAAGCTAAAGACAGGCATGAAAAGCTAATCTGCAGGGTGTCAAATCAATCAACTGCATTGGCTTGAAATAAGAATGCTAAAAAAAATAACAACTTAATGAAAATATGACTGCTTCTACTGCTCTTTCCATTCTCATATGCTCTTCCCAAAAGCTACTGTGCTGTCTGCCTGAGCTGTCATGTTGTCCTGTAGGGCCTCTGAGACAGTCCTTATCCCATTCTTATTTCCCCCTGGTTATATCAACTCAACAGCTGCCAAGACAAATGAAGCAGTTTGCCTGAACTGACTATTGTTCTGCAATCAGTCATCAGTTGTGCTCCATGCTGGGCCCTAAAGATAGTTAAATAGCACCATATCAAAAGAGAGTAATGATGAAGAACTGATGAAGACAGTGCTCCCACACAATGAATTTTGTCATTGAAGTTATTCTCATGTCAGTGGGAATATTCACCACCTGTGAATTGTCATGGTCAGGTAAACTGCCTGAGCTTTGTCTGAGACCAAAGTCCTGGAAGAGTCAAAACTCTATTCTTAAAGAATGTTCCATGTCTGTCTCAGCAGCAGAGCCTAATCCTGAGGTACATATTCAGTATCAGGCAAGGGCAAGCCTCTGAGCACAGTGTAACATTTGCCAAGGAGAGAAAGAATGGTTTGTGACTGTGTCTTCATATGCCCAAACAGTTACTGGGTCTGATGTGGGATGTCCTGACTGGAGTAAGCATGTGCCTGGTCTTGCTGTTGTGGTCATTTCAGTTTGCTTTAATTAGTATTCTTTAACATGATCCAGGCAGTAGTTTATCACACCTCTTTTGTGCCTACAAAGCTATGCAACGGTCAAATGCTCTTTTGCTAGACAGAACTGACTGTGAATTTGAAACCTGTTATCCATTTGCTGTTTATTTTGCCTTGTATTTTCTTCCTTTGCTTTTTTTTTTTTTTGATTTGTTTGTTTGAATGATGAAGGGTTGTTTACTGGAAAAGGTCACTGCTGATCTTCCTTTAAGTATTCCAGGTTCAGAAATCTCTTGCAGAACTTGGAGCATATGGGTATTTCTGATGAAGGCTTTCAGATGCAGCACCCTGCGAAAATGGCGCTCTGATCTGCAGAACAATACTGCCTAAGAACTGCCTGTGGCAAGTGATGACTTCAAGCAGAATTCTCTGTTCCTTCCTCTGGTTTTGTTGTAAAATGTAAGCTGGTGGTATCATTCCCACCTTTAACCTCACTTCTGAATGCAAATAGATGATATCAGAAGTGTTAGGCAAGTGCTACTGAATGCTTATGGGAGCACTGTGCTTTTGTATTTTATGTCCTGCTTGGCAGTTTAAAAAAATTTTGCTGCCGGAGCTGTAGAGCACTTTTTTTTTCCCCCTGTATTTTTTTCACAGAAAACATTAACTTCAGTCAGTGCAAAGTAGGAGTGTATCAAAGGTTACATAATATTCAATTAGAGTGTTGTGGGCATGAAAATATTCTGGGGAAGGGGACGTCACATTTCAACTGTCTTGGGAGATTTACCTTGGCAGTCCAAGTAATTGTCAGTAAATTCATCATTTTTTTTGCTTAAACACTTAATTAATTTCAGCTGCCAGAACTCTGCTTCAGCTACATAGTTACACAGTTAAATAGTTGCTTAGTACTATCACGAAGTAGGGATGGGGTAGGGAAATTATCCAAAATGTAGACAAGCTGACTTGCTGGCTTCTGCCTTTTCTAAGGGGAGAACCTGAAGCTCCAGCAGAGCAGGGGCAATAGGAGGCAATGGGAAAGGGAGAGATCATACATGGAGGGCATGAGGAGAGAGGCAGTGAGACAAAAGGTCTGTGAGAAAACATGTTGCTCTGACTCAATTAGAACATTCTAAAATCAAAAACTTAAGCCAGAAATGTACTTTTTAAAGATAATTTAAGACCTTTATTCTGTTCAATACAGTGAACATCAGAAATATCTCAGAGTAGAGTGAAGATGGATGGTGGAAGAATGAAGATGCTTGTAAATATCAAGAATAATAATTAAAAAATCACTACAATTTTACAGTGTAAATCTTTTAAATATTAAAAAAGCTGTGTATTTGATGCTTCTAAGCCAAATTTCAGTGCAATAAGAAATTTTACTGCACAGCTATAAACCCATGAAAATAAATTTTACAATATAAATCCCAAGAGGCCTATAACCATACCAGGGCAACCAAGATACTTCAATAAAAAGTGCCTTAGATTTGGAGCTCAAATTTACTGCAAATAGTAATTTAGTTTGACAGTGCAAGTATGTTGCAAGATAAAACTAAAAAGAGCAAGCCAGAAGGGAAGTGTTTAGCATAAAGGAAGGTCCAAGAGAGAAATAAAGTCAGATAACTGGTTTTGAATCTGGTTTGAATTTAAAAAAAAAAAAAAAAGGTAATAAATCTGTAGTTTTTCAATGTCTCTATCCAAACTTCCTATAAGTGACTAAATGCTAGAAAATGCAGATAATATCCACTGACCAAAACACCCACGGCAGCAGTGATGTTAATGTCATCTGGTATGGTCACCTTTTGGGTTGTTTGTTTTGTTGTTGTTTATTTCAAAATAAAACCAAATTAGACACCAGCATGCTTAGACACGCTTCTTTGGCAGAAGCAGAAACAAGGCAATATCTTCCATATGCAGCCTGGTTTGGAAAGCTTCAGCATGTGCTTGGAAATAATAAATAAAACAGAAACAACTGGTGGCTTCTGGTTTTTTTTTTTTTTTTTTTTTTTTTTTTTTTTTTAGGGTTGGTTTTTTTTTTTTTTTGTTTTTGGTTTCCTTGGGTTTTTTCTTTTGTTTTTTTTTTTTTTTTGGGGGGGGGAGTGGGGAAGAAGAGATGCTTTTTTCATCCTGTCTTGAGTAATCTCAAAGCAACAAGCCTGACAGAGTTCAAGAAGCATTTCAACAGTGCTCTCAGGCACAGGGTGTGATTTTTGGGGCTGTCCTGTGCAGGGCCAGGAGTTGGACTTTGATGATCATTGTGGGTCCCTTCCAACTCAGAGTATTCTGTGATTCTGTGATCTTTAATATTCTGCAGGCTTAGACTCTGCAGGCTTTTCTTCTCTCCTAGCAACACATCTGCATTTGATTTTACAAGTAGCTGACATGTAATTCCTCACAGTCAGTATCTTACTGTGCTTGTTTCTTCTATCTTTAGCTTTAAGAGCACAGTACAATAGACTCTTTCTAATGCTATTATGCCTTTATTTCTGCGATGTTTATAAGGACACAATAAGTTAAAAATCTCCTTAGTTGACAGAGATGCTCTTTACCATAATGTGAAAATACTGAATTAAGACTGAAGCTTATAAAACAGAACAACATTTCGGCTTAGGATGTCTGATTAGTTAAGGAGAATTTTTAGATAAAAACCAGGTTGTTTATGGTGTTAAATTCTCATTTTGTGTTGTTTCATCATAAGCTTTCTGTGTTGCATGGCTTCTTGAGTCCCAAGAGGTAGTGGGATAATTTTACTTTTTAATTTTTTTAATCCTTCTCACAGAACAAGAGGAAAATACAATATGGCATTGCTATGTGATTACTGTGTCACATTTTCTGTTGAATTTCATAGTTCAGAATTTCTTCCCTGAACTATTTTGATGATAAATTACATGGGCATTCTTTCATGAAAGTAAACTAATAAAAATGTAGAAACATATGAAAGGCATTGTGTCAACCTGTAGGGTTTTGCAACTCTCATCCCTACATTGTCCATCCTGTATATTTTTTGCTATTATTCTCAAGTCTAGTAGCTAAATAACATATTACTGCTAGGGTTTAGTGTTCAGTGGTTTCACAGAATGATTCATTTTCCTTCAATGAACACCTTATTTTTGTATTGAAGGACAGAGTTTGAAACCTTTATAGGAGAAGGGTTTAAAAATGGGTTTGGAAATGTTACATTTTAAAGTTCATATATTGCATCTTCTACTACTTTCATATATTCTTCCTGCATGTAATTTAAAGATGCTTTGGAAGGGAAAATATTTACATATAGATTTTACTTACTGTTACCCTTACACAAAATGCATACCTGGCATACTGAGAAGAACTGTGATAAGTTTTTTCCTTTGATCTTTAAACTCCTCTTGCTATGGCCAGGACTTTCTCTTTGAGTATGCTAAAAGCTCTTCAATTTCGCAAATAATTTGCTTATACTGATAAAATTTCCTACAGGTGACTGAGTATAGCAGAAGATTGAGTTACTCCCCATGAAAGCAGAAAGTCCTGAACAGCACTGCCGTATTCAGGCAGATTTACTTATAATCCTGTGAGCATGCAGGCCTTTGATTTTTTCTTAAGAAAATACTTTGATATTTTCACTGGCATCTTAAACATAAGCCTGACATTTTGCCATTAGGAAAAAACAGAAAAAAGGAATTAAAAATGGAATAAAAGATCACTAGTAGTGAAAGCTCATACATATATATCAAACAGCCATCACCTCAATGCTCAAAAAAGATAGAAACTTCCATTGCCATTGAGAAAACTTTTCCAGGTTATAGGGAGACCTATGAAAGATCCTCAAAGACTGATCTGGAAACTAAGCCTTATGTCTGTATCATTCACAACCACAAGAGTGAAATTATATGGGTACAAAATAGTTGTGGAAGAGGCTGCTGTTGATAACCCAGGCAGTTTACACAGAGCTCTGAATGGCTGTACCTGCAGAATGGAGGAGGTAGGGACTACAGTATGGGTTGAAATATTTTAGATGAGTTTTCCAGGAAAGAAAATACAGATGATCTGTGGGTTACAGCAATTGTTCTAACATATACTTAGCCTGAAATTTGTTATTTTGGTTAGACAATGATTATTTTTTGGTATTTTACTCTTGCAGTCCTGAAATTCTGAGTTTTGGGGTTTTTTGGGCTTTTTTTTTTGTTTGGTTTTTTTTAGGGTTTTTTTTGGTGTGTATGTATTAATCAAATTTAATAAACCTAATTCTCTTTATATGTTCTTTAATGATAACCACACAAATCACCCATCAGTTTGAATTCCTTATATTTAGCAGATAGACTGCCAATTTGAATCATCATAATGAATTCTGAGAATAAGGGATAGTTTAAAGTACTTTGAGTATTTAACTAATACTAAGCATATGTCTGCTATGCAGAGTTCTCCTTTTTAGTGATTTGCTTATGAGACATTCAATAAGGTTGCATTAACATACTATATATAGCACAATTAAATATTACTGAAACATCTGTGACACACCTTCTAAACAAAACACTTTTTTCTTGATTTCTCTCAGCTGAGTCCCAGCAGGGGGCTCCCAGGTAACAAAAATCTGTAGCAGTTTTAATACACACTTGGTGCCCACACTTGAATGTCAGCATGTATTTTAAAACCACCTAGAATTTGAGTTAAATTACTCCTTAGAGTAGTCTTTTTTTCTTTTTTTTTTTTTTTTTTTTCTTTTTAAGCCTTTCACTTAAAGCAGGTTTTACTTGCTGAAGTCTTTTGGCTTATCTTGAAGCGTTTCAGTGGGAATTGCTTTTCCTTGCATCCAAAGGTAGATAGATGGTGCAAAGTTGAAATTGTTGCCTTAGGTGTTGTAAAAATCTGGCTGATACAGGTCCTGTGCCAGTTTAGGCTTAACTCTAATATCCCTGAGATATATTTTGGAATCCTTATGCACTTTAGTAATTCTCTGTAGATGGGTTAAATGTATACTCTGTGTTATCAAATTATATAAAGAGCAGAATTATCAGTCTCAGGTAAAGAAATAATTTAAAAAATAAAATATTGCTATACCTTTCTATAATCCTGCCAAAAATTTAAAAGTCCTAATTTTACACATTTCCATGTACTTCTTTCAGTGAATGACTCAACAGCTGGAGACATTGTAACAAGACAAGTATGCCAGCAGCCAAATGTATTTGACATTATGACAGCTGGGGTCAATGGAATATTTCTTAGGAAATGCTGTGACAATATTTTATTCTCACCCCTCTTTCCATATGAAAATCTGAGTAGAGACTTGTGAAAAGTATTCTTTGCTTCAGAAAAATTTCTTCAGAAATATTCAGGTATGGAAATATTTCTTGTAGAATAGTTCAGGGCTAATAAAATAGAAATGGAGATGTTTTTAAATTGAACTCCAAAGGTTTGTTCCAGAGATGGCTTCCGAGAGAAAAAAGTAACAGGAAACAGGTTAGACCTTATTTGAATTAAATCCTTAACAATGAAATCTGTGCAATTTTTCTTTGTGTCCTTTGGCCAGGAGATATTAAAATTGATAAATGCAGCATTGAAGATACATGGATAACTGTGTAACTGTTAGGCCTTTCAAATCTGCTAAATATTAGGTCTCATTTTACTAATAAATAGCTAGCCTTAAGATTGGGTCTTTTGTTTGTAAAAAAGCTTATCAACAAACCTGCAAACAAGTTTGAAACACCTCATATCCACTACTAAACCTCAAAACATTAAGTTTTCCACACCAGATTTATTTTCCAGGTTCTTGATTTACATAAATACAATAGGAGCAGGACTGGAAGTAGATTTATACTTCCAATATAGACATTTGATCACACTGTCTCACACAGTTTACAAATCCATTTATCTATAAATGAAAAATGCTGCATTTGCAGTCTCTTGTGATTATGCTCTCTGAGGTTGCTGGAGAGGCTCTGCTCAAAGAGCCAACAGCAGCATGCACCAGACAGTTAAACTTCCCAGGCCTGAGAAGTTCCAAGTGTTTAAAGTTCCCCAGGTTTCTTCTGCTTGTGCTGTGATCCATGGCAGATGTCAGATTACCCTTTGTACATAACTTATCTTCTCAGACTATAAACTCCTCTGTCTGATGTACAGGACTGTTGGTAGTATAAGAGGGCATATATATTTCTTCTTGGATGACTGCTATCTGGTTGAACCAAGCCTATTGTCATGCACGTGGCTCGGAAAAATTTGTCTTTGGCATTTTCTTGTGAATCTTAACAACTGGACGCTTTGCATTTGTGAAAAATATTTAGTTTTGCAATAAGTAAGTATGAGTAATTTGTATGTATTTTGGTTTGGTATTAATTATTTTTTTCAAAGAGAAGCTAGATGTAATGAGTGTATATGCTTACTGACTTGACTCTAGAAAGGACCTATGTGTGTTTTTTCCGTTTGTGTGCTTGTGTTTTATTTAGTAATTTGGGTTTTATTTTGTGTAGGTGTTTTCTGTTGTTGCTGTATCTGGGATTTTGTTGTTTGTTTTTCTAATGGAATTTCAAAAATTGGAGCCAGTGTTTCTGTCCTTGGGACATGTTGCAGGTACTGAGGTGGAGACTAACAGCTGTGTAACCCTGACTTGTGGGCAGGTACCTCAGCTGGGGTGAAACCAGCCACTCTGGGTGTCAGACAGCGCTGCACCCAGCCTGGGGGAGCTGCAGCTCCTGCCAGAGGGTGCTGCCTGGTGATTTACCCAGAGACTGAGGAATAGTTCACTGTCAGCTCAGACTCATGTGTAGGTCACTCCCATATACATTTACCTACTATAGGTTCTAAGTGCTGAATGATTTTCAAGTTGCTTTGTCCACGCTTTGATTCCTGCTTTAAGCTCTGAGTAACTCTAGGACTTCTGATATTTCTAAATTCTTCCCTGGAAGATCATGTCTAATTAGAGTTGTAATCCAAAACTACATGAATTATATTTGAAGTACCTACCTCCTGTCTGCTCAGCTTGATTTCCTTATTAACAGTATTATAAATGAAAGCGTTACATTTGTCACATATTTTGCCTCTTAAAATGAGGCCAGGCAATTATAACACCATGTATGTTGATACTACATAAGTGCCAAATACAGGAATCTACTACTGTATTTTATGGAGTAATTAATTTTATATTTTTCATTTTATTATACTCAAGGGCTTGGCTATTATCTAGATTGTGAATTCTCTTGCAGTTACTTTTCAGCCAGGTCAATGATATTTGAGAAGAAAGGCTAAGCCTCTTTTTAAGTGGAGATATTTATAGAAGAGTGAGAGTTAAAGAGAAAATATATTGCCTGAAAATACTTTGAATGCATTATTATTTGCATCTTTGCACTGTCCTCAAGAAATGGATTTTAATTTCTCATAAAATTACTTATAAACACTGCATTTGATTGCTGTAGTGAATAAAATGAGTGCAGGCTTATCACACTAATGCCCTTAAACATTTCATAGGGCACCAGCCAACCTTCTGCGTGCTGCAGCTCAGAGCAGACATGGCCTGACTGCTCTGGGCTTTTGAGAAAGGGGATGTTTCTGAGAGCAGCAGCCCCCACAACCTGGCATCACTTACTAATTTTCCTTTTCTACTTTTATGTCGCCAGCAAATAGGCTGTACCAGCATTTCTTCAGGATTTCAGCAGCTTTCCAGGTAGTGTTTATTAGGAAAGTGCTTGTCTCTTTGAAAGAACACCTAAATTAAGACTCTTCCCTCTTTTCTAAGTGCATTTATCAGTTTGGAGCAGGTCTGGTAAAATACTTGCTGTCTCCCCTAGGACCTTAATCTACCTGCCCGATACATTTGTTGCACAGAAATGGCACAGATTTCCTCATCCTATGCCCCTCTGGTTCTTGGTTGAACAACTGATTCACTGATGTCATGAATCAACATCAATATAAATGAAATGAGAGTTAAGTTAGTTTTAAGCAGCTAAAACTTGTATTTTGTCCTTCAGTATTAACAGTTCTTAGCATGCTTCAAATTAATAGTAACTAAATTGGACATCTGCAGCAAAGTACAGATTAAATTACTATCCCTTTTAAATTTTTATAATTAGAGATTTTATATTTTTTAATTAATGGCTTTTTAATGAAGTTCAGGACTTGAAAAACACACATAATGTGGTATGTACCAAATATACGGTGATGTGAAATATATTAAAATATGTTAACATATTAGCATAGATCTATTTTATGTACCTGTACATAGCCTTCTATAAAAACATACACAAAATAATCTGTACTGCTGAAATATATTCCAGCTGTAGAAGTTAAATAGCAGTGGTTTTTAAAATGTTTTTGCCTTTTTCATTCAAATATTATATATTTATATTATATATTACATAATATTATAAGTGTTGCAACTGTATATATCCATTTGGTGTTCCTTGCAAAGTATAAGTGGCAAGAAATGTGTTAAAAATCTAGTATTCCAGGGAAAAAGCAAATATTATGACATTAAGCAAATTAAAGCACTAACTTCCAGCATATGCAGATTAAGTATGTGCTTCTTCAGTGGAGTGTATCTAACTGGCTATGCTGAAACAACAGGAGTTACATGGCTCAGTTGCGAATAGCTTGCAAGGATTTTCTTTCTGGTTACTCAGTTGTAGGACATCTCTGCATTAGAGTGTTTACAGTGTGTAGAGGAGAAAGCTGAGCTAGTAAATACACAAAAATTCCTTTCTTATTTAATGCCTACCCCCTAAAACCAACTAAAGAAGGAAATACTAGTAAAAACTTGCCTATACTATTATTGGATGAAGTGATTATTAGAGTGTGTATATAAATTTATTTGAAATACCTCTTGATCAGTTCTTGTGTGTTTCTGCTGTTTTTTTAATAAACTCTCTACAGACATCAGTTCAACCTGAAATATGTCCTCCTCTTCCCTCTGTATTAAATGAAAGAAAGGATGAATAATTGCTTGATTTATTTTTGAAAGTTCTTGTATATTTTTAGGGTCTAAAATATAAAGAAAATCCCAAATTGGTTCTCGTGAGTCTTAAAATGCTCACAGCTAAATCTTTTGTCATTGATGTGTAGAAGAAATATTTTCTAGGATTTTCAAAATTATCACCTAATAAAATACTACTTTATAATTTGCTCTGTGTTTTTTCTGTAGTGAAATAAAGTGTAGCTTTTTATTTCACTATATAGATGACATGGATTTTTCTCATTTAGAAGAACTGCAGTCTGTTTTTTTTTGGCTGGACCTGTTTAATAACACAAGTAGGACAATCTATTGAGTACCAGTGTAAATTGGCTATTTGTTACAATGATGGGTTGTCCACAAAAGGACTCAATAACTGACTCGTTAAGGAAATCCATGAAGGTGTTTAGAGGAAATCCAAAATTCTATAATCCCAAATCACGCCAATGCAAAAGCAATCCACAAACGATTAAAATTTCACTGCAATAAAATATTGCAGTGAATAGCAAATTCCTTTAATAACACTCTCAGCTATATTGCCAAAATTGAGGTAGTAAAAAGGTAAGTCTTCACTTAAATTTACTTTCAAGATCATACTAAAACCTAAACATTCTGCAGTGAAATTCAGTTTTTCTTGCATTCCACCTCAACGATATGCTTCCATGGATATTGCATGAATAAATGGTTAGTGAATCCAATGTTAAATGGATCAGTTCTCATTTCTGAATTGGCTGGATGTAAATGAATTTGTCTGCCAGTGTTTGCATCACAGAAAACCTTCTTTGTGTAAGAAGTGGTGAAATAAATCCTGATGTTGAAGACCAAGATTATTCTTCCCCTTGTCCTCTTGCAATTGTAGCAGTGCCTAGCAAAGCGGCATCCTCTGCTATAGCAGTATAAAAACGTGTGGTCTCACTGAAATAAAAAGTTTTAGATGCTCCAATCCAGCTCTTCACACCTTGTCATTATATGTTCAGTCCCCCTGCCTTGAAGTAAAGAATTGCTCTAATCAAAGGTGGGTTTTTGTCTGAACATGAGAAGAGAGAGAAGTCTGTGTAAAGGCGTTGCTGAAGGTATGTTACAATTCTTAACACCTAACTCTGCTGAAGGATATGCTCCTTCCAACACACATGAAATTCTGCTGTTGTTTACTGTGAGGCAATGTCATGATACAAGAACATATGTCTCCAAAGCAACACGGAGTCATTTGTCTGCTAGTGAAAATCTGAGAAGAATTAAGAGGTGGCATAAAATACTAGCAAAGGATGATTTAAATCAGAGCTTCCATTCCTGACATCATGACATAAGAATCTGAATACGGAATTCAGTACCATAAATTATTAATGGTTCCTTAAATATCTCAAAGACACATTATGTGTCTAGCATCTTACTTGAGAAAAGGCAGAGAAAGGAGAAGGAAAAGAATCAACAGTATGTATTGGTTTAAGATTCTGGAGCTTTGGGAGAGATTTCCAGAGAATCTTGCCTGAACAGGGAATAAAAGTAATGAGAAACACTGCTAGTGCCAGAAGTGTTAGAGCTAATGGCATCCAATCACGTGTTAAAAATGGGTAAGGGGGAAAAAAAAGAATAATCCAGTATTTTATCAGCTGTACTGGCACCAGGCTGGCACTGTCTCATACACCAGCCTCACAGTGCTGCTGTAGGTTTGCACATTGACCCAAAGGGATTTTTTCTTTGTCTTAGGAAGCAGATGGCTATACCACAGAGAATGATAATAGCTGCTGGTGGGAGTACTTGACAGGAACTGAAGAAACATAATCTTCAGGTAGATAATAATTAACAGTGACACTCAACTTCCCTGGGATATTTGAAATGAGATTCAGTGGAAATATTACCATGGAGTTAAAAGTGTTTGTGTATGTAGTTCTTGGGTGAAAGAGTTATTTGGTTTGCAATGTTATACATTTTTTCTACTGTGAACAATTAATAGAACTGCCTTTTGAAGCAGGAGACATAAGAACAATGTGCAATTTTAGAGGTCAGAAGGTTTAGGAGTATTCTCTCTCTGCACAAGTTCATAGCAGCTGAAAGTTACTGAACAAAAATAGCTAAAGGGATTGTTGAGTTTATTACAGAAATAATAAAATAATGGAGACATAGTGAAGTGATAATGCTTTGTTACATGATCTAAAACCACTCTAGTGTATTATGTGCATGTTTCCCTTGTTTATTCATCTGTAAAACCAAATGGTTAACCTTGGTTTATTTCTCCTCAGCTCTGTTGAGGCTGAACACTGCATCAATGACAAACTGCTGGGTACATGGGTGCAAGCAAACAGGTTATTTAGAGCTGTTATGATTGTTCCAATTTCTGTTTAAAGAGGCCAGTAAAATTTCATAACTGAGCCTGAATGGAAATATTAACTCTAGACTGAAAACAGAAAAGCTGTTTGCAGAAGAGGAGGGCATGAGGAAAAGGAAGCATTTAAATCATCCTTGAGGTTAAGAGACCCTGACTAATCTGTGAGGAACTCCGACTCTGGTTGTAGCACAATTGGTGTTATTCTTGTTCAAGTCATGCTAGGCCAACACTCTGTCTTCAGCGAAGAATATGAAACTTACAGGTCACAACCCATGTGAGAGGTTTGGTTTTCATGCTCTCTACTGCACAGATGCTAAATCAAGGTAATATGCTGCACAGTTTCTTTTCTGCTTGTGAGACTAGATTGGAACTGTGCTTAAATTTCTGAATGGTGAATTTTACCTAGAAGTATTTTCTGCAGTGTTTTCTCATGTTTTGTTTGTTACAAGGCATATGTCACCTGGAATATGAAAAAATTGATGATTATATGAATTAAAATTAACCTATAGGCTGATAGAAGCATATTTATTACCATGAGGAAAGTGACCACTCATAACAGATGGAAGTTTAGTGCAATAACTGCCATCTGTTGCATGAAAAAAAAAATGTATCTTAACTTCATTTTTTCTTCTGTTCATTTGTTATTTTTATCTTTGGTTAGAGCTTTTTTGTAGGGGACACTACATGTGTTTTTACTCACAACTACAGGTGAAAGTCTGTTCACCAGATGTGTCTAAACAGCTGCCTTTTCTTGGAGAAAACATGGTGCATCAGCTTGAGCTGTGAAAAAGACCTGACGGCTCAGCATCTCTTCCTGCAAGTGAGACAGAGTGAAAATTTAACAGGGTAGAAATAATTTGGATTTAGGTGAAATGTGCCACTTTGAGCTTGCTAAATATGCTGTTTAGCCTGGTGACTGCAGCCCTAGAAAAACTACCCCAGCTAAGGAGGAAGAATGCAAATTTCTACACTAAAAGATAAGAGATAAGAAAGACGCCTCGGACCTTGAAACAGACAAGGCAGAGTGATCCAGGAGTTCTTTCTGTACTTTCTGACAAAAACTGAGTACAAGTGTAACTAGCTGTAAGTGTAATGTGAAATCAGCAGAATGAATATGCATTAACCTATTGTGAAATTCGTAGGCATGTCCATTAAAGGGCAATGAGTCCCGACATGCATCCACAGTGCTGTGAATACACATACCATTCCCCACAAATCTTTATTAGAATTGAGGGGTTTGATTTTTCATCCAAGTTTCACATGCAGCTGCTGGTGGCAATGCTGTCAGTGTGCATGGGCCCATCTGGCAATACTTGGCCTTGCTGCACCCTGAGACCCTGCTGCCTTCTCTGGGGTGAGAAGGTGGGGAAGCCCAGCAACATGGGAGAGTTGGAGGTTGCTCCTGTGGCAGTGTGCATAAAGGGCATGAGGCAGGGTGAGGGAGGAGAAGGAAATTGCACAGACCACAAGTCAGTGGAATGTAGAGCACCTTTTATATTAGTGTGGGACTTTCTGCCTTGTTTTGTTTTGTTGTTTGTTTTGTTTTTCTACACAAGCAGTGGGTTTGAACAGGGAATTAACTTGCAGGGCTGCAGCTGTTGCAGAAATGCAGAACTGCTGCTTTACTATTCAAATGTAAATGGTTATTCAATCATATTCAAACTAACAACCTTGTTATGAGAAGGAGACATCTTTGCTGCTGCAATGGAGGTTTTCCTGAGCACCTGTGAGAGAAAGAGCATGGGCAATGCTCAGGCAAGGCCACAGCTTCCCAGCTGTGCTGCTGTTCTGTGGATGAAGCACGTGATAGGGCTTGCAGCAGGTTCACCAGACTTCTTTTGCTATTTCTGCAGAAGGCTGTTGTTGATACCTGATGCATGGCATGTGTGTGGGAGCACATCCATGGCATGCATTTCAAGGTGTAATTTATATTGTGTACAACTGCTTGTGAGGAAGCATTGGCTCTAATGCATGTTCTTGCCACTGTGCAAATTCTGGAACATAAATAAATTTAGTTCCTGGCCATAAAAACAAACAAATAATCTATCAAAGAAACCAACCAACCAAAAAAAATACAAGGAGAAATATTTTGAAAATTTATCAGACTGGACCAAACAGTCCTCTCCTAAAAACTGTCCCACAGGAGTCAGTTTGATTGAAAGGAACTGCAGGAGGCCTGAAGGCAATGAGGAACATGTATTCTTCAAATGCTCAAGTTTAGCAGATAATAATGTCAGCCTTTGGGCTAACAGCTAATTCTTCATGAGTCCCTTATTTTTTTTTCACAACTATAGTAGCAGTTTTGCTGTACCAGATCAGATCTGGCTATATTAATATTAAAGAGCCTGGTTGTTGGTGGCAACTGATGCAGTGCCTGGGAATCTGACAAGTTCAAAAGCAAACTCACAACCAGCCAAAATAATTTTTAAAAATGATTTTTTGTTTCTTCAGTAGCTTGAACTTATTGGTGGAAGGCTGCTTTTGCATGGTTAGTGTTGTCTTTTATAGGCTAAGAGGTAATTTTAAAATTCTGTTTTCTCTAAGCTCTAAGTTACACTTTCCCAAATGTTTTCATTTTCAATTGCTGCAGAAGTTTGGGTTTTTTTTACTAGTTCTATCTTAGGTACAATTTTGAGGTATTTCAGTTAGGTTTTCTGCTTTATGACTTCTTTTCTGATTAATTAACTGAACTATGCTTTCAGGTTTATATTCTCTAAACACTGTTTTCACTGCTGAATGATAAAAATAATCAAAGTTTGTTTCAAGCAGGCAATATTTTTTCCAAGCAAAGCTACCTTAACTTCAAAAATAATATCATAAAAGCCTAGCCAGACTCTGCAGAAATCTCAACATAAAAAATAGCTTGGTTTAGTTTTAATTTTACAGTAGTGTACCTTATCAATAGATCATGCCTGTTCAAACTTTAGGATGTATTTTTATCTACAGGGGTAAATATGGTTTGCACTGTATGAAGAAGCAGTTGTGGAGTGAAGAAGCAGTCATAAACCAAGGCCGATTAAGGAAAACCTATACTCAGGCATATAGATAGTATTTAAATAATTTATGCAAATCTACAAATATCTCCTTTGTATTTTCTACCAAATATCACATTTCTTGAAATGACTCCAAATTTTAAATTCCTGTAGTCCTAAAGAACTGCTAGAGAAAATTTAGAAGGAAGGAAGCTTTTGTGTAAGCTGTGATTGATTACCAGGTGAGAACCATAATGAAGAGCTCTTTAATAGTTTAAGCACACTCAGAAGAGCTGAAAGAAAGAGACATTAGGCTTCGTTAGGTATGGCTGTAGCTGTTAAAGGTAGTGTTGCTGTTCTGTGAAAAATCCTTGGGTGTGTTGTGGTCAACTAAATGGAGTATGTGCTGGCTCATACATGAGAAACCAGGAAAAAAGCATAGAAAAGTGGCATTGATTCTACTTGCACTTCTGGCAGCACAGACATTAAAATGCCCAACATACCGTAGGCCATAAAGGACTGTCCCATCTGGATGGAGCCGAATCATTCGGTTTTTCACTGTCACCCCATGGACAAATGATTTCTTGTCATTTTGGAAATACGTGTCTGGCACCCAGAGCTGGTCAGCCACTCTGTTGTCCAGAGTTAAGTTCAAAGGAATTCCAGAATAAGAGAGCCTTTTATCCCTCCAGGACTGCTGAAAGTACATGGTCAAGGTGTAGTCCTAGGGAAGAAACAAGAAGGGCTTTTTGTATTTTCATACTGATTGACTGACTAGAAGTTTATTTTTGAATGAATCTCTGTAACTGAATATCAGTAGCAATAGGAAATTTAAGGATCATCATGACATTGTTACCATTAGGCATGATCATGAGTCTTGGCTTGTTCATATTAGTGTCAAACTTGACACTTATCAGTGGCAGAGACGACAGACACCAGGCTTTCATAATCTCTTGACCCAGAAGGAATAGATGTGACATTTGGGTTCCAGTCTCTGGATAAAACTTTGTTTCTATTTTTTTTTAATGTGAAAATAGCAGTGTTTACCTGAGCTCAGCCAACTAGCATTGCATAGCTTTTAGGATATTTTTCAGATATTTCTTCCTTCTGACATTCCTTCCTTTTACTCTGAAAGATTCCCCCCACAATCCAGAAAGGCCTAGCCCTCCTCAGAAAGAGCAAATACAACCTCAGAACATAATGGATAACTTCCCATTCTGCCTCTGCAGGAATTGCCAGATGTAATGACTCTAGATAGCCAGGCATATCTCGTCTCAGCCTGGGAAATATGGTGCTTTCTGTCCTTGCCAATTGGATTTTACTGTACAGAAAATTAACAACTTGGCTATCGTGTTATAACTCCAGCGAAATACCATTTATGCAGCCTTTCAGCTTTCATTTTGTCTGAAAAGAAATTGCTCTAAAGGCTTGTAGTCTGATTTACTCTCTTGGATATGTCTTTCTGGGAAATTGATGATTTTAAAGGTAGTCAATTTTTTAAATGGAAAAACCCATGTACTTTGTAGCTCATGGAGTTCTTAAAAGACGAGCAGAACAGCAGCATGTGGACTATTAGTTTTCTCTTTCTCATCTCCTCCCTCAGCCTTGTTTTCAACAGGTCACTTTGTCACACGTTTTTATGGTAGAAGTGCATCAAAATCATGGCTATTACTGAAAAAATTGGTCTGGTCAGGAGTAAGATTTTCTTTTATGTGATAGAAAACGTTACCTCTGTCATTGTCACAAATCCTAGCCTGGACTCTAATTCTTGAAGAAACAGCTTAAAAGCTGTCTGATACAATTTGTGCTCTTCATCTACAGTGGCTTCTTTAGACTGTATCATTGCCATGAAATCAAAGCAGAGTTACCTTCCAAAAAGAATGTCTACCTGAAATTTCACATCTAACAGAGCTATAATACAGACTTGCCAGTGAAAGTTGTTAATAAAAATACTGTTCTTCCTTGCCCTGGGCCAGTAGTTTTCTTTGTGTTTTTTCTTTATGGATCAAATATCATGACTGATGATCAGCAGATACATACAATAGTACAATCACATCCACTGTTGGCACAGACCCCAGATTTGCAAGGATTTCATATATATGCCCTTTTTCAGGCCTGCAAATTGGTTGCTACCCACAATAGACACAAGACATTGTATGCTGAAGGTTTGTTCAAGTTTTTTGCTGGCCTGGGTCACTAGGAGGAGGTCAGAACATCTTTCCGTTTCAGACCATGCTGCTCAAGCCTGGAACTGCAAAGTAATGCAGTGGGATATATGCTGCATTTTGCTGAGTAGGTGGTTTAACTTACATAGGGATACAGAGGAGTAGGAACACCAAAGAGGAAAGTTTTTGAATGTATAACTTGAATAGAGGTGGGTTAGAAGCAACACTTAAAGAAAAGTTTACCTTTAGCCCCTCTTACATATACAAAGATCAGGTGGGAATTGAATATGAGAAAACAAAAATTAAAAACAGAACCAAAAATCAACTAAATGTGAAAGAACAAAACAAAACCCTCACCCAACACCACAAATACTCCATAAGCTCCCACCACTATTCTGGTGCAGTTTTCATACATTTTATCTGTTTCCTAATCTGCCCTAATTCAAATTGCTTTAGGTAAAAAAGCTTTCATAGAGATGACTGATAAAATTCAAACCCTTAGTGCTGCACCTGCTATCCTCTAAATCTTCTGCCTGATCCAGTAGAGCCTATGTAGCCTGCAGCACAGATGGAAGAGAAATTCCAATTATACATAATTATCTTTTCTTCTTGCTTTTCTTTATATTTTCACTAGGCCTTAAGGCTGCTTTTGTGGAATTTTTATGCTGTTGTACAGAAAACCAAACAATTGAGAGTGGTGTCTATGCAATGGTTCTCAAAGCTCAACCAAGAGAAGAATAGCCACAGTAAGCTACAAGAGATCTTAAAGGATGTGATCAAGTGAAAGATAAAGAAATTCTGTCTCTTCACGATGACTACTAGAAGTTGACTTGCTATTTTTAGCATCATAGTCTGTTAAAAATTGTTTCATCCAGCTGTGCTTTACACAAAATGCTGCTGTTGGCAACACCACAGTAGAGTGATCCTCTCTGCAATTGTGCTGTACTGTGGAGAAGTACATGACAAGCCAGCAAGTGTTAATGAGGAAAAAAAATCTGAGCTTTATCCTAAAGGAATCTGTGTTTCCTAACCAAGCGAATTTTCTATTTTTTTCCATTCCTCAGTCTGTGGGCATATTATTCATTCAGTATTTAAATAAGAAAAATAGTCTGATGTCACGATTGTGAGAGTCCCTGTTGCAGTAAATTCATATTTTAAAAGGCAGAGTCAAAGACTGTTTTAATGAAAAGCAAATTATAGCTGCACTGTAATAACCCAAATTTTATCGTTAATAAATTTCTAATTTTTTTAATGGAATACAGCCTTACCCTTCTTATCTCTCATTGGCAAAGTATTAAATGCTGGCAAGCCATATGGCTAGTCACATCTTGGAGGTTCTTGTATTATTTTTTGTATTGTACAGTGGTGTGAGTGAAGCGAGGATTTAATGATTACTTGTCTTCTACCATGTAAAATTTGCTGGGGATTTTGTGGTTTCAAGCTCTAGACTATATGAATAATTTCTGAATCTGTCACATCTGTAGTGGCAATTGGCTGCAGAATTTTTTTAGCTTCTTATGAAAGCTTCTCAAGATCTCAAGCATAAGTCTAGATATGAAAATAAATCACACTGTATTTAACTTTCATATTTAAAAAATCCTATTCGTGAATTTAAGAAGCAGGGCCCAATGTAAAATTAAAAAAGAGAATCTGTTTTTGCACCTAACTGTTCTTCCAAATTATTTCTTTTTAAAAACAATTCATGTTTTATAGAAACACAACATTTTTTTTCTAAACTGTACTTTTCGTAATTTAAAAAATCTGTAATTCTCCTGAAAAATCATGCTATTTCAGTAGATTTAATACTGCTATTTAGGTATCTGATCTAGTTTCCATTTTTTCCATGACAAATTTTGATTTACTAGTATGAGATTTCTTTCCCCTTTCTTAGTAATTGTGCAAATTTCTTATTTCTTTGTATCAAACCAGAAATTTGTAAATGTGTGTAGGTAGATGTGTACTATAACTGAAGAGAAATCAAAGGAACAGAAAAGTTTCTTACTGCCATGTAGCCCAGAGACCAACACGTGTTAATAAAAGCCTACATGCATCTTTTCAGAGCAAATGTAGACAGCAGTAAGATAAAAACATATTTTCTCTCAGATATTTCTCAGTGACACAGCTAAAACCAAGTTTTTGCTAAAACCCTCCAAACAAACCCAACTTGTCCAGGTGGCCCATAGCTGTCTATCTGTGTCTGAGGACTCCAGTTAATACTCAAGACCAAGTATTGACAACTACAGTGGAAAGTTTTTCTAGTGTTATATACTGCTTTGTGCTGAAGTCCAGAATATTTTAGCATCCTTCTCCCGAGTTTTACAAAAACTTGTCTGTTCATATGCAGGCATGAAAGAAATAGTGGAATGATATTTGAGGACTATGACCTTGTACTCAGGAAGTGCTGTCCTCATCCTCTCTGCAAACAGCTGGAGAAAGTACTCCAAGGAAAAGAAATTTTAAGCATTAACTGACATCCTAAAATATTTCATCCAGCTTGGAGATGAAGCATCAATACAAAGAAGAAGGACTGGGCATTTAGGGGAAAATTGTACTCCCCATCTTGTGTGGACTATAAGGACATGGTTCTCTACTGACAGGAGGACTGACTCATGACTTGGGCATAGGTGAGCTCTGAAGGTTTAGCACATGAATATGATGTGAGGATTAAAGCAAACTAAACCAAAGATAGTTGGGAGGGTGCAGCACTTTCAAGTTCCCACTAAGGAAAAAGACTGTAGAAGAGTGAAGAATTAATTAAGCCCCACTTCCCTTGCTACCTATAATCAAGATAATTGGAAAGCAGCCTGTTTTCTATCAATGGTTGTTGCTGAAGCACTTGATTATTTTTCTCCTTTGTAATTTCCATCTGCTCATCAGGGGTGAACTATGAGACCGTTACGGAGTGTGCTGTATGTCTAAGGAGGATGACACAGTGCTAAGAGCTCAGCAGAATTCCTTGTGATGTCAATGCACAGTGCTGCAGGTGAAGCTGAACTGATTGCAATCTTAGGAGCAGATGGGAGAGGTTTGTTGACTTTTGTCTTGAACCCTATTGTATAAGCACCGACAGTACCAGAAATCTCACAGGAACTGGACAGAAAGTTAGAGAAAATATAAGAAAGTGAGTATGAGCAATGTCAAAATGGAGTCACAGGATGAACTAGCTCATCATGTGAACTAAAAGAAAATCCCCACAAACCTTAATTCTGTGTTGAGCAGGGCCTTATCTTAAGCCAAACTTTAAAGTAAGAAATCAGAAATAAAGACAGCCAACCATAGCTAGACTCTTTGGCTCCAGAAGATGCTTAACAACTTAAGAGGGAAGATACATATATCTTAGTATGAGGTTGGGCTAACTTTATTAAAACAGCAACTGATTTTTTTAAATTGCTTTATATATTTATAAAATTTATTTTTTACCCATTTAGGAGCAGGAGTTATTTCTACTTCTATGGGTCTGGTGATGGAAATCTATTTGATTCCTCCTGCCTGGTTCTCAGCTGTCATTCTACTATATCAAGTCTCTTTAGTTTCGAGCTAAGCAGATGGAGGTCAAAGTGACGTGATGAGTCAGTGGCTCTACCTGGAATAGAAACAGTACTTACATAGCTGCTGCCAGATCTTTAAACTTGTGTGTACCTTACTGGGGTTTTTTTGGTGTGCAAGGGTATTTTTGGTGGTGTTTTTTTTAATTGGTTGGTTGCTTTGTATGTAACTACTATGTTTTTTTTTTTTTCTAAGTGTTCAGGACAACATTGTTTCACTGTTCATTAGGCTTGTATAAAATGGTCATGATTATGATGACTTATGTGGCCAGAGACATTTTTCAGGTATATTTTTGGCACCCTGACTGCTTTACAGGATTCTAACCCATAAATCATAGGGCAGGCTGATACTCACATTTTGTGCTGTATTTGGAAACCAGGGATAGAGGAACATCATGATATTTCTCCTTCCTAATGACAGTCAAAGTGAGGGTATTTTGTGCTTAGAGTGGATCACACTAAGGGTATTAGTGACAATGCCATTGTACTAGAAGACAACTGCCATGCTGGTTGAATTTCTAGTCCAATCTCCCGTCTTAAGCAAGACTGGCACCAACCCTGTCTCAGGCTGTGATACCTCTTTCTCTAGCAAATCTTGAAGACCCTCAAGAATGGGAATTCCTCAACATCTGTGGGCAAACTCTTCCAGTGCTGCACTACCTTTTTGGTAAGAAATCTTTCCTGACATCTACTCTGACCCTCCCTATGTGCAGTTAGTAGTTGCTGCCCTTCATTATTTTGTCTGCCACTACTGAGAGTGGTTTCACTGCAGTCTTCCCTTCAGGATATTGAAGGCGGCCATGAGGTTTTCCTTTGGCTTTTCTCGTTGCCAACTGAGGTGAGGTAAGTTCCCATGTTTCTCCTGATAGGTTATGTGCTCAAGGCCCTGGCCATATTGATAGCTCTTTAATAGATCTTTTTAAGTTTTTTACTATCAGGAAAAAAATGGGAGACACTGTTGAAAGTGCAGCCATACCACTACAGAATATGGGAAGGTAATAACTTCCCTCTGTGCTGCCCATATCCCTGCCAGCATCACTTAGTACACAGTCTACACGATGAAAGTGCACTTTGTGGCTTGTTTTCAGCTGCTGCTTAATCCATGAGTTTCCCACCTGCTGAATTCTGAGTTTTCTGGCTGTACCTAGAGATGGGCATGTTTGTTGTTTGTTGTTTTTCATATTACCAGAGACCTCCTTGATGACACACATTTCTCACCAATTATTATCAGTGAACTCTAATTACCTTTTGACTCATGTTCTATGCATCTTCATTTTACAATTAATGCAACTAAAGAAGCCTTTCTTGTTGCCCTGTCTCTTTTTACAGTCACATCCAACTAGGATTTGAAGCAATATTTTTATGCTTCACAGAATCAAAGACTCATTTAGGTTGGAAGGGTCTCATTGAGACTGAAAGAGAACTGGAGACATGAAAGTCAGCGGCAGCCTTAGCTGTTCTCCTGAAATTCTGGGCTGTGATCCTGCTTTTTGTTGTTTTTCTTTCCTCTCAGATTCTGAATTCTACCATTTCATAGTCATTGCAACTAAGGCTGCCCCTGACTTTCTTATCTCAGACAAATTTTTTATTCTTGTAACTACAAGGTGTAGCAGATTATGTTTTCTTGTTAGCTTCTAAGTTACCAGGAAGTTACCATCAGTGTGTTCAAGAAGTCTTCTAGATTTCCTGAGCCCTCCTGCTGGCAGATACAGCAGTGGTTATTCTCCCATGAGGAACAGAACCTGTTCACATGAGACTTCTTCCAGTTCTGCTTGATGACTGCTTGCTGGGGAATTTTACTTAGCAATTACCCAAGTAAGCCAAATCCTACTGTCCTGATGTTCTGAGTCCCAACTCCACTGCTCACTGTCTCATCTATCCTCCAGATCCTGAATTCTGTCATCTTGGCATTACTGCAAACCAAATGTGCTGTAAATTCTAGCTTTTCATCTGGGATGCTTCAACAAAAGGCTGCTTGAGGAAAAACCCTTCATGGGATTTCTCATGAGCTGCATAATTTAAATATTAAGCTGCTTACATGATAATCTAACATCACAGTTGGTGAGTATACTGAGATAGACTCTCTACGGAAAATTTGCTTTTGGCTTTGCAGGGAATCAGATTGCCTTTAAATGCATTTATTGTTGACACTAAATCCTCAGAGCAGATGCAGAGTGTTGATAGTAAAGGAATTTGTTTTATTTTTATTTCAACAGTATAATCAATTGAGTAACTAATGGCACTGGCCAATTTAATATGATTAATCTGATTAAAACCCCACAAATGCAGTGCTGTTGCCAGTCTCATGGGAACCAACATTTCAAAGTATCATATGTTATGTGTACATATTTTAGGAGAAGAAAAAAAAAACAAGAAAGAGCAAATAACTCACCAGTCAGTTGGAAAGCATCTGATTAATACTTTTGAGTACTGATTAAGATATGGAGGTGCAGGCTCTCTTTTCTGCAAAATATGTAACTAAAAAGAATATGGGATTACTAATTATCTGAAGAATTGAGTAGCTTAGTGCAGAAAATTGGGATTGGTGCCAATATACTGAAAATCTGGGGGACTTTCTTAAAGTAAATGACTTTATAAATAAAGCAAACCTCAAAATTAGTTTTATTTAATGCTAAGGGCAGTAAAACCTCTCTCTGAGACTGAAGTTTCAGAAGGCTTTCACCTCAGTGAAGCCCAAGACAACTGCTTCTTCCATCCCTTCTTGTGCGACCACACACATTTGAGTAAACTAGTTGGGAAGTGGAAGGAATCCAGGTTAGAGATTAACAATGTCATTACTATTTTTGCATGGTGTTTTTTTTATGTAGGTAAATTCCTTGATCCTGTCTCCACCTGCAGTGGCTATTTTTTTTTTTCTAGTCAGAGGAGGCCAGGATGAATCAGAATGAGTTAGCAGTGTGCTGCCAGGCATGGGGCTACAGCTGAGACCAGGTTTGGTAGCTGTGTACAGCTGTTCTACAGTGTCAAGTCAGAGTGACAGAAGCAGATCAGATCTATTGCCAGGGTTGCACCAACCCTTCTCAAATGACTGTGACACCCAAACATCTCGTGGGTTGGCATCTAGTAGTATATCTACTCTCTTGTATTTGCTATGTAAGTTTATTAGTGTTTTCACAGTATTAAAATACTGCGGGAGCTCAGCAACCAGTCAACTGTTTCAGTATTACCTTGCCTCTCTTTCCTCATTTATTAACTTGGGAAAAAAATATAGATTATACAGACTGCTGTTGTGAAGTTTGTCCAGCATGGTGACCTCTGAGAGGGGCAGATGGAATCTTGCTGGCAGAAGCATGGAGCTGGTTTGTTGAGTTGTTGTCTGGGGTTTTTTTACATGTCCCTGTGCTTCTGAAACAATAATTTTTGGTCCATCTTGAAAGGTCAGGAGAAGTACATGTAGCAGTTCTTTTGTACACAGCTTCACTTCCCTTGGTGCTTTCTAGAGACTGCTGTGTCACACTACATAGGATAAAGTTAAAACATCTATGTGACCCACACTTGATGATCACTGATGCAGATGGCATAAGTCTGATGTGTCCTGAATTTATTGCAACTGATATGATATATGCTACAGGGACTATTAAGGGCTGAGGGATCCTAAATCTATGGGTTGTTATCCAAGAAATATTTTCTTCTGAAGCTTTAATTTCTGGAGTCATTGTAAAGCCTTAACTGTGTCAGTTAAACGTCCTCATGTATATTTTTCCATTTAGAAACAAGCAAACTGCTGTTTGTTACTGGTAAGTTTTCACTGTTTCACTCATTAGACAATTTCAGTCCAAGAGAGGAATGGAAATTCAGTGTGTTTTTGTAGTGAAACAGACACTGTTCCTATGCATTTATTCCTTCTTCTACAAATATGACCGCTTTTCTGTTTCTTCATGCCTCTACTGTGTAGTAAGACTAATTTTCCACTAAAATAGATTTGTATTTAGCCAGAAAAGCTCTACATGCACTTGGCCAAAGTGTGAAGTTTAGCTCTGTGACACTATTGTTCAAAGCTGAAGTGTGGTATTTTCTCACCTACAGCTTTTTGAAGGACTAGTTTAACTTCTTGCAGAGCTAATCACAAGTGCTGTTGTCAGAGCAGTATGAAGTATCCAGAAGGCTTGGCTTTTCTGAAGACAGTGATCATAAATGAGGTGTTTTTGGACACAAATGGAAACCAGTGTCAGTGAAGCAGCACTCCTATAGAGGAGTAAAATATGGGACACATGTAACTCTTTTCCTCTTGCCACCTACAAAGAGTCTGTAGCAAGAAGGGGATGACAGTGAGAAACTGACCGGGGGAACTCCTGGGGCAGGAGACCAGTTGTTTGGAAGTTTTGGTGCATGGCAGAGGTAACCAAGTCATGCCATTGTTCTTGGTATGAGCAACAATACAGATGATGGGATGGATTTCTTCTTTGTGGTAATGGTGGTAAATCTTGCTAATCTTCAGTATGATAAAATAGCTCTGGCTGGTAGCTTCTAATCAGAATTAAGGCCCGCATAGGTAATGAGACAAGTGAAGATACAGCACAAAATAAGATGCAGCACAATGTCATGCAGCAAGAAAATCTTGGAAGCGATATGGCAAGTGCCTTAAGTTAAGGTTCCTGATGGTATGGTGTAGGTGAAGTCAAGTATGGATTTAGTAAAATGAACCTTTTCTGTGTTTTTCTTTTTACTTGCCTTACTTAATTGCACAAACTTTGATTAAATAGTTACAGAACCAGTGGGTTTGCATCAATAGACACTGAATGCTAAGAGATAAATGCGCTCACCAGTCATAGGACTCTTCAGATGGATATGTTTTATCTGAATGGCTTTGTAGTTTTTCACTTATTTATAGCAGGAATGGCTTTTAGATCTGTTAGGGTATAGTAATACATTTACTGAACTACAAAAATAACTTATCCTCCTGCTTGCTTTCAGCTAATTACAGCATCTTAAGGTATTTCAGGATAGTATGAACATCCGTTCCCTGAAGATCGACTCTTCTCAGACAATATAATTATAGAGCTAATGAGTGAAGTGGAGAATGGAGTTTGGGAAACAACAAGGAACAGCTCTGCCATTCTTTGCTCTCACCTTAGTACATTCCTTTCACTAGTCTGACTTCCTAACATACCTTACAGCATACTTTCCAAATGCAATAGTCCGTTTTTTTTTGGAAAAAGATAGAAAATCAGATAGTGGCTCTGGGACTTGAACACCTTGCTCTAACAATTGGTGTTAGCAGATCATCAGAAGCAGATAGTCCTGCCTCCTTTTCCAACCACTCTGAACCATAGAGCACAACACCAGAAACAGATCTCCAGCACTCACCAGTGTTGTCATAGGGAGATCATCTATAATTTCTCATAATTTGAGTGATATAAATTACTCTTCTGGTATGCTTTTCTGTTTGTTATTTTTAGTGCTAGAAGTGACACCTAATTTGCACTTGTTAAAACAGGCTTATGAAAGTGTGTTGTAAATAAATCTTGGGAGGAATATAAATTAGCATGGTTCAGGGTAAAATAACTTCCCTTTTGTGGGTCAGAATGAAAATAATGTTGGGGGCGGGGAGATTGTTCCACTTCTTGGTATTGGAGGATTCTTGTACCTTTTTATGTAGTACTGGATGCTGGCTACAGTGGAGACAGGACTTTAAATGGACACCAAGTCTTAGCATGACAGTCCTCTTGGTCTTAAACAGCCAGATGAATGTTAACTCCTTGGTCTCTCCTAGATTGCCGATGTTGGCGAAAAATGTTGGCATATTGAGCAGTGAAAAAACTGCAGATGAGTTAGACCTTTGTGGCTTCTGCAAGAAATGTGTATATAGGTAATGTAATCCTACTAAGAATACGTAGGGGACAGGATGGGAGAATAGCTTGGTTTTGGCTACAGCAAAATGAAATTCAGTAGGCTTAATAGGTATCATTTGTGGTCTGCTGCAATGGCAGCTGCCAGTTTTATGACACAGATAATGCTTTTATGTCTCAGCTCCAGGGGTGCAACTAAGAGAGCTTAGTCCCTGCCCAGCACTTGTCTTTTATCATATATCCTCTCCTATATCACTAACCTGATGTTTGGGAAAAGGCTTTTCTGTGATGGGGATATCTGTTACGTTAAAGATTAGTGTTCTGTGTGAGAACTGTGTTTTTATTTCCTCCTTTTTGTATTTACAGGAAGAATTCTTGCTCTTTAATCCTGATTTCAGTCAGTTTTTAATTGTATTCTGTCTTCACATTCTGTCTGCAAAGATTGCTTGTCATAAAGATACCTATTTTCTACAATGTCAATGTAGATTCAGCAGTAGGTGTCAGTTCAATATTGGGTGAACTGTTTAAATCTCTTCCCAAGCCTTTTCCTTCTTCATTTCATGGAGAGTCAAAGTCTAGCAACTGAAAGGTAATCACTATGGTTACAGCATCCAGTTCTAGCAACAAATCCAAGATTTAAGTCTTAAAGCTTGTAGCAAAATATATATATATATATGAGACACCCCCAGACATTTGGGATCATGTTTGTAAGTGTTAAAACAGGCATTGACAGTTAGAGGTAATTCCATTGCAATGCTTTGCTTGCAAGACAGCGGTCTGCTATTATAAATGGTTTGCTTACATAAGACTTGAAAGAATACTTACTAGTTTAAAATGCAGCTCAAAGCAATATTGGGTTTTCAAGCTCAGAAATCTAAGATTTAATCACTGCCTGGTTTGAAGCCTGTGTCAACACTGTCAGCCAAAAGAAAGATTGAAACTTGGAGCCTTCCCAGCTGCAAATATTATGAAGACATCACTCTGAGCCATTTTTAGGCATTACAAGAGCCATGGACATTATGAAGCACCAGGGTTTTGCAATCCTACAGCAGATGACTTTATGGCCCATGTGGTGGATATTTCATATACTGAGGTCCCTCACCCCAATTAGTAACTAATTTCAATCCATCTGTTCACAGATGGCAGAAAATCGCTGATTTACCACAGTTCTCTCCAACAGACAGATATCCATCCATAAGCCAAATTAAGAACCCAAGACCAGAATTTCCCAGGGAGATTTCTTGAAATGCTAGCAGTGCCTCGGCGTGGTTAATGCAGGAGTAGTGGCTCTTTTCAGAGACAAGTCTGGTGGGAAAATCTAGACAAATAATACTTTTAAGATGGCAAACGTCTCTTCTGACTGTAGCTCAGGCATAGGAATGAATCCCGATAGAGAACGTCTGATCTGGACCATTCTATAGTTCAGCGTAGGATACAGGACTGTGCTTTATGCTTAATAGATGGGGAGAAAAAATGTAGAGTTCTGAGAGAACGGAATTTCTAACCTGACTGCTAACTAGTGTAGGGCAAGAGATTCTACATTCCAAATCATGACAATATGTGTTTTGTTACTGAATTCTCAAAATGGCACTACTTGCTAATCTCAAAGGGCTCATCCTACACTTTTCATAACATTTTACAGTATCTTTGTTCATTATGGAGATAAGAAGACTTTGAGATGATGTGATTGCAGCCTTCAGTATCTGGAGGGAACCTACAAGGAAGATGGAGAGAGGCTTTTTACAAAAACATGTAGTGACAGGACAAAGGAGAATGGGTTCAAACTGAAAGAAAGTTTTGATTAGATATTATCAAAAAATTCTTTACTGTGAGGCTGGTGAGGTACTGGTTGCCCAGAGAAGCTGTACCTCTGGAACAGGTTGCCCAGAGAAGTTGTGCATGCCCCATCCCTGGCAGTGTTCAAAGCAAGGTTGGATAGGGCTTTTAGGAACCTCCCCTAATGAGAAGTGTTCTCAGCCAATTCAGGGGTGCTGGAACAAGATGGTCTTTGAGGCCCCTTCCAGCCCAAGCCATTCTATGGGTTTATGACTTATTCTCTAGATACTTTTTCATATTGAAGTGCAAAACTAATTAGAATTTTTAATCAAATCTTTAAACAAAGCCCATTCAGTTGTAAATAGCACATAGTATTTTTTTATTTGCTATATGAGTTTTTCAACTTTATGATACTGGTTTTTTACTTTTTGAAGAAATTAAAATCTTATATAATGTTTAACTGCACGTAACTTTTCTATTTAGTGACTCATCTTAATTGTGGTTTATTTTAGTCCTGAATCTATTAAATATAATATTAGATGTAGAATATTCCCCACCAAGTCTTTGAACTTTGCACCTAAGTCAACTGTATCACAACATATTTACCACGGGAGCTGTTTGCTTGTTTGTTTTGGTATATAAATTAGGATGTGGCAGCTGCTGCTGCTCTTACTTGATTTTTAGATTGAGGATGTTTAAAAAGATGCCTTGTTTCATATTAAGTTTAATTTGTTAAGTTTAATCGATATTAACTGATAACTCCTTTTACCTTGAGGTTTGTTTAGTTTTGCTTAGAGGAATCTCAATAATGATGTAAATTGTGTGGTGGTTTGTTTGTTTGTTTGTTGTTTTAATACCATAAGGGACAAAATTAGAAACAGCTGTTGATGAAATAAAAATGCAACATATGCTTAGCAACTGTAGATCAATGTCACTTCTTGTTTATTCTGTGACTGAGTCCCTAGATAAAAGAAATCTGGTGGACTTCAGCTATCTAATGTTAGTAAAACATCTTTGATGGCATGATGTAAATGGAAGAATATGGGATTAGAACAAAAGAAGTGTCATGGTTTAACCCTAGCTGGCAACTAAGCATCAAACAGCCACTTGGTTACTCGACCTCTCCCAGCAGGATGGGTGCAACAGAATTGAAAGGGTAAAAGTGAGAAAACTCATGGGTTGAGATAAGAACAGTTTAATAAAAGAAATAAAATATTAGTAATAAATCGTAGCAAAAATCTAAATCACAAAGAGATAGAGATAAAACCCAAGGAAGACAAGTTTGAAAATCAAAGTAATTGCTCAGCACTGCCTAACCACTGTTCAGCCAGGGCCTCAGCAGTGGCACCCTGGCCACCTCTGCCCTGGTTCCGTGTTGAGCATGGCACCATTTGGAATGGAATATCCCTTGGGTCAGGTGGGGAATATCCCTTGGGTCAGGTGGGGTCAGCTGTCCTGGCTGTGCCCCCTCCCAACTCCTTGTGCATCCCCCGCCTCCTCACCAGTGGTGTGGTATGAGGAGATGAGGTGGCCTTGTCTCTCTGGAAGCACTGCTCAGCAATAACCAGAACATCCCTGTCTGAGCACTGCACAAACCCCAAACACAGCCCCATAATGGGCAACAGTCAAGAGAATTAACTCCACTCCAGTCAAATCCAGAAAAAGCAGTAGAATGGTTAAGATTCTGGTTTAAAGGGGCTGTGCCAGTACTGTATGGTGAGCACAGAAGTAACATGACAAGGGAGATTACAGGCAGAAATACTCAAAGGATGAGATTTGGAACTTATTTTTATTTTGTCTTATTTTTTTTTCTGCCACTAGAAAAATCAAAATGTAACGATGAAATTTGAAGCTGATATTAAACGAAGGAGCCACTGTTACCATCAGAGGGTATCAGAATATCACAATGATCATCTTGAGTGCTGGGGTAATAAAAGTGGGATTTTATTCAATACTGAAAAGTCATAGACTAGGAGACAAATTATAAGGAAATATTTTATAAAATGAGACCTTGTTGGGGAATGGGATGAAAAAAAGATGAAAGAGCTGAATACTATCTGATATGTCACTTGAGCATCAGGAAATAGCAGAATCAGAAGGAAGCATGAGGTATTTGGGGTTTGAAGTTTGGGGGAAGGAGAGTTGTTTTTTGTTTTTTTTTTTTTTTTTAGGTCAGCAGACAAAAGGAAAATGAAAAGAATTTTGGATCATTCAAAAGTAAATACTTAATGAAAGTTCCTTGAAAATATTTTTAATCAGATGACACCTCATTTTTTTTTTTTTTTAGTTTTTTAAACTACTTTATTAAATAATTAAGTAGACATGAATATATTATAAAATACAATCTTAAAAGTTAATCTATCAGGCTGTTGACACAGTATTCTTTTAACACTGGAGGTCAAAATTCATAAATTGTGAAAAGAAAATTATTTCTGTTGCGAAGGCCCTCCCCAAAGTTCCCCTTAAATGAGTCAAATTATGTGGGCGTTCAGCCACTTTCTAAGGTACACCTACCAGTTTTTATATGAATTACAGAATCATGCAAGTTGGAAGGAAGCTCCAGAAATCCTCCTCTAGCTCAGAGCATATGAGATCAGGTTTCTTGGAGCCTCATGCACCTGAGCTCTGAATATCTCCCAGGATGGAAACTCCACAACCTCCCTGGAGAACTTGTTCTGGTGTTTCATAGTGCTAACAGGGGAAATCTTCATCCTTATGTTCTGTCAGAGTTTCTCATATTCCAACTCTTCCCCCTTGTCTCTTATCTAATCCCTATGTGTGTAAGTTAGATACTAAAAAGCTCAGGTACTGAGCAAAAAACTTAATTAGAACTGATTATGATTATTAATGATATTACATGATGATACTGACTTTCAAATTATTCTTATATATTCCTGCGTGATGTTTTAACATTTGCTTTTGAACAGCAAATGTCTAATTGCTTAAAAGCATGTTAAAGTAGTATTATTTTGACAACATAACATATGGTTAAAAGTTTCAACTGTACTGTCATTATCTGTAAAATAATATTTTCTCCACTGAGTATATATTTGAAATTTTTGGTTGAAATGCTTAGCTTTAAACATGTACACAAGAAAATCAGGTAGATCAAAAGGCCTCCAGAATTTGCTAAATTTTCTTCACTTACAGATGAGGGAAAAGTTCTCACAGGCATGTGTTGAGTTGGTGATTTTAAACCCTGACCTGGTGGGGAAAATGTGTCTCCAAATCAGGTGTAGGAAATTACTTTCATTCACATATGATATTTTCTGAGGTAATCTCCTGCATTATTTTACCCTATAATATTCTAGTAATACCACCTGTGTGTGTCTATGCTGTTTTTCTTTTTAAGTTAAAGTGTTTTGGAAAAATACTGAGAAACAATTTTTTTAGCCATGAAATGCTGTCGTGTCTCAGCAGAAAAATGACAGAAATGGAGCTCATGAAGAATTAATCTAGAACATTTTACTGTGATTGAATTCTTATTAATAAAGAAGAAAATAATAGAGAGCTTTGAGTCACTTTGAGTAACAGATATTAAAAGTCAGATGTGTTTTACTTTGTTTTAGACTTTTGTTGAATTTCCAAGTGTGAAGAAAACTGAGGGATGAGGAGGAAAGGAAAGAAAAGCAACATTTGTAGTATACTTCTACCAAAGATATGTTGGGAATCAAATATTGTATTTGCATGCTTATAAAGATGCACAGGTAATTTGCAAATATATCAAACATTTTCTTTAGCTGGTGTTTGCAAGTAATATTTCTTTCTGGCCAATGTACAGTGTATAAAGAAATAATAGTGCAGGTCAAATAATAAGTCTATAGGAATGCTTCAGTGTGTATCTTGGCATAAGAACTGGCTTCCAGCTAAGCCTTTTGTAATCATCTGAAAGCTTAGATAGAGGAAGATCTGACATTTGATTTTAGAATACCAGTTCATTTCCCTTTCTTTTCTCTAAGGTATATCATATTTCTTTAATAAAAAAAAGAAACATTTCCCTAACACAACACACTGATATTATGATACAGGAGCATAATAGAAGCCATAGGGACTAAGACAATCTTTGCATTAATTTCTCATTTGTTTGCAAATATTTTTCATACCAATTTTTACTTTGATGTGGCTGTTTTCTATGGCTATGACAAATAAGATACTTCCTATTCAAGCCATAGCACTTCTGGCTCTCTTCCTCTCCTGAGTATATGCTATAAAGCCACTGAGGAATCAAAATAAAACTGGAGCCTGTACAAATTTTGACCATAGTGCATCCTGCCTCTTGAATTTTTCTGTAAACACTGCTTTGGTTAGGTCAATGGACAGCCTGGCTTTTGCCCAGGCTCACAAAGCTTCTTCAGTCAGACTGCAAAGAAAGGCTACAGGAGGGTGTGGTGGTGAAGGCAATACAACATTTGTATGGGGTGTATGGGGGCAAAAAGAAAGTAAAATTGCCAGTGGAGATGCTGAGAAAGAGGATGACAGAACTGCAGGATGAAAAATAAAGATCTTATTTCAGTCCTGGGAAAACCTTGAAGAAGAAATTACAGGAGAAAATCAGAAGCTTTATTGTAAATGTATCAAAGTGTTAATGTCATACAAGAATTGTCTCTGAGCCTCTTGATTTTTATACTTGGTTAGTTTAAAATACCAAATTGCTCTCTCAGAACTTCACAAGCTCTTACGTATATTTCAGCTATGGATGAACATACAAATTGATCATCTGAACTTTGACACTAGTTTTCTCTGGTACTTTCTGTAAATTTTTGATTGCAGTGTCGTCTCAAGAAGAATATTCAGCTTGATTTAGGACAAAACTTTTGTCTGCTGCCATTTAATTCTATGTTATAACTGAACATGCCATTCCTTTGTTTCCTTAACTGAATTTAGATGCAGTAGGATGGGGGTTCAGGTCCTTTTCTTGAAAGGAGTTAGTAAAGTAAGATCTTTATGATCTTAGCCAAGTCTAGCACAATGGGGCTAGAGCTCTAACACACTCTATGAAGGTTTGTTACATACATTCTAAAGTGGAAAGATGTAGGCAATATAGCCAGCAGCAAACCCAGGAAAGCAAACCTAAGAAAGCAACGTGAGATTCACAGAGCTCCTTAAGCAATGAAAAGCAGCATACTACCTTTCCACAGAAAAACTGGTAAGGGCAGGTGTTGCTTTTGGAAATCAGCCTTTTCTGACAAATGCCTTAATTTGTAATGGCTGGTAGTATCAGCTGTAGGCAATCTCCCTGATCTCATAAAGACAACTCCTACATTTCACAGATGGTGGAATCTAAATCTGCTTTTGATGCTGGTCTGGATCAATGCTTTTATAAAAGAAATCTAAAATCCAAAACCCTCCCCTTAGCTGCTACTTTCCACTGTGAGTGACCACGTGTAATTTTTTTTCCTACAATGATGAGGTAATTTTGAAAATGCTTGTTAAGAGATACAAAATAGGTAGACTATTTTGGGGACAGTAATGGAGAATTCAGCATTAAATTCTGTGATTATACATGCTAGCCACTTGACCATTCTTTTGAGTTTCCTTTTTGCGCTTCTATTTCTCTTGAGCAAGTTAACTAAATTTAGCATTTAATTGCTATTTCTGTTCTGAAACTTTCAACCTTCTACTTTGCAACTTAAGCAGGGTTAATTAGCCCACCCTAAAGTTCAAATGCCCTCATTAGTGTGAGGTTCACTAGCCATCAAGTATTACTGAATAATGATCCCATCAAGAAAACGTATATTACAAAGTGAAGCAGCAGAATTTTCTCAATGTTTTGTTCACAAGAACTTACATGTTAACAAGCACAGACTTATGTCTGACAAGGACCTTTAAAGGAAATAGGAGAATCGTATTAAATTCAGAGATATGCTTTTGATGTCTGTTTTGCTATATTTCAGGTAAATTAAAAAGTCTGTGCATGCTGCTTTGACTATTCCGACAACCTGAATTTTGAAGCAATTGGCCTGAATTTCTACAATTGTTTCCGTTTTTGTTATTTGCTTATTGTGTACCACATAATTGGTTTTCCTTTCTTTGTAAAACTGATGCCTTTTATGTAACGAAGTTCACTTGATTTGAAGACTGGTTTTGAACACACTAGAGGAATATGCCCGTTACCATACAGAGGAAAGTTTCATATAACTTTCAGTTATGGGAATGTGTTTACAAAGAGAGTATTTGGAGAGGCTTTGTTTTGGAGTAAAATGATGTTTCACTCCCTGCAACAGCCAACCAGATCAATTTCACCATGGTTTAGGATTTTAACATAAAACATGCCCCAAATAGCAAAAATGCCTTTTTATGAGTGCATCACACATGACAAAAAAGAAAATTCTTAACATTTGTTCAGTACTTTAAAGACATACTTGCCAGAGATACTCATGCAATGATGAATATCAGAATACCAAGATAAAAATTTTTAAAAAAATTTTCGGAAGCTAAGAACTTTATTTTGTCTGAAATCCTTTTCTTTCATTTTTGCTTCCAGATTCCTCTTATAGGATAGTCCATTTTTCCATTGTAGCCTTTTACTATATGAATATAAAAAAATTCATTTATCATAGGAATATCTGCTGATTACAGAAATGACTAGTATGAAAGGCTGTGTCAAATTCATTTATACAATTTGTTTTTTAATGAACCTGATATAAGGTATTTTAGAAGATAAAGGAAGAAGTAACCTTACGAAGAAATGATGGGTCAAGCTTAACTAATTTTGAAATGAATCCATAAGAAACATGATCTCTTTCCATAAAGAAGAAAGGAAAGTTATTTGCTACTCAGTTAATCCTTTCCTGTTGAAAGCATCACTGATCATGAAAACTCACAGATCACTTCGCCAAGGCATCTCTCCTCCCTATCAATGACACAAGGCTGGACCTTCAAAGCATGATGGTTACTTTAACATATTTTTTCATAGTTTCCTAACATTATGATAAACTTTTCAGCTTATTCTAGCTAGCATGTCTGCTTTGGTTTTTTTTTCGCTAAGGCAAGTTCAAAGCCTACAATCTGTTAGATGTTTTAAATCTCAGCTTTCTTATACAAGTCTTTTCACAGAAGCTGGATGATGCTGTATGGAAAGGTGCCTTGTAGCACTTATTTTCCATTTGTGCAAGAATCTACATCAGAACATGGAATCCAAGAGAATGAGGTTTCTGTCATATGTTCTTAACTCACTTTTCTTCAATGTATTCAACATATCTGAGCAGCCATTGTTAGCTATAGTGGATAGTTAATTTAATTAATGGTGTTTCATTAATTTCTCTTGACTATGAAAGCAGAAAAAATTTCCATTAGTTTTGCCATAAGTCAAGTGTATGTGATGTATGCTCAGACACAGAGTCCTTCCTGCTTCTTATGTCTTCCTAATTCCAGCATCATCTTAATGGGAAACATTATTATGTGTACATATAATGGAGCCCACAACCTGGCCCACAGCTGACTTCCAGGCGACATTGAACAAGCAAGTACTGATCTCCAGAGCACTAATGGGCAGGAGCCTGAAGTTCTGCCTTCTTCTGTCCTATTGTCACTAGTTCAACTATGTTGAGCAGATGTTCTCTGCCACACCCTCATTAGACCTGGTATATAAGGCATCCCAGCCAGAGTACCTCTTCAAATGGTTCAGTGGCTTTAATTTGCCCAAATCCGTAAGTTTTCTTTGGGAGGAAGACAAGGTGAACAGTGTAAATAATGGATCAGCACAACCTTTTTGCAGCATAAGCTGCTGGTGAAGTCTACCTGTGGTCTGGAAAGCAGGGTGAGCAACAGAGTGCCCATGACCCTCAGGACGGTCTGTGCAGCTCTGCTATTGACAGCAGATACACCAGGACACCTGTGATCTGTGGGAAGGCGTGCTGTAGTTACTTTGTGAAAATCCTTGGTACAGGGGCAGGACCCCAGCCTGGTTTTGTAGACTTCTAGATCACCTCTCCTAATCATGGTGAGGGCAGTGGACTCAGGCTTCGAGTTCATTTTTGTGAGCAGACTTGAGAATTTACATGATTTTATCAGCAGAAGAGAGAAAAACATATTTATATTTGATGAACACCATAAATAATGGAAGCAGATTATTTGAACTGAACAGTTTTGTGGTTTTCCTAGAGGAAGTGAATAATCTGTTTTCATGTTTTTAGGTCCTCATATGGCATTTGAGGAGTCCCAATGACATCTTTGTTTTACAATATTTCAGATCTTTTGTAAGGGTTCTAACTATTCTTTGTTAGCACACAAATTACTTGGTGAATATCTTCTTCTGTCTTATGACTGGACTTTGTCTTAAACAATAAAGTCTAAAAATAAAATAGCAAATGTTGGCTTTTCGTTTTCTCTTCTAATCTTCTTCTCTTTTTCCTGCTTTGGCATCTCTTGCATTTCTTCTTCCTCTTCTGTCATTTCTAGCTGGATTCAATTAATAAAAATGTGCCCAAGACATCTATCTCTACATCATGGGTTTTTTTTCACCTTCTGAATTTATATCAAGCTCCTTCTCGGTGTACTTCTTCAGGGATTTCTTAGTCAATTGTCTGAGTCACAGAAATCATATGGGAATTTCTCCTCCACTTTGATCCTAACAAATGCTAGGGTGGTACTGGCTGAGAAATGCTTTCTGAAACTCAGGGACAGGAATATACACTTCTAGAAGTTCAGAACATTTAAACCATCTTGTGTTGACACTAGTCAATACAGAAGTAGCTGTTATTTAATTTTTTTTAATGTTAAAGTCTAAAGGTATAATTACACTTGCCATGGTAAACTGTTCTTTCGTGTTCAGCACTTACCAACTTGCTTTCCTGTTTTTAGTTTGCATTTAATTATCATCAGCCTCTGTTATCACTAGGACAAATTGTCTCTCCAACTACATTGCAGAAGAGTTCTGTGTTTTTATTTTTTCTTGTCTCATGTATCTTTGGGAACCCACCAAAGAAAGACCATTTTTGTTCACTTGTTTGTCCACTATAAGTAGACCACAAATAGTCTGATTAAAATACCGTGTATGTGTAAGTAGGGGAAGGAGGCTTAAATTAGAAAAGAGTTACGTAGCTACCTGAGATGAAGCATCTATGAATGTCTGTTGATGAAGTATGAACAGACAAATAAGTAAAAAGAAGCTCTGCTATGTCTGTTTGAGAATAATACTTACTACTGCATTTTTATGAGATTGAGCAAATCAGCACTACATGTAAGTTCTGGTCCAGGGACTGGTATGGAAAGACCAGTTTATAAAGAAACTTATAATATGGACAAGAACTGGAAAGATGTTTTGTGCCTTCTTCCCTGACACATGCCTGTAGCAGTGATATGTACTATCTGGTCCTTTGTGAGAACCCAAGATGTAGTCGCATCAGAACCTTGTGTTAGCACATGGTTCACTTCATCATGAGCACACATCGCTTCATGAACACACGTCTACCAGAAGGAAAACCAGACATGCCAAGTACTTCATTAGTGAGGTTTCAATGACATTAATTGATTTAGGGCATGTCTCTCTTAACTAAGTATTGGGTTTATATTTGTGTTGACTAAACTCTCAGTAGTTTACTTGAAAGTATAAACTTCAAGCCTTGAATAAACAAGTACACAACAAAGAATAAGTTTAGAAAGGATGATCTTTAGAACCAGATCACTATGTCTAAAGAACCACATAGCACTGTAAGACTTTTACAAAAGCCAAAATATAAAATAGGTCACCTATCCTGCTGAGTGGTGGCAGATGTTAAAACAACTGCTCTGTAAATGAACTCTGCTCTGTGCTAAAGAGCCACCTATGGAGATCTGAGTCAAAACCCTGTGATAAAACACTTTTGAAATGAACTCATAAATACTGTGCCACACAAATAGGAAAATAATTTAAAAAGAAGAAGAAAAATATGCTCAAAAGTAAAGTTGGAACAAACATAAATTAATGCTATTAATTTGTCTGTTTTACAGAATATGACATTGCTAATTCTTTGATTACCGTTTTTAGTTTAGATTGCTAGCCCAGTTATACTGAGGATATTATTTCTTTCTCCAGAGGACAGTTTTATGAGAAAAACATTCTGGGCAATCACTTTGGAAATGTGACATGTGATGCCAACAGAAGAATTTGGAAACAAGGAGAAATGAAAACCATTCTAGCCCTAGAATGCTGTTGGAATTTTAAAAATATGGTTTATTGGCAGCTTTATCCACTATGTCATGCTTTACTGTTCTAATTTTTATGTGCTATTTCACCATTACTTAGCATTTTACTTATTTACAACATTCAGTGGCTTGTTTCATAATCACAGTAAGACTAGACATAGTATAGATTTTTTGTTGCTAAAATACGTCATGATAATGGCGCAATCTACTGTACAAGTGACAGGTAAGGCTAATGAATCCACTATCCTTGACCATAACAACTTTCAGAAATTTATGATTTTTCTTTAATGATCTTCATAAGTCATCCATGTCGACATCTTCAAATGCTGAAAATACAGACTTTCACGCTATATGCTAAGCTCTGAAGGAAGGATAAAAATAAGTTGGGGGTTATGGAGAGAGCTTAACAGACTATTCAAAGCCAGTTCCAATTTGCAATTAACAAACAATTCTGAATGTCTTCTTGCAAAGTAATAAGCTGCCAGTATCAAGAAATGCAAATTTAACAGCATTTGTGTAAGAATTATTCTGATGAGTTTGCATGGAGCATTTTTCTTGTTTTTCCTTGGTCCTAACTTCTCTGTGCCTCAGCTCACTCACCTGTAAAATGATAAATCTTGGCTATTTCACAGAGATGTTCTGATTTTAATTAATTACACTCATTAAAGGACTGTAGTTATTATACTGTGATATAGAAAATGTCACAC
Organism: Chloebia gouldiae; assembly: GCA_003676055.1. Classification (NCBI taxonomy): domain Eukaryota; kingdom Metazoa; phylum Chordata; class Aves; order Passeriformes; family Passeridae; genus Chloebia; species Chloebia gouldiae. The sequence continues at coordinate 23,381,061 of QUSF01000005.1, forward strand.
TTTAATTGGTAAGAAATGTCAAAATAGGTATACATAGGAAGAGATATATCTCTTGAAGGCTCTTTAAATTTTTAAATTTGAAAATCAGAAAGGAAGAGAAATGAAAAATAAATCAGTATAATGTTTCCTTTGCTGCTAATTCTGCAAGAATAGTTCAGATTGAGTATGCATAGACTGGGAACTGGAGACAAAACAGAAGACAGCAAACTGTCATCATCCTAGAAAGAGGGTCTGGAATTCAATTACTGAAAGCATCCTTTTAACCTACCACCTATAGCAGCTGAATCCTTTGGAAAGCTATAGCTCTGGCACTAGAAATAGTGTCTTTGTACTGAGTATATTTTTTGAGACCTTCTTCTTTGATTCAGAACCAAGGCAAAGTGTATTTGTCATTGCCTGGGGAACTGCAAGCATGTGGCTCCTCTGAAGACTTTTAGTACATTTCTGCTTGAAATTTTGGTAGACTTGCAATCCCAAGTGATTTTTAGATTCCTTAGGAGGGAAATTGCCTTTCATCCTTTCAAGTAGTTTGGATATAGCAGCTACTCTCAACTCAATTAGTATTTATTGCTTAAAACACTCCCTGCAGCTACCCCACAGGAGAAAATTAGCATTTGGTTAAGAAATTTGAAATTCCTTGATGCAAATCACAGAGGGAAATATATATATCTATACACACATGCACATACATACATATACACACATATATATACACACATATATTTGAGGAAATGTAAATTCCTGCCTCTGGGTAGGAACACCATCATTCACTGGTATCTGCCTAAACATGAGCCAGAAATGTGCCCTTGTTGCAGAGAAGGTTAATGGTACCTTGGGCTGTGCTTGTCAGATGACATGTTGCCAGCAGGATAGTGAAGGTGATCCTTTCTCTACTCAGCCTTGACAAGACCAAAGCTGGACACTGTGTCCAGTTCTGGAGTCCTCAGAACAAAACACACACGGAATTACTGGAGAGAGTTTAGTTAAAGGGCCACAAAGGTCTTTAAGGGACAGGAGCATCTTTCCTATGAGAGAAGAGCTGGGACTGTTTAGCCTG
>QUSF01000005.1:23382127-23573829 GCA_003676055.1 Chloebia gouldiae
AGAGGAAAGAGCCAGACTACTTCCAGTAGTACCCAGTGACAGGACAATAGTGGAACAGGCACAAACTGAAATACAGTAGTTTCTTTCTCCTGAATTTCACAAAGCAAGCTTTTCACCATGAGGGGTGACTGAGCAATGGTTACCAAGAGGTCATGGAGCCTCAATTCTTGTAGGTATTCAAAAGCTCTCTGGGAATGGTCCTGTACAACACACAGTGGCCCTGCTGGAGCAGAGGGGTTGGACCAAACTACCTCTAGGGGTACCTCCCAACCTCAACAATTCTGTAATTTTTACCAAGGTAGAGTTTATGAAAAGTTTGCAGTTTTTAGGTGGTTTAAAATCTTGGAATGTTTATGCAGCCACAATGCTGACTGAGGAGAATTTGGCTTTTCTGACTTAGGCAATCACCCTTCACCAATACACGTTTATTCAGTAGATTGAAATGTTTACTGAGATCATGCAAAAGGTAAATTAGACTCAAATGGGTTTATCTAAGTTGTAGTGCTTCACACATTCTGCTAGCACATTGAATGCTGCATTAGCTCCTTTCTGCCTTATTACTCTATAAAGTTCTAAATGTTTTGTGAGAGAATTGGCTTTCCACATCTGATAGCTCTACTGCTGCAGTTAGTGTTAATGGGTAAACTAACAACCAGTTTTACAGAGAGGGGATAAAGTAGAAACATCTCATGAACAGTAATATACTGTTTCCCTTATGGTTACAGCAAGCTAGAAAGTGAGAAATGCAGGCAAATGAATAAGTATGTAATGTGCTTTGGGGACTCTGAGCCGACATACAGTATTACCAGGTATCTATTATAAGCAAGGCAAATTTTCAGGCATCCATTCATTAGAAAAAAATGGAAAATCTTGTAAACTGTTTTTTGCAAGTGTTTTGTTTGTTTAACTTCTCAGCGAAATTTCTGGGTACCTGAATTTTCTCCTGCTTCCCACTTTTGCACTTTACAAAGTTCTATGGCAGAGACATTCACTGAAGGGACATGCTGGGCATGTGGTGAGCTCAACTAGCTAAAACACTTCCTGGAGTCCCCAAATGTTTAGCTTTGACCTCTATATATCATTTCTGTGGCTGAGGTAGAATTATGGTAATCTGCATTATCATTTTGTTTCTGAGGCTGTTGAAAATTATGTTGTTGTGCCATACAACACAGACAGTTAATAACAAGCATTCATGTAAGTGTCTAGGAAGCATTTGGATGATCCATTCTGAAGTGGATCTGATATAGAGACAAGCAGCTCCAAATAGAAGTATGATACGAACTAAACTCATTCCTCACACTGAAAGGGAGCTCAATTGTATTATTCTATTTACTGTAAAATTCTAGACATCATATTTATTTCAAATTGTTTTAAAAATAAGAAATGACTAGATTTGTTTTCACATGGAATATATTCATACACACAGCACCTGGTTTATATTGTGAAGTGTGCTTTCTAGCCAGGTTTATGGATAAAGACCTGTGGAAATGAAGAACTGTACTGACTAGTTTGGCATTGAGATGACTACAAGGAAGAATAAATCTAGTGCTAATCAGGTAACAAATATCAAAATGATTGTTCTTAATCATTTGTTGTGTTATGAAGAGGGATGTTTTGAGAAGCCAGCAGTCATTAAAGAAGACCTTATGCATAACATTTAGCCAGCAGTAGCAAATTAGGGATTTAGGATTTGAAATGTCTGCAAAATTATTTACAAAAGAGAAATGGGGAGTTGCATAGTACAGCCTGCAGCTGTGATGAGTGAAATCTCTGGTTACAAACAAATTATTTCAAGACTAGTGTTCCAAACAGCTCACAACTGAACCTAACCCAAGACTGGCAGCTGATGGCAGCCCATGTAATACAACAATGAAGAAAGAGAACTATGACAGCAGAGAGAATCAGAGGAAATCTACAGCTGCAATATCTGTATGAAAAGTCTCAGTTCTCTTTGAACTCTTCTTTTTGTGTCCAGTATCACTCCTACTAATGCTTCACATTAAAAAAAGAAGTCTGTTGAATATTATTTTTCAGTTGTAACAGCAGCTTGTGTAGATTCAAACATATACAGGGTACAGAAGATTTCTAAACTATAGAACAACAGCTTCTAGAAAATACTGTGTTTCCTTGAGGAGGAAGAGATGTGGTTGCGGCGCCTGTAGGACGCTGGCCAAGGTGCTGAACACTGGAATGGGGGAATGTGTTGTAGTGGCACAATAATGGGATGAAGGCATACCCCAGTATGTCCTGAAAGCCTGACTGTGCCTGGTTATAAAAGATGCAACATCGAAGGAAGCAACATTTGGTAAGTTGCAAACTCTGAAGAACTGGAAAGATACCAGGGCAAAGAGACTATTTCTGAAAGTATTATGAGCTGGTAAAGAAGCTGAAATTGATTGCATTGCGGACTAAAAAGGGAATTTGGAAGGGGTAAGGGGCTGAAGTAAGCACCAAAATCCATTTTGTTCCTGAAAAAGTTGAACTTAACAAAAATTTCAAGGAAAATTTTATGGCTTAGTAGTGGTCAGATGTGCCATTGCCTTTTATTTCATATACTAAGTGCCTTCGTTATGAAGAAATTTTAATGAACTAGATCCCCCAAACAGCAAACACTATTGGCAGTAGGATGTGATGAATTATTCAAGCACGATAAGCCTGGCAGAGTGGTGAGGCTTCTTCTGAGGCACACTGTGTGTCCTGGGTGGAGGAGGAGGGCTTCTGTCAAGGGTGTACTGTACAGCCTAGCTTGAAGTCATGGAACCTAATGAGTGTGCAGCTTTAACCTTGGTGAAAAAGCAAGTCTCTGGCCTACTTGGGAAGAGTGTCTATAACATGAGTGAGGGAAGTTTCAGATGCACTTGAATTGTGGCACTTATTGGAAAGGGTGTCAGGCAACCTTAAAAACTCGTGTTTGCCTTTAGAGAGTCTTCAACATGAAGCCATTCCTTCTAAATAGTACAATGAATGCTTAGGGCAATACACTGAAAATAAGAAGCCCAGGAGAAGAATATGATGATTATTTCCAAAAAGCTGTTTTTGAGAATATTTGGCTTCTGGCTGAACAGAATTTATGAAGCTAATAACTTCTCCTGGCTGGAACTGACTGAAATGGCCAGAAGCAGGACACCACTGTTGGGCAGTTTGGGATCACTTGAAGTATTGATTGAAGTTACAGCTACTGTTATAATGGATCTGACCAAAGATACATGGCCTTTGAGAGCTTCTGCATAGTAAAGCAAATTTGTTTATTTTCCTTGGGGCCTTGCAGCCAGGTTTTCATGGCTTTTGCCTGCACTGCTGGGGAGTACAGCATCACAGTGAATAGACGGGGCAGCTAAGCTGCTCCTTTAGAGGTCTCGTGCTCATCTCAGACCTGAGGCCCCAGGGAGCTGCTGTACCAGCTCACTCCTCAGAGTGACTTCTCAGCTTTGAATTGCTAACTCTGGATGACAATGAGCTATAATGTATTGCTCACTCTGCTTTTAAAAACAACAGGAAGGACAAAATGACACAGTGAAATGAAGCAAGGGAATGGCTAAGCTGTGTTAACATGCCTGGAAAAAAACAAAGCCCAAGCAAAGCCACTGTTACTGTCAGAGTTCCTTGGCTGTCACATACAATCATACAAATCCCAGTGATGTTATGTCTGCAGCAGATGTGTTTTATTATTTACGATGGGTTGTGGGGAACTTGCCTTTTAGTTGGATTTTTTTTTGTGCTACCATCTTTGTTCCCCTAGGCTGTTTCAGGTCCTCTGAGAGTCCTGGTGTAGAGCTAGCTTTTTCTCAGATATCCTTATTTTCCTATATGTGTTGCTGGAATGCCTTTTTTTTTTTTTTTTTTTTGTTTTGAGTTGACACCATACTGAATGCAATATTGTAGGTCATGTATTTTCTTAATAAAATCAGGCAGAGGGGTGAGCTTTCTGCTGTAAAATTTTCTTACTGGTCTGTCAGAAAGAGTGAGCATTGAGGACTAGGCAGTAATTTCCCAGAAATATGAAGAGCTGTGTTTGGTGTAAGTGTGATGAATTAGGCAGACTTTTAAAAGGTTGGCAAAGGAAACATTTTGTCAATTAGAGAGATCATCTCAGATCTACTTTTATTTAAAAATCTGTATCCACGCTAATTTTGAGCAAGGACAAGAGGATGCAGCAGAGCATCATGGCAACAGATGATCAGCACCCAGCAGTTGTGAGGACAAGACACTGTTACCTAGCAACTTCTCAGAGCTGTCTTTTATAAATCCATCCTGTCATGGATGTCATGTATACACCACAGTTGGTCTTCAAAGATTTTGCAGTACTTAGTACAATAAAATATATCTTCTGAGCAGTAGCATCCTTGGCAGGTATTAAATCATGCCAGTCCAGGTTTTTCTTGCCCTACCTGTTCCCACAGCAAGGTGACAGCTGTGGATTTATTTTTTTTTTTTTTGCATAAGTTACCCTAAGTTGCTTGAGTTCAGAGATGGAGCAGTGTTTGTGGAAGCTGTTGTTTCTCAACCTCCTTCCTTCTTTCTCAGACTGAGAAAGAATGGAGAATGATCTGTGTTGATTAACATGCCTATGAGCTGCTCTCCATCTTTTGCATCAGAAGGTGATTATGACCTGTAATTTTTTTCTTTCTGAAGTGAAGAACCCTTACTCTGACTCAGTATTAAAATATGAAATTAATAAGTGGAGATAGTCTCAATTTTGACAAGTGCCGCTTTACTATACCTCTATAGATTTCTCAGATTGATTCTGCAGAGACATTTTGGATGTTATAGGATTACAAATATTCAGCAAGACTGATTTAAGGCCTTAACTTTTCTTTCTAATCTTTGCCAAATAATCACACTTATTTTGAGATAATGCAAGTACACCATTGTTTCCAATGGCATTTGGAATTGGAATTTAGAAATTGCAATTTTTCTTTAATGTTTTACTCCTTGCAGTATTTTGATGTGTATGCTGTAATACTGTAAAAAGGGAGTTGGACACATTATCCTAAATATCACACAGAAAAAATACTGTATTGATTCCTGCATTACCTTTTTAAATTACTTTCTATCCTTCGTTATAAGCAGAGGGAGTGCAGCATCTCTTGCTTCAATAATTATCTGTAATTTGAGGTGTTATGAACTGCACTTGGATTCTATTACAGTACAATAAGTTCAACAAGCTGAGCTTTGAGACTCCTAGAAGCTGACAGACACCACATCTCATTAAAAAAAAAAAAAAGATGATGATCATATTAAATGAATGTCATGTTTTGAAGTGACCAAATGCAGTAATAAAATATTGTACACTATCAGCAATACTGAGAGGACTGATTTCCATTCTGGCTTTATTGTGTGGGTTTTCAGCATTCTTTCTATGGGAGAAAATGTCACTGGAAATTGTCATTATCTATGAGAATGTTGTAAAGAAATTTTAGGATAGAAGCCTGTCACAATAGTGGTGAATTCAACCTTAAACATATCTGGTAACATAATTGTTGTTTCATTTTGTTTTTCTTTGTGTGTTTTCATTTTTTTTTGGGGGGGGGATAGGATTTGTTTAAATTTCTGTCTGTAATAGAAAAAGCAATTATTGTAATGACAGAAAAGATTCTGCTATGTCTTTTCCTTTACCTAACTCGTATTTGTGTCAAGATCTTCATAAATTCAGAAAACAGCCTGAAAAAAATGTGATGTGATTCGGTTAATGATACATTCAAGTTCTATATTCAACAGTAATACTGTGTACAGTATCCCCATCCTGTATATATATATATATACTGAGTGTGTATATATACAAGACTGATAATAAGAAGCAGCTCTGAGCAAAATGTAGCTTACAAAATGAATGTGGACTACTGTCAAGCTGTTGCAGAAGGCATATGCTCTAGTGGGATGTGTGAAGAGATGGAGAATCTGCCACAGCTTGTATTTAACACAGTACAGAGAAGACATATAGGGGATAAGATATATCAGTCTTCAAATAGCTGTAAGGCTATTGCTGACTTAACATGCTGCTGACTTTTTGACCCGTGAAGTTAAGACAGGATGGGCTTAGAATACAACAAAGTAGATGACAGTTAGCAAGGGAAAAATTTTCTAATACCGAGGATACATTTTACACCAGTTACTTCAGGGCGTTACAGGGGATCAGTCACTGTCAGTTTCTTAGTCCCTATTAATTACAGGTGTTGTGCAGGTACTATAGCACCAGTAACTTGCAATATTCAAAGAAATGGACTGTGGGACTTTCTCAGCTTCTCTGGAATTATGCCAATATGTCTAACTGCATTATTTTGTTATTAGTATTTGGAAAGAGGCAGGACAAAAGGTAACATACTTTTGAAATACATTAATTTTACAATTAATTTTACAATTATTTTACAATTATTCAAATACCTATTCATGCCAATTCCTAACATTACAGTAGCAAATGTTAATAGCATCTAAAGAAACTGTCCTACATACACACACAGTGATCTCTATAATACAAATTATCCTGTTACCAGAGCCATAGGTCATCCTCAGCTGCAGTCCTGCTTTACAGGTTCCCTACACCCCCAAAACCTTTATTGTCTTCTATTGCCACTCCTAACTGTGGAAAACTTCCTACAGACAACTTTTTCAACCCCCTTTACCTTCACCATGCCTAGTCTTTCAATCTGATGATGACAGGTGGTAAATTGTAATCAGGACCACCCTTTCTATTTCATGAACTCAGGACAATGGGCACTGGAGAAGAAAAAAATTGTTTTTTCACACCAGCTGGATTCCTACATGCTTTTGTTTTGGCTGTTGTTTCCTTTATCAAAGTATTAAGACTTGTAACTTAGATTATGAAGTCTTTTGAGTCAGAGCTACCACCTGCTGTTTGATTAACATCTTGCACATGGGTTTTCCCTCAATGTAAAGATGTCCATGTCTCTCTTTGGTACTTGCTCTCTTGCCCTTCACTGGCTCAGAGTGCCTAAGGCAGTGGATCAACTTAATAACTGGAACGATTCCAGGTTAAACCCTTGGCAGGACATGTGAGTAGAGCACTCATTCTGCAAATGGCTCTAAACAGCAGAGCTTGATTATTTGATTAGTGCCTGATTTCCAGTTAAACACTTAATAAATCTTATCTATTATGGTATGCTGTGCACAATATGTGGCATATGAAAGTGGACAGCTGTTAAGATGCCCACTGTGCTGTTCAGCATATTGGCCAGCCAGCCAGAGTGCAAATGAAGAAAGCTGCCAAGCCCTGTGTGAGGACTGGGCATCACAGGGAGAAAAAAAGAGGGCATGGTAGAAAAAAAGGTAGATGGGTAGTAGCAATGACAAAGTAGACAAAGGAAGTGCTTTTGGACCTAGGGGAGGGAGCTGCAGACACTGCTTATCAGGTGAAGCATAGGTATTGAACTTACTTGTTTCAAGTTGATTACTCATCATTTACCATCTGATTTTGGTTTTTTTACTGCATTATATATCAACTCAACATGAAAACACAGGCTGGAGCCAAGATAAAAATTTTGCAACCAGTTAGCTGCTGAGCAAAGTGAACTGAGCACAAGCTAAGGTTAGAGCACAACATTCTCACCTCAGGAAAGCTGCTCTCATTCACAGGCTAATTAATTGGAAATGCTACTTTTGGCCCTGTGAACTATACTGGAAGATGGCAAAAGTGTTAAAAAGTCTTTCAGAAACACTAGTCATTGAACAACCAGAAAATCTTAACAGGAAAAGGAGCAAAACCTATCAGAAGTGTGGACTTAAAGATTTTTCGGATACACTTATTTCTCGGAAAATCCATTATGAAGTACTTGGTAACAGAAAAGAAGACAAGTTTAGAAAAATTGGCATGTTTCTAACATGGAACTTCTCCTATTGTTCTTTTCTAGCAAAAGCTTCATTCATTATTGAACTATTTTAAAGAAACTCCTTGTGGTAACACATCTGCACACAGTCTATTTGGTCCATACAGGAACTGAACTCAGGGAACCTGGCTTTTTCAAGCAAAAATTAATATACCTCCCTGTTTTGAAGGTTTAGCCAAAAAAAAAAACCAAAAACCCAAAAAGAAAACCCCTAAGCGCTGCTGATTGCAACATTAACACTTAAATTGGTACAGAGGGCAGAAAGGTGCAGCATTTTTTCCTATAAAATGTAACTTGATTGGTATAGTTCTTTTTATGTTTTTATGTTTATTTGACATACCTTTATTTTTAAAGGAAGTTACATAGTTTCTGCCTTTTCATAATTTGTTATTGTGAGTCTCTTAACTGCCACCATGCCTTCAAATTTCAGCCCCATAAGCCTTGAATGATGTTCTCTTCAGCTGAAAGTAATTTTAATTTGAAATGCACACACCTTATTTAACTCAGCAGTGCAAATCTGACGGCATCAGATGCCCCTAAGACCTAGTTCTATGACTTCTATGACACAAATTAAGTCTACAAATTAAGCCTGACAACATCTGAAATTACTGTGATTTGTTCTATCTTCCTGAATCCATTCCCATGCTTCAGAAATCAAGTGCATAGGCAGGAGAAGCATTACTGTGCTCCTGTTCATTCCCTGGCTGCAGCATTGGGACCAAAGGGACTTGAAGCCATGGCATGAAATGCCTCCTCCCAGCACAGAGATGGGGCACACCAAAGCTGTGGTTTTAAGAAGCACTGCATGTAAGAAGGAGGCATGAAATCAGCTGCAATAAATAACATTATTTCTTTCCAGGAGCCTTTAATTGCTTTATACTCTTATGTAACTGGGACCACTGAGAGTGTGGGTGTGCGTTTAAATGCACATCAGTGTGTTTCTGCCACACGACTTCCAGATGGCAAATGTGGAACTGGAGAGTATCTCCAAATAGAGCTTTGCTACAGCCACTCACTCTGCTTCAGACTGAGAGTGGAGAAAAATGTCTAACAGCACTTGCAACTGATTCAATTACCCTGGCTTAGTGATGTATTTTATTGCTGATTCTTGATTTTTTCCTCTTGCTCACTATCTCACATAAATTGTCCCCTCATTTAACAAATATTTTTTTCTCTTTATATGAAGTGTTATTTCACTTAAGAGTATAAGAATTTTTATCAGACATTTTATGCATCCTAAAATTACAATAAATTGATTGTTAACTTCCTGGGCAAACATTTCTTTCTCTACAACTGTAAAAATGAGCTTAGATTATTATTTGGACCAGATTCCTAACACCTATGGGGCTGTGCTTTGACCTGAAAATTTCTACCTTGATAGAACACAAACAAGGCTCACAGTAGGTGAGCAGTTTAGTTTATACATTTTAAACCTTCCTAATTGCCCTTCAATAATCTGATAAGCTTTTGTCAGGTAGCAGAAAAAATGAGAGAGCTAATGTAAAAACGAATTTTTACATCATTAATAGTTGCAGCAAATTCTTTATTTGAATCCAAGCCTAACCCTCTAGACAGATCCCCATCCTGGGATGGCAGATGGAAGGATCAGTTCAGCCTCTAGATTCTTTTGCAAATTTCTCTTTTGGAAACCGAAGTAACTCTTCTAGGATGAATTTGAGAGTATTCTTGTTCCTTCAGAGTTAACCCTTATACTAGCCAAAAACAGTATGAGAAGACTTCTGGAGTTAGAAGGTACACTGTATGGAAATTCAAGCTTGGAAAATTTAAGCTTATTTCATATGTAAATGCTCCTTGGTCCTTATGGATTCAGCACAGTGAAATCACATCTTGCAAACTGTGCAGTATATGTGCAATGATAGCAAAAGATTCTCCTCGTGGCAAAGCATGCTGTGTCAGGATCTGTAGCCTTCTGTTGTGAAAAGTACATGGAAGATGCAGCATGAGCTGCTTCATATCCACACATATATTCAGTGAGTTGCACACTTTGTGTCAGTACAAACAACTAAATTTACTGCCTTGAGGGTAAGACAATATAACTCACTAATTCTGACAAAAATTCAGTTTCACAGCCACAAGAGTGTGGCTCTCAGACACCATCTACCTGTGTGGTTTGGAAGCAAAGGCTGAATGAGCTCCATTTCCTGACACTTGTGTCTGTTTGTGTATTCAGTTACATCAAAAGCAGCTGCTTTCCCTGCCAGTACTGAGCTCATGTACCCACACCATGCCCTGCTGTCTGCAGGAATGTAAGGAGAAGGTTGCCAGCTGCCTCTCCCTCCCACCAAAGTAGCTTTAACTGCCCAGCCTTTTTCTTCAGCATCAGTGCTGGCAAGCACAGCAGAACCAGGGGTGCATTGCAAGAGGAAATTGCCTTGAGGGATGCATGGGGAGAGGGCACTTGAGTGAATTGTTTCGGGGAGAGGCTTGAACCTGGAGCAGAGTTGGGGTCACTGCTGGGAGAACTACAGGATTTCCCTCCTATGTTTACCCCTACAAATTTTCTGTGTCCAGCACTTACTTAGTTTAGTTAACCGCTTATTTTGCTTGAGCCTTTGCCTTCACTAATCACAGCTTTCAGAGCTTTGTTTTAACGTCTTCTGTCTGGGAACCACAAGCCAGTAAGGAATAACAGTTATGTTCCCATACATTGCACCAGCAGCTGGGAATCATCTGGTGATGCAGAGGGAACTGCTGACTTCCTGCCTCACACCCTTTTTTAGCACATGCAGTCACAAAGGAGTAGGATGCTGCATGTGCTCCAGTTTGTATTTCCCAGTACAACCACTCATGCAGAGCTGTTGAGTGTGTATTTCAGGGAGAAGTACACACACCATGTATTCTGATGATGAATTTGCTACAAGACCAGAGAAAGCTAATAAATTATTTATGACTTGACAGATTCCTGTTTATAATCCTTGTGGCTACTACTGTATTTCTGCTAGATTTTAGCACCTTTGAGAAGCAACTTCATATTAATAAATTTGTCATCTGAAAAATAAAGCCTGTCTGCACATTTGGTACAGAGGGACTTCAAATATCCAAATAATCTTCTAAGCAGGCCTCTTTTATCTTTCTAGGGAGGTTTTACAACTTCACTGTAGAAAATCCAGAGAAATATATTGTCCCTCTTAATAAAAATTATCTTTAGGATTTAGCTTCTTTGTTATTCTTACCTCTGCTGATCATGTAAATGTTGTGTACTGTGAAAAATGCATATTATATGGCTTTACGCAGATAGTTACTATATGTGCTTTTATTATAATAGTATAGTAGTTTTGTAGTTAAAATGAAACTTTCGTAGTTAAAATAGAAACTATGTATGTGAAGGGGATTTTTTAAGGAATGAGATACTCGCTTCAAGGAACACCTAAATCTTCCAGAGAAGAGGAATTTATGGTTTTCTTATCAGAAGAAGCTAATTTCTTCAGGCCTTGTTCAGACTCGAATACGCCATGGGGATTAAAGGAAACAGTTGACCTACAACAGACAGAGTTTCTTGTTTTAAATAAAATGTATGCATGACCATGAAGGATATATGAATATGTGACAGTGTATTGTTTTAAGGGTGATTCCTAAGTTCACAAGGAATGCTTTTCGTGACTTAGTATCCAAGAGCATCCGGACATCTGTAATTTTTTGCTTTTTATTGTCTTGTAATTGTCCTAACTCTAAATTTTATTACTCTAATTGTACTACTATTTTAATAACCATTTTATTATTATTAAACTTTTAAACTTTTAAAAACCAAGTGATTGGCATTTTTCACAGTACTAAGAATTTGTAATACAGGTTCTTGTATAGACCTACACAGATGTCTAGACAGGCGAAGAAGCCTCCCTTGACAGGGGAATATGTCTAGTCCTTACTCCTTGCCAAAGTAAGTACAGAGGTGGCCCTCCAGCTCCACGCAGAAAGCGGCCCAGTGACGGGAACTGAATGCCAGAAAACAGCCATGAGCCAGAGCAGCTCCTGCCTCGTGGAGATCACACAACCACCCACAGGCTCGCGGGAGATAGTAACTCTTTCAGTGCACAGATGAATTGGATGAAGAGGATTGCAGATATCAATCCTCTCACAGGTGAGAAAAAAGGAAAGGATAAAGACACATAAAGAAAATAACATGGAGACACCAAGGTCAGTGAAGAAGGAGTCAAATCCCAGGAGGGATTTTTTTTGAGAGACTTAGGGAGGAGAATGAGGAGATGCCTTAGTCTTGGGCTGAAATTCTCTTGTAAGGCTATGGGGAAGATATAATTGATATATCAGACTTTTTTTCCCCTGTAACTCATGGAAGGCATTGAGGGCATGTAGTGTTCTAACTAAAGCCACGAGCAGAGGCACCTGCAAGCAGATGTTGAAGTAGCTGTGATCCATTGAGAAGCTTGAACAATAAGAAATGAGAGACATGAAAAACCTTGCCCCAGGAATGGAAGAAGAAAACCTCTGTTCCCAGAAATAAAATAACTTTTGTTTCTATATTAGAACATCTTATCCTTAAAACTGTACCCCTATAAGCTGAAATGACCCATGGTAGTTGTGGGAAAACTACCAAAACCGTGGGAGGGACCTCACAATTTCAGATTTATGGGTGGCTGATATTTGTGAAAACTGAAACCATGAGAGAACTGTTTCTTGTGGAAAAGTGTCCATAGCATGGCAAGAGAGACTCCTCTCTCCATGTGGACTGAAGAGAGATTATTTTAAGAGTCGAAAACTGACTGAAAATACTACATTTTTCTCCTTATGTTGTCAGTGGGAAAAAAAAAAAGCTGGGGGGAGAAGTGTTCTGAAAGTTTATTCTGATTTCTTAATAATTTTCTTTTAATTCTGTTAATAAAGTTTTCTTGTACCCTTTAAAATCTTGAGCCTGCTTTGCTCATCTCCTAATCCTTATCTCACAGCAGAAAATGAGTAAATAATTCTAGTGGGTACCCTGGTGTTTGGCCAGCACTAAACCCACTACAGGAGGCATGAAATTAGTTACTCTAAAACTGTGTTTTGCACAACTGCTCAAGCCCAAAGGCAGCCAAGTGAAAAGACAACAGTACTGTATCTTTCTCCTGTGATGAACATCTGGTTTGCATGGCTACACCATGAGCAATCAGTTAGGAAGACAGCTTCTATCTGGCTAGGTTAGGCTGAGTGACCTGACTCCAGGCTCTAATTTCATGCATATGACTCTTTTGCTACAAGTCCTGGTACAGGCAACCTAAATGGCTTCTGCCTCATGTCTGTACCAAAAGAGAAATGATTCAGCTGTACTTCTGGATGCCAAGGCAAAATTAATCATCCCTGCTGAGTCTGGGCTAATTATTTTGGGCACAGTGCTGCAAGATCTGGCTTTCCCACTTCTAGACTAAAACTAGTATCTTCATGTTACCCGGCATAACATGGAATTCCTGGAAAGGAATTAGCTTGATTATTATATTACTTATTATCTTACATTCCTCCACAGGGTGACCAAACATTGTCTTGCATACCTCACATTCTCCAGGTATGCTGTAGAGTCTAGTCTAATTCAAGGTGCCATTCCACCTATTCTATCACACCACTGCAGGTCTGAGACAAAGTGCTGCTATTCAGATTTGGTCTCATGAAACAGAGTGGAAAGGGCAGGGAGCAGGGATCTAAATTTAGTCTGTTTAGAATGCCACACCACTCAGTATTCCCATCTATTTTGAAAGCTGCAATAAAGCAGCATGGCAATACTAGTAAATGCCATTAGTTCTTCGAATTAAAATAATTACTTCCATCCAATGGTAATACATTAGAGCAATTCTCATCTACTACATTAGAGTAATTCTTGGCAGTGTGAACATAATGAAACCGAGGAGTTTACAATACAACCATCCAACTAAAACTTGGAATATAAATTCTCAGCCAGTAATCACTTCCTTTTTTGCATCTTTTCTTTTTAGTCAAGGCAGTATTTTTTTCCAGTCAGGGAGTCATAAATTTTCCACTTGAAGTTTTGTTTTCAAAAATGTAGTTGATTGGTTAATGTGATTTTGTTTTAAATTATCCTTTCTTTTTAAACAAATATAATTTTCATGCTTTAAGATATTTACATTATTTACCTGACATTACTTTTTTTCAGTTAACAGATTATAAATTTTCATTACCCAAATATATTGATATATTGTCATACATCTTGACTGGGCTATGAATATTGAAGTACTGGCCTTGTCCCATTTTCTTTAGAAACCTTTCCAGAAAAAGAGTATCTCAAGAATACCAAGTATGTATTCTTTTTTCTCCTTAGTGTTTCATAGCTGTATTGATAAAAACAGCATTATCAAAGAGCATCAGCATTATGTGAGCCTTTGAAATGCTACAGAAACCAGTATTTTGTCTCTGTAGTTCTTAAACCTGATACTGATTTCTCTGTTGTTGGTATAACCCCCTGGTATAAATGGAGTTATTGTTGACTTATATTGGAGAATTAAGTCATACTGAGGCTGTTACCACTAGAATGGGTTTGGGAATGGGACTGGGAACTTGACTACAGCTCCTTCTATTTGTGAACTGGTCTTCGCTGTTCCTACTGTCTGTCTGGACTACAGTCCAAACACTACATTAGTGACAGCTAAATCTGAAGACATTTACAGACTTCAAACTGGTTGAGAAAACAGTGTGCTTTGATTCTTCAACTATTTGTGCTAAATTTTTAATTATTTTTGAACAATCATACTGAAAAGAGAGGAGAGAGCAACTCCTACTTGCTCCAAAGAGATGTTGGCTAGACAGTGAGTAAATACTCTCTGACAACTTTTAAGAAATTATTTCAAATGCTCTCTGACACCTTTAATAAATAACTTCAATACCTTTAAAAGGTACTTTTTAATAATCACATCTTTGGTTACCAATGGTATTGAAAGATGCTGATGTTTCTAATGTAGAAAAGCTTGCTATGAGACTTGATCTATGTCACAGGTTATGAAAACACCTGTATAGATATTGAATAATACCACTGGTGCTTTTTACCCAATGGCAGACTTACAGACAGCTAGAAAATCCCTCAGATTTGAACAAAGAGTAAATGTTGAACTTAATGGCTGCACTCTGGATTACTGATAGACAATAATCTGCACAGCAAAGGGGAACCACCAGTCATAGGATTTTATTTATTTATTTAATTTTCCTTTATGAGCTATTTGTGTTTATTTGTGTGATACTTCGCCTTGCTGGTAATCACTAAAGGAATGCCCCTGAAAACCTGAAGTGTTAAATATTCCTTCTGTTTCTTCTTCAGAACTAACCTTCCAATAACACTGTAATGGAGAAGCAGAGTTCTATGCAAGCTGAGCAAAAGGAGTGGATAAACCTACAATTTGACCGAGAACAACATAATGGGGAAAGAAACAAAAAAATTTGCAGCAATGTAGTGATAGGGAAGCACAATTTTTCTGAAATGTCAAAATTTACAAAAATGATAAGCAATTCTGAATCTCTTTCATGCCCTTCCCTCCAGTCTTCATCATTATACTATCTTCTGTATTTTCAGATATTCTGAACCAAATAGTACTCTACACTGGGAGAACTTCCCAAAGCAACTAAAAGTAAATGCATGTAAATGCAAACTGTGACCAGGTGCTGTACCAACAGATTTGCCCTCATCTGTCCACACTGGCCAACATCCACTTGGTTTAATTCAGGAAGGATTTTTACTTGATTTTGCTTCCAGTTGTTTTCATTCCAGAACAGATGAATTACGGAAAAGAAAGTAAAAATCCAGTTGTCTCTCTGCAGCCCAGCATCGAAACAAATTGTATCACTGGTTTGCCAAACATGTCAGACTCACTCAGTGAAAACAAAATTGCTTTTTATCTTGCTGTTCTATAATCAGTTTACAGACTACAGAAACTTATAGAAGAGACAAAATAGTCAAGGGCTTGGGGACTCCATAAAACCACATCTGTGCAAGTCTAGCAGATATTATTAAAGTCTCAGGCTTATGACCAACAGGTTGGAAGAGAATTTGAAAGAAAATGGCGTATTTGTAGGCATCTTCTTTCATAAAATAATCCTCTTAACCACTTTTTTCCCCAACTTTTTTTCCACAACTCTGTGAGCAAAAATTAATTCTCAAGTGATTAGGAACTTGAATTATGAGCATTCATAGAAACTACTCCATGATCTGAAAATGCTGGAAGCAAATCAAAGTCACCTAATAAAACATGAAAATATAGATGCAGAAATATACCATAAAGAGAAATAAATCCTTCTTTGTGACTCTATTTCTTATGCTGTGAAATTAATTTAGGTAATTCTTCTTTTAAAATGAAATCAGAATTACTATAAAATATCATCCAATCCTTTAGTAATAAATCTGATAGATGTTGCTATAACTGGTCATGTTGAAAACTCAGACCTTCAGCAAAAGAAAATAATATTGCTACATAAAATACAACTGCAACTCTACAGCTGACTAAGGAACTGAATCAGGCTATCTAGTATCATAGCCTAAGGCTCTGATACTAGCCTTTCTAGCCCTGGTTCAGGGAAGAACACCACTGCCTTTTACATGATTCCTAACAACTTCATAAATTATGGCCTTGTTCATTGTCCTGTGCAGTTTTTTTGTTACCAGATAGTATTTCTTTGCCTGATTCATACTTTTGTAAATGTTTAAATAACTGTGGCTAGGCATTCATACCTCTTTTGAAAGCTACTTTTTTTTCAAGTATCTTATTTTTGAAGGTTTTTTTTTTTTTTTTTTTTTTTTTTGCGTGGAGAGTGCAATATACACACAGTTCTTCTGATGCTATTGTATTCCAACAGATGCAAATACTTGTAGTGGAAAGCAAAGGACAGATTAATGGGTTTTGAAGTATTTTTTGCAACAGATTTTTGTACAGATGATTTTTTTGCAGCAAATGTCAAGTGAAGCATGAAATGTCAAAGGATCCTACATGAAAACTAGTAATACACATTTGAAAACATGGGAAACACAAAGAAACAATGGTTGCCACAGGTACAGGAAGAATGGTTCATAAAATCTTCAGGATAAAATCTGGATTTCTGCACTGCACTGTGTTTTAATTTACTATTTAGTTCACCAAGGGAATCCACTGATATTTTCCATGGAACACCCTAAAGGGAGATAGAAACTGAGTCATAGTATTTTGATTCTATATAAACTGAATCACAGTATTTTGATTATATTTTTAAAAATGTTTATCTTTGTGCGGAAGCAGCACAAAAGCTAAGAGTAAATTTCACAACACTGTTTAATATCACGCTCAGTTGTTGGTACTATCTGGTTTACAAAACATTTTCTGGAGCAATGAGACTACAGAGTAGAGCTGGGAATTTATTTCCATTCCAAAGATGATAATATCTATTCACAATCATGGTAGAGAATTAAAGGATTGGTTCTCATCTTTGGGAAGGTTTCTGTCAATTTTGCTTTTGCTCTGTTTGTTTAGCAATGAAGAGTAAAGTGATGCTTTAGATTACTCCATTCCATTTTCCAGTGTTAATACCAAGTCCCTAGTATAACCTAGGCCTTTTGTGGACCTTTATGTTAATGATAATCACTAAATAAATACAGGAATTTAGGAAGCATTTTTCAAGACAGTGTTTCCCCACCACACTTCTGCCAAAATCCTCCTACTCAAATCCCAAATGATGCAGCTACCTGAGCAAACACATCTAACACTAAGTATTGACACACCAGTTCTGGCTTTTTATCATTTGAGATACAGCAAGGGATGAGGATAAGAGATAGGAGCCATGGGACAGCAGAATGCAGAGAGCTCTCTTTTGAAAGGAAATTTTCCTGGCTATCTTTTCCCATCCAGCTAAATACAGACAGGTAAACGTGGTATAAAATAAAATTAAATTAAAAAAATTAAAGTTAAACTACATTTTGAATTTTTATTTATATTACACTTGCAGGTATCTAGATGGTAGAGATTTAATCTGTTAACAGATGGATAAAAAAGCAATTGTTTTGTATTTAATTTTTAATGTTTAATCTCTTCTGAGAGATTTTGTTGCTCAGACACCATCTTTTACTTTAATTAAAAAAGTAGTTATTTTTAAATTTTGATTGTACTTTGACAGATTATATACAATACACAATCTTGCACTTGTATTTCAGTTTGGCATGCTCTAGGTATATTATTATCATATTATTTACATATCTTTTCCTGCTGATCCTTTCTGAAATACATTTCACTGATCCTCTGATACACTTTTATCACTTGACTCTGAACTCAAATTGTCAGTAAGACTGTCTGGGTGTATCACAACTACAAAAAAACCTGAGAAATCGCCCATATCTGCTATCAAGGTATTATATCACTCCCTGCTAAGCTGAGAAACATGTTCTAGCTTGACGCTTAGAATCCACTTCAGAGAAAACTACTGCCCACCCTGACCAAACTCAGAAACATGCTGGGGAGAAGATGACTGGTTTGTTTTTGTTTCTTTTTAAGAGCTGTTCTTGATCTGGGTCTAAGGAATGCCTCACTGTCTGCACTGAAGGCTTACACACTATTTGCTTTTCTTGCTTCCAGTGCCATTTCAAAATGTCAGCATTCTCCCTGGAACCAGACAAAAACCATTGAATGCTATCTAAATGACTCTCAAAGTGCAGCCTAATTTCAGCAGCTCCATAAGTAAACTCAAGATGGGTATCTTCCTAAAAGATACCAGAAGTCCCCTTCACATCTGCCATGCAGATGTTCTGTTGCTCACCTCTTTGACAATGACTCAGACACCCTGTGAGCTTTCAGCTTTGCTGGCCCTTTGTGCATATCTAATGTGTCAGAAGATACTGACTATGAAAAAAAAAAGATCTGGTGATAGCCTACTGCTGCATATTCAATGGAAAACCCAATGCTGAGAAAATGAGCTGGATTGATGACACTAAAAATGTGTTTACTTATCTTATTTTAACATATTTTCACTCAGCCTTGCATGAAAATTCATTCTTGGCACTGATGTGGAAAGCAGTATAGAAGTTGCCTATCTACTAGAATTCATGCTGTAGAAAATACACTTTCTCCAGGAATTTGATTGTTTCAGGTCTGTAGTAATACCCAGGCTGAGTAGTCAAAGCCTCTTACCTACATTCTTATCTCAAAGATTTTGGTTCCAAACTTACTTCAATCAGAGTACCTAAGAACTTGTTGAGAAATAATTTATGCCAGCAAAGTGTCTGGAACCTGTTTACTCCTAGTTCTTTTCACAAACAAATTTAATATATATAATTTTCCAGGATGATGACCAGAAAGTTGAGTGAATGCAGGAAGTCATGTATTAAAATAAACAGGTCACAGGTACATTTAGGTAAGATTGCTTAGATGTAAGAAGAGGCATGAAAACAGAATTAATAAAGTATTATTTATAGTATTAAAAAAACAGTAGGGCTGTGCTGTAAGGAACAAAATTACAGGGAAATGAGAAGGTTTGGGAATGGTATACTGAATTGCAATTATTTTCCATCCAATATCTGAAAGATGCTTTGTTCTGGAATACATACATATGCAGAAGTTGGCTTTTGAAAACATACTTTGTCTGTTTGATCTCCTTCTTTCATCTGAATACGACTTATTCAATACAGTCTAGTTACTGCCAACTTGTAATAGTGTTGGTGAATAAGGGTCCTGATCCAATGTAAATCTGTAGTGAAAAGTACAACTCCAAAATGGACTACTCCCATGAGTAATGGCTTTACATATCAGTTGTTAAATTTTCTCAGCAACATCTGAAAATACACCTAGGAAGCAAGAACATAGCCAAGACTTCCAGACTGCCGAAGGCAGATCCTTACATAGGCTGGTACTTGCAATGGCTTAGGATGTGCTGTTTTATTAACTTGAAAGTAAGTAAAATGACCATTGACTTTAAAGATACCACATCAGAGAAAAACCTTAAGGGAAAAAAGCACTAATGAATGTAAAACAAAAGAGAAAAAATGACTGCTTTCCTTTAGTGGAAGGACCAGATGCTTATATGTGATACCAAAGTCATAAAATGAATAGATGAGAAATAATGTCTTGGAGTCAAGGAGAACATCCCAACTGAGATAGGGAAGGACTGCTCAACAATGTTCTGATTTTAGCTCCTGGAGTCTTTCAGACTGGCTTGGAGTAAGAACAGTAAATACACAATGAAGGGTAGGATTCGCCTCACTTAGTGGATGGACTAGGTTAGATAACTTCTCTCATTTCACATTTTACTCTTAACAAATATATCAGGTTTTGACATGGATCTAAATATCTTGTCATTCTTAGGTCCTGTCATTCATTCAGTATCTTTAAGCAGCTATAACACTAGTTCACTCAGTTATAGGCACTTCTTGCAAAGTGCATGAAAATTTCCAGTTGGCACACACCAACCATATTATCTTGTGTTGCCTTTGACTGGTCTTTCTCATGGCCAAAATAATGAATCCAATAAGCAATTTTATGCACCAAACCACAATATCCATACAGTTTTCAGATGCCTTTACATTAGTTGTGCAACTGGTCTGGTCATGTGATAATGCTTGAATCCTGAGATTAAAAATTGCTAAGTGAAAAAAGTGCTCCTTGCTTTGAATTTAAGGAGTAACATACTATAAAGCAGGGGAAAAAAAATCAAGGTCTCATACTGCCTAACTTTAGCCTCCTAACCTTAAAGAAATACTAGCACAGACTTTGTATGATAGGATTAATAAAGAAAGAGATAAGGATACTTCAAACAAATTATTTAGAGGAGGGAGGAAAACTTTCCTCTTTGTCAGTTTAAGGAACCTGCATTACCTCTCTGGTGAGCAGACTGATAACAAATGAAGACATTTGGCACTACTGCACTCAATTCTCATTCCAGCATATCAGTAGCAGTGTTTCAGAACTGAAGTCCTTGATCTCCTCATCTACCCAGGAACTAAAACTAGGTATCCATAATCTTTTACCCCAGGGATGGCTGACTTAAATTAAAAGTGCTACTCCCAGCATAAGACACAACTTACCAAGAGGCCAAAGGACTGAAACTGCAGTGCAGAGTTGTCTAAGAGCACACTGGGCCTGGCACTGACAGAGCACCCAGTGAAGTAAGTGCATACTCTAGAAATAAGAATGGCAGGCCTGGGAAGAATATTTTCAGTTATCAGCCACACACTTTGCATGAAGACTATTGTTTGTTAGGGTACACTAAAACTCTTTCACAAATACCTAAAGAAAAATGTCCTTTCCACAGAGGGGAACTTCTGCTTCTGCTAACTGCCTTGGTAAGAAAAGCAGAATTTATGCCAGTCTTTATTGTTCCTTCCTCCCCACATGCCAGCCTTGCCGTATCTTACAAAAGACAATATGAGGACTGAGGGATAAATATTAATATCTGCCACCTCTCTAATGATTAGCAAAACCTTCTGCTTTTGCATGTTATCACGTTCCAAAAACTGGGAAAATAATGTTCTGAAATTAAGTAAGGTTACATTGCCTTCCTAACAGAATAATCATGCAAGTTGCTTACCTGTTGTGTTAATCACAAGAAATAGGCATTTAGTGGCATCAAACACTAAACAGAAACAAAGAGAAAGCTTCATGCTCTGATGTCTGATTCTTCTGACAAATTACTATTATTATTGTCTTCTCCTGTGAAACCATCTGCAAACAACATATCATTAATTATTAGAGTGAATATGTAAGCTAAATAAATAATGAATACATGAAGATTTCCCAAGCCAGTGGAGAATCGTATGTGCTTTGAAAGCTAATGCTGACAAAGTGTGCATGATGCTGTGTGGAATTCAGAAACTTCTCTTTATTCATATATTCACTATATTCATCTGGAAACCTACTGTACTGGGCAAAGTACTGTGATGAGTGAAGTTAAATTCACAGTTGCCTCTTGATATATCACAATATGTTATTCAGCAATACCACTGAGGAAAATGTAATTACTATGCAACATCTTGTGCTTTCTTGGGATTTCCCACTAGGTCAGTAAGAAATAAATTCCTGTCAGGACTGCAGGAGTATTGTTGTAGAGATGTAGGAACAGACCAGCTGGGTCATAAGCCATGATGCTGTGTTGAAATAACTGGTCACATGGGATATATTCTTTTTTAGCTGCAGGCTGTATACCTTTTCTTTCCACCCGAGCGTGCTCACTTGCTCACTGTTCAAATGAATGCTCATACAATGCATTTAATTCCCATACTACCCCTGCAAGGTAGAAATCTCAACAGAGAAGCAACTGAAGGCCAGAGAAATTAAAACAAACAAACCAATTGAAAAAATCCACATAAGGACAGAAATTTACACTTTGGTTCTGCTCAGTATCTCTCCCCTGAGACTCCTTCCGTCCATAAAGCAAACAACATATAACCCCTTCAGGCACTGATCTCCTGCTGAACACAAGAGTGAAATCTAAGACACTGGCCTCCAAAAGACTTTCTGAGCATGACCCAAGCCACCTGAATCACTGCCTTTTTCTTTGGAATAAGGACCTCCACTCACAGCCTTGTTCTGCTGCTACAGTAACTGTTATGATTTCCAGGAGGAAGAGGCATTAATGCCCATACACTTTCCCAGTTCCAGTACAACATTCAAAGCTCCTATTACAGATCTATTTTGATTCCTTTTTTAATTTCAAATATACAAACAAAATCAAAGGTACATACAAAGAACAGAAGAGATTCCCACTTTAAAACTTTTAAAACTTGCATGCCATTCTGATTATGTGGTTGTGGGTGTGAATAATAAAAAAGAAGACGCATAGGTAGTTGTTCAGAGGAACCTAACTAAAGAGAAAGGTGAGCTGGGCACATCAATGCTCCAAGTACTCCAGAGATGCCCTTTGGAGCTGATATTCAGAAGTGGAAGAACAGCTAATGAATGGGAACATTCCTTTCCCCTACCAAGATGCCAAATATATTTTTCCTTCTATAGCATTTCTATAAAAGATAACTCACAAGCACATGAATATATATAAATCTTAGCTAATAAAGTATTTCGACCAAACTGTATTGGTTCAAAATTGCATTTGACTTGTTGTTGCATAAAGTTTGTCCAGCTTCTTGCTCCTGAGTTCTTGAGTATTGCAACATGTTGTACTGATAATTTCTGTTTACTGGAAGTTACATGAAATACCAACTTTCCATTTTATTGGAATAAAAAATGAAAAATTATGCATACTAATGAGTTTAATAGATTCATAATGTTTTAAGTGCAGAGCTCCCTATTTTTAAATTCCTTTCCATAACACTGTGCTGAATTCTTCATTATTGTAATCACTTGGATAAGAAAAAACCAGCACAACAATTGCTTTATTTCAAGTTCCTTCTAGCCCCACAAACATCCTTGGAAAAAAAAAAAAACAAAACAACTATGCAATTAATTAAAAAATGTTGCCTGCATTGTAATAGTTTCTATATAGAAAAAATATAAAACTATAAAAAATAATCTACCACGGTATTGCTGTTTCAAATCTGTTGATAAGAATTAGCCATCTGTCATGACAGCAGCTTGACCTGATGGACCCTGCAGAGCAGCAGTGAGATCAGCAGGGCCCCTGCTGAGCCAGCAGTCCTGTCCTGCTGAGCCAGGCCCTGATGCTATTCCTTGGCACAACAGGTTGTCCTCAGCAGTGCCTCTTCCACTTACTTGTTCTCTATGATCTGGAGCACCACTGCTGCCTGGATTTCCAAAGAGAAACTGTGCAAAAGTCATTGAAACTGTGAGGTTCCACAATAAACCCAGGTAATATGCTTGCTGGAGTAATATGTCAGAATCATTTGCAGATTAATATTTAATTTCTGAATTTACAGGTGGCCATCAATCCCATGTTTTGTTCCCTTCATAGGAAACCAGTGAAAAAGCTGCAATGCCTGTGAAATGTGCTAATGTGAACGAAGCCTCTGAACCTCATCCATTTCTCTTTTCGACCAGTGTATTTGATCTGTTAACAGTTTACAGAAAAAACAATGGTTAAAGAAAAGATAAATCATAACAGAAGAACACAAGAGGGGAGGGTATCATTCCACACTTGGTTATTCTACCATGCTGTTAAAGAACAACAACACAGAAAATTATAAAGAAACAAAGGTTTAAAAATTATGAACTGCTCCTGCAAGCTGCTGAGTAAACTGTTGAGCTGGTGGAGCTAATATGGACTTCCATTTTAGTGGTGTAAAAAATTTTATTTGTGAGCGTATTCATAGAAAACATGGAACTATCAGCACCTAGTCCACTTGGATGGGACAGGAGTCCTCAGTACACTGCAATAATTAGTGCTTACAAAAGCTCCTGAGATACACAAGCACAAGCACATCTACATGCCATTGACTTCTACTCATGTTACTTCAGTTACACTTATGAGGCTAAAATTATGCTACGAAATTAACTTAATTCCTCTTTTAATATGATTAAGATCCTGCATAATATTCAACCATTTATCTGTTCCAACAGTTTTAACTTTGCTAACTTTTCAGTTCTTTCTAGAGGCAATTAGAAAAGGCATGACTGAAATCCTTCCGTCTCAGTCAAATGGATTAATGAGTTTTAATAGAGAACATTTACTCCAACCTTTAATTAAGTTCTGAAATCATTAATCTATGCTTTGAAACTACGTGAACATTTAAAACCATACAAGTCAATCTTATTTCAAGGTGGATGTCTGAGGGATAATGCAGCTTTCTAGAAGCTGCCTTTGAATCTTTTAAATTACCTCTCCTTAGTTCATTACATAAACCATTATGGATTTGCCCTGACAGAAGATGAAACCAACCTCAGTGTGACACTGACCTTGCAACACAGAACACTAGATACAGGTACAGCTAGCACTTCTGATATCAAAGCCCTTTTAAACTGATTCAGAATGGAGACTTCATATTTTGCCTTCAGGAATGGCAACACCTGCAGCTGGGACCAGTTGCTTCCTTCCACTGTGAGATGTGGTATTTTATGAAATGAAAACCTTTTCTTACTTTTTGACCAGTTTTAGTCAAGCTGCCCCTTACAGACAGATATTATTAAAAGAATCTATTTAGCATATAACTTCTCTTTCCCAGAGGCTGTGCAAGTGTTAGAACGGAGAAGAAAGCTTTGATAGGTACAGCATGCAACTAAGAAATGTTGTGAGCTGGTGAAACGCAATTAATGCCCTGTGAGATTCCCATTGGAAACTGTTACATCCACTCCCCTACAGATTAACAGTGTTTCAGGTGTTGAGACTTTACAAGGTAAGTTCTGGTCTTTTCAGAACAAGTGTTTTTGTGCTTTGCTTTGTTCGGCTTTTTCCAGGTGTGAAAGCAGCAATCCCACTAGTGTTGTAGAAATAGCTTGGAGTTAGAGCAGATATGTTCTTTGACTATTTTGATAAGGTCTAAGCTCTGTTTCCTCTGCCTTCCTCCGTGCGGTCTGCACCACATTCCTCCCTTAAAGTACAATATAGCAAAACGAAGACCAGGAGCTGAAACTTGCAAAATGTTGTCTTTATGTGGCACTAGCAGTCCGCAGTACTTGGTATGCTACACACAACCTGTCAAATTCTCTTTCCTCCCCACTGTACTACACACATTCATAAGCAAACAAAACAGTTGCAAACAAATGGAACCTGTGATATGTATAAAAAACAACAGAAAAAAAAACTAAGTAAGAAAACAAAAAAAAAAAAATCTATGAAGAGATATTGTTTTAATAACAGCTATTAACTAATTATACCATGGAAAAAGTCCCCACCATTGGGTAAATTACTTAAAATGGGCAAATATCAACCAGTGAAATAAACAGCTGATCAGGATGGAAATGTAAGGTTTCCAAGCTTCTTTTAACTAAGTAGGTGTTCCCTTATGTACAGAAAGCAACTGAGATTTTCAAGTGAGATCAAACGTAAGAAAAGAGAGAGAAAAATGCCCATGATGCTGGCTAATTCAACATGATTATATACAACGTTCAAACTTGCAACTGATTGTTTTCTTCTGGGAAAAGCCTGTCAAATGAGGCAGGCACTAAAGTCACACTTTTGATCTTTAAACCTGCTTGTCTATTAGCATTCCTTCCGGCAGGAGAACTGAAATCAAATGCAGTATGTTTCACACCTGTAGCTATGAGACTTCTGATTTTGATAGCTGGAAGCATCCTTATGTACCTATTCTGCAGTATTGTTATTTTTTACCTTTTTACAAGAAAAAAAGTGTTTTGTAGAAGTCCTTATTTTCTCTTTGCAGCTTTTACTCAAGGTTACTAGTATGAAAAGTGAGCTGCCTAACTCTTTAAATAATGTAACGTGAAAACAAGCACATCTGACCATCTGCTGGTACGGTTCACGCAACTCCAGCACTTCCGACGGCAGCTGCTGACTACACAAAGGGCAAACCAGGGCAAGAGGGACCCAAAACCTCAAACCTGCAGCAGGTATTCTGACCAGAGCAGGGAGCTCTTCTGAGGAGCCACCGCAGGCGCGCCAACGTCATCTTAAAAACGCAAATTACTTTTCCCAGGAACTGAGACGTGCTCGGTGATTCTGTGGCGATCGCTGTGGCTCGGTACGCGCATCCCCAAGGGTCACTCACCATGTTGACTTCCGAGACCACGTCGATGCTGGCGATCTCTATCCGCATGCCCACACCCACGGGCGGACCTGCGGGGGGAGCGCGAGGCGGCGTTAGCGCACCTGGGGAGGGGCCGGGGCGCGGGTCGGGGGCCGCGGGCGCCTCACCTCCGAAGTCAGGGCGGAGGCGGATGTCGTAGCCTTGGAGCAGTTTGTCCACAGTCTCCTTCACGTAGGACATGTTGCTGGGCCCGTCAGCGCTGCGAGAAGAAGCATAAGCGGGTTAGAGACGCGGCCGGGCGGCCCCGCGCCCGCCTCCCTCCCTCCGTCCGCAGCCCGGCGGCGCTCACCTGCGCGCCGCGCACGCCACGGCCAGCGCCAGCGCCAGCGGCAGCGCCAGCGGCAGCGCCCGCCTCGCCGTCGCCCCCATCCCGGCCGCCGCCTCACGGGGGACGAGCCGCGGACTGGAACTTGGCGCGGACCGGCGAGGAGAGCCAAGTCCCGGCAGCGGGACGCATGCGCGGAGCGGAGCGGCCCCGGGCGCCCCTCTGCCCTCCCCGGCTGCCCGGGCCCGGCCCCGCCGCGGGCTGCTGAGGGCGCCGCAGCGTACCGCGGCAGCGCTGAGGGCGGCGCGGCGCGGCGGGACTGGAGCCCCGAGCTGCCATGGGGAAGGGGCTGCCGCCGCCGGGCGCGCCGCCCCCGCTGGAGCGCCGGCTTCCCGGCACGGGACAGTGAATAACTGAGGGCGCTTCGGTGTGAAAATTCCCCTCGATGTTGTGTTAGCCATAAAGTGAAAGGTTCGAGAGGAATGGCGCGTTGTGGTGCAGGCAGCGTTGTGCCGAGCGGCGGAGGCTGGAGGACGCGCCCGTCCTGCAGCGGGGCTGCCCCGCGGCCGTACCCGCGGTGCCCCGGGTGCCGATCCTCAGTTCCAATGTTTTACCCAATGCAATTGATCTTGAGTTTAGAAGTTCTTCTTCCTTTCTAAGACTCTCGGGATGGACGCTCTAATGTAATTTGATCTCTCTTGTGCATCATTGCACAGTGACTGATCGCAGCCCTGTGAATAGTTTATGGCTTTGCCGGTGCCGCTCGCTTTCACTGCACCGTAGCGCAGCAGAAATAACATTTATTCTTTTCAGGTTCAACCCATCTCCTCTGTGCGCTTCACAGTTCTGCGTGCGGTGCCCTTGGGGTACATAGTGGATGCTTTTGAGTCGGCTACAGCGTCTTGCTCACTTGTTTCTGAGAAATGGCAGACTTGGTGATGTTTTTTTGTACCTGAAATATGCCACGATATTTGAAAAATGCTGGAATATTGATATAGTTTGTGACGCACATTCACAAATGTGATAGTTGTAAGTAGCTTTTGGAATAAATTTTTGAACAATGCATTTTTCTATGAAAATTTGTCCATTTTGGAGAAGGAGCCCGTGGGAGTCCTTCATCTCACATCTGCTTTCTCCAACCATAAGTGTACAAATTTATGAAAACAATTATTTTATCAGTTCTTTGTAATAGAATATAATGAATATTTTCAATTTTCATTAAGGGGTTTCATATTTTATTATTTTCCTCCTAGTTCAGTAATTAGCTGCTGAAAAATATGACCTCCGAGCTCAACTTGAGTGTACTTTAGGATTACTGTTTGGAAAGAGTTTTGTTCATTTGTAATTGGTGTGGCTTGGGTAGAGCACTTTTTAACAGCAACAAAAAAAAATTTTAAAAATCCTACCTATAGCTGTCTACCAAATAGTATCTTTTTAATTAGAGTTGTATCCCACACAGCCACCATAAAGTTACCTGGTTCTTCTGAAGCACTGAATTAGGATTTACCATAGGGCCATATATTGTACTTCTTGATGGTATGTAGCATTACATTTAGCTTTGTCATAAGCCATGTGAAAGTCAGATATGCCTGTATTTAAGGGAGAGCGCTGCTCTCCATGGCTTGCCAAAATCTGTCTTAAAGCATAAGCACAGGGGTTTATTATATTAAAATTCTTAATCTGCTGCACATTTCAGGGCAGCTTTAGTTTAGATGAGCTGTAGTCTGGCCCTTGGACTGAATGCCCATTAGTGGTTGTACTGTTTTAGGTGAATTTCTGATCTTACCATCTGGTCTGAGAAGGCATGAGCAAAGCCTGTCCTGCAGGTCTCCTGCAACCAGGGATGCCTCAGCCCAGCAAGTAATACTTCCAGGAGGGATGAGGATGTTCTTATTGGCAAGATGGTTCCTCTGAGGGCTCTCAGTTAGAGAGCTGGTTGCAAGCTGTCCTGGCGTCTGGAGACAAGCCTCAAGCTACTTCCACTGAGCATCCCAAAAATAAGACCCAAACTGTTGAAATTCTACTCCATTTTGTATAGCTTGATTCCTGGGGACATCCGGGCTCTAAACGTGGGATTTGAAGCACCTGCAAATATCCTGCAGTGTAGAGACAATACTGAAAAGATTCCTCAATAGTGGGGGCTTGGGAACAAAGAGATTTATATGGTATTTTTAATAATCATACAAAGGAGGAACTGCATGGCATTACGCTGCCAGAGCAGAGGGGGCAAGAAGGATTTCTCTTGCCCTATAGGGGGGGTAATAGAAACATGTCTGAGACCTGTTTTCCATTGTTTTCAGGACTGAAAAGGTAAATTATTTTCAGCAGGACTTCAACTCTCACACGTGTTGCTAGCTGAAGTAGTCAGTTAATTAAGAATTTGGAAGTTCTGCTCTCTTTGCAGGTCATCTGTTTCTAAGAGAATATAGTATGTTTTTCCAGGCCACCAATGTGGAAGAATTTTGATGTAATTTTGATAAAACACTCCATGTGACATAGTTCTTGTTTCAGGATCTTTAACAACCCCTTGTACAAAGAACAAAGACAAAAACATCCAAAATTAATGACTATGGGGAAGGGGCTAACAGTCAAATATTATGACTATTGTTTACAAATGTTTTCTTAAAGTTTATACAGGTGACAAGACATCTGGTGATCTGGTTTTGATGTGCTTCAAATGGCAGCTGCTTCTGCAGTCAATAAATTTGATGCAAAACACAGCAGTGTGTCTTTTCACCCACTCCAATGGGGTTTGCTCAAGCACCCAGGCTGAGTGAAACCTGGTGGGTACTCAACATGGCTTTTGGGCATCTTGGAATTTGCTGAGTACCCCAGAATATAGGCAACTAAGTAGATAGCTAATTTGCAGTTTTGGAAGTTAGGCTGCTTAGTGTCCAAAGTTTCAGGAGCTTAATCTGGAGAGTTTCAGCACTAGTATTTGATATTTTTAGTTCTCTCTCTCACCTCTGAGATACACAGTTATAAATCTGTGGGGTTTTTAATAAGACTGGAGATAACATGATTGATATACCAGGAAAAGTGCATGTCCTCTACATGGAAGTGCCTTCACAGAAATAATTAAATATTTCTATTGCTATTACCTTTCCTGTCCATTCTGTCAGTGAAATGAGCTCCCATGGCAGAGCTACCACCCTGACCCATGTGTGCTGTTTAGTGACACCAGCAGCGTACTGAGGTGGGATGCAGTCAGCTCACAGCCTATAGGAGCTGTAACCCCATTGTACCAAACCCAGTTTGGTTTTCAAACACCTGTGGTGGCTTCAATTTCTTGCTCTTATGGTCTGTTCTTATGGTTATTTTCTCTTACTGTTGTTCAATACATTTTCTTGAAACCCTTGCCAATGATAGTGCCAAGTATCTTTCCCAATCATTTCTACTCTGGGTTTAGGATGTATAAAGTCTATGAGAGAGACATACAGCTTGTAAATACAATTTTTAAAATATATTTTCTGGTCTGTGTTAGACAAGGGAGACCTCTGTTAGACAAGGGAATAATTTCATATTTGTTTGACATATGTAAGCATTAATAAACTAAGCCAATTGAAATCCACTAGTTCTAACATATTAACCATGACTTTTTTCATATTCTAAGACATGTCAAATGCTTACTAGAAGCACGTAATATAATCATAAAGCATGATGCATAAACTATCCTGGGCCAAATGCATGTTCATTTTTTACCTTCATTATGTTTAAACTTTCAGGAAGGTATCTTTTTTCTTACACAAATTAATGTTTCTACTTAACTGAATACCTTTTTTGCACTGCTCATTTTAACTTGGCACCAGAAAGTGCATATCATACAAAGATAATGTCCTGATCAGATAATGTTGTCTAACTAAAAAAAAAACAACAAAAAACAAGATCACTGAAAAAGAGGGAAATTTGGAAATTCTTTCTGTGTCCTTCTAGATAAGCTCTGTAGACAGGAAGAGCACATGTTTTAAAAAATAAAGGGGAAAAAATACAAAAATGATAACTATGCAATCTCTCTCTAGTGATATTTTGTGCCTTCTTAAAAGTAGAATGAAAGTAGGTGTCTCTGTGTTTCTGCTCAAAACAAATGGGGAGCTGTGTCCCTCATACTGTAGACTTCGTATGTGGAGGTGGTGACTGAAAGTGTTAATATTTGAATATTTGCGATACTGACATGTTTTGAGAAACTGTAAATAGGGACTTGAAGACTCAGGATACTCCTAATCTGTGTCCAGTTGGAACTGATACATTTTCATACTACATACACAGCTGAAAGAAAAATGAGAATTAGGATGGGAACACTTTTTTTTTTTTTTTTAACTTGGCACTGAGCAGGCAACATTTTGCAGTAATTATATCAATAATATAAATTCCAAATTTTAGATAATTTTTTTAACAATTAAAATGAATGGTTGGGTTTGAAAACTATGAACTGAACTTTGGAATTGTGGAATGACTACTTGTGCAGGTAAAAACCAAATCTTGTTCATATTTATACACAAAGAGGCAGGTAACGAAATAGGTCACTTATTTCATCTGCTTAGTGATAGTGCTATTGTTCTTTTGTGCCTACAGTAGTCCCTTCAGTCAAATAGAGCTTGTGAGCCATCTTCTCAAATGACAGAAAACTGCAAGCTGGAAGTACTTTTAGTGTGCCTTGGGGATTTCAGTGCATCAGCAAAGCTGTGCAGACAATCAACAAGAGCTGAGGACTGCCATGCTGAACTCGTGTTTTATCCTGGGATCTGTAGGCAGTGTGATACTGCTACACACTGAGGAGATCACCTCACCCTCACACCTCTTTCCCTTTCCTTTGGGCCTCTCAGCAAGCCCTCACTCTTTATCTCAGGAAAGAAAAAGGTTCCTCTTTGTGCTCCATTTTCATCCCTCTTTTTATACCTTGTAAAGATCAATTAAGATCTTTCTAGTGGACGTTCTACTTAGTTTTAAAGGACTGTAAAATGCTTAGGACAGTTCTTTTAAGGAGTTAATAGTAAATATCAAAACAGTGAATGAAAGTTACTCACTTTTAGCCAGTTTTGCCTTTTCATTGTTTTCTGAAGCAGCTCACTGCAAATCCCTATTAAAATTATCAGGTTATGAGTAGTATTCTCATACTCAAAAGCATTTTACCACACAGAGCCACTAGAATGCAATGTGTCTCTTTCTCCCATTTCAGTGATGTGATACACTCACTACAAACACTTGTGAATGTGAGTCATGTAAATAAGAGCCCAGCTTGTTTTCTTCTAGCAATAAGGAGATAGAATGACTGAATTTAGTCACATATGCAGTTTCTCTGGAGAGATCTTCCATAATTGTGTAGCTCAGAGATTTCTTTTCTCAGGAAGAACTAAGTAAAAGCTGAATTATATTAAATTTTCTTTGAGAAAATATACATTATTGCATTATATACTCTCAAGAAGTTTTGAATTAAAAAATACTCCTAAGCAACCTGGTCTATCTTTAATGTTAATGCATCTCAGAGAAGAAAGTGAGCTTGGCTCTGCAGTTGAGCAGGAGGTAGGCAACTCAGCTTCCTCTTCCAATTTCAAGTATTTTGTTTATCTTGTGGACTTAAAGGGTGGTAACATTGCTTTCTGCCTCTACTACTGGTTTATAATTCTTCCATAGAAATGGTAGTTCCAGTTCCTTTTTAATCTCTGGTAGCCTCTGCTTATTTGTTGCATTATGTTGCTGAGAAGATTGAAGATCCTGGCTAGTTGTTCCTCAAAACTAGTTTTACATTAGAACTTTTGGGGTTTTGACTTAAATCTGATTTGTGATGAAAACTGGTGCTGAACACAGACCTTTTCTATTGGCCATCAATTCCAGTTTTAAAATGAAATCTACCCAGAAGTATTCTTAGTCCACTGAAGACCCAGACTCCAAATCACATACTCTTCAGTCAAGTTCAGAGAGAAGGGAAATAGACATTGTGGTTGAGATTTTATAGTACTTGTTTTTTAACAATATATAGGTTGTGCCTGTATGTGCTAAAACCCTAAAAATTAAAAGCTTGAGCAGAGACAAGAATGGGCATCGCAAACAGAAACAGTTCTTTATCTTGCCTCATGAAAGGTAGACATTTTATATTTCCACTCATTATCAAGGTCGTCTGCTGCTTCCAAAGATGGAGATGACAATAAGACAAATTTGCATTGTATTTCAAGAATATGTTTATAAATATGTTGCCTCTCACATTTAAGAGTGAGTTTTATGGAAAGAGCAAAATATAACAATAAAATCTGCCAGACTGAAAACTTGCAAGCTGTTTTCTTTGATTATGGCAAATTCCCCTGGAATTCTGTTGTCAATTTACAGCCATGAAAATGACAACATTAGGTACCATCATACATAGTCATACCTACGCTAGGAGAAAACAAAGTGGGCATGATTTTAACAAATGCAATAGTCCTACACACCAGCTGCTTGCACACTCCTTTCTTGTCTCAGGAGCACATTTGAAGAGTGAGACAGATGCTTCTGGCTTGCTGAAATAAAGAGCACGTGTGAATCTCTTCTGCTGGGAGTCACTTTGTCATCAGGGAAGTGTAAGACAACAAGTAATTTTACTTATCTCTACAAGTGATATAGGGATGCAGGTCTAAAATCCATGATTTATATATGTTGTGTAGGCTGGCAGCAGTCGCCGGAAGCAGTCCATATACTGAGAAATGGATTGCACCGTGTCATTTTAGCTGCTTTTAGCTAGTTGAAAAAGATCCTTAAAATAAAGGCTAAAATAAATGGAAAGTTAAGAATTTGAAGAAAAGAAGAAATTGAACACAAAGAGAGAGAACTGGTAAAGATGTTCCTCAGCCAGATCACAGAACTGGGATGCTTTGGGTTTTTTAGCCCCTGTTGGTATCTCTTCCCACTGCAGTGGCAGGCACAGGGGCATAAGGATGCTCCTATGGATAACTGCTCTGAAAAGAGGTGTTCAGGAGGGATGGTTCAACAGCACAGGGTATTGCTTTATTCACTGTTCATACATCTTGGAACAGACTGAACTTTTTATGGCTGCCTTCAAACCCAGCTCAGAGGGTGAAACCATTGTGACTTCTCTTGTAGGGCCAATCAGCAGCATGTTGAATCTCAGGAAGCAGTAAAAAGTGAGATAATGGATGCAGGAGCATCCCCTTGTTCCCTTGAGCTTCTCGTGAGCAGCATCAAGCATTTCTGTGATGTCAATGTTAGCTTCAGACAATTTTTAGTACCATTTTGGGATAGAAGTGAATACAGGTTGAAAGAAGATTTGGGTTTGTGTGCAGAAGAGGCCAAAAGAACAAATATAAGATATTAATCTTTTGAGAACCTTTCTCTCTCATCTTTTCCTACTGTATGGTTTGGTTTTGAAATCCTTCACATGAGTTGACTTCTTATATTCCCAATCTCTTTTTTGTGTCTTTCTTTGTCTTGCTAAGTGTCTCATTAAGTGACTTGTTCTTTGATTTGGAGTTTCTCTCCCTTCACCTTGTATGTTAAGGCTCAATTTTTACTTCAGCTCTGGACATCATGAATGTTAATTTCAGAAAATCTGCAAAATGTGTTTCAGTGAGAGGTGCTAGGCCATGTGAGTGGCAGACAAGTCAAATTCCTTTTCACCCCCCTTTGAGAAAGCAAAATGTTGCCTGCCTGTAGTCAGAAAGGGAACTGAAGAATTAGAAAATTTGTGTAAGAGGATTAAACTGCAATAATGAGGCTATAAGAAAACAAAGCATTTTAAATATAGAGAAAAACCCAACACTATAGTAAATAAGGAATGAGAATGAAAAATGCCATCTTGTTCTGATCCAGAATCGCCCACATGAATGGCAGCATTTTTGTTTACTTCAGTGAGTTTTTGGAGCAGGACCTAAATTACCATAGTATCTAAACTATATATAAGTGAGGGTGGATTTTTACTTCTTGGGTAAGGAAAATATCACATATAGCTTTGGGTTAATAAGACAGCAAGGGTACCTTATCCATCCTCTTAAAACCATTCATCTTGTGAAGTCTGCCTCCTGGAATTGTTTCTGTTAAATATTCAGCTTCCTTTTTGTCCCTTGGATTTTTCATCATCAGCAGTGGAAGTCTTCATTTCTCATGTCTGAGTGGGCTAAGAGGTGAGGGACGTGATGGTGGAGGCCTGCTCACGAAGACAGGGTATTTCTCAGATAGTATTAATTTCATGTACTCTCATATCTGTGTCCAGCAGAGAAATATTTAGAAAGCTGATTATGTATTAAACATCTGAAATGAGACACAAAGTTGACAAAATGTCTAAACTACTAAGGACATGGGTATCGGTTAAATACTGACCTATTTGGTAATAATACTTAGAATTTCTATACATTTTTAATTCCCTGTGTGCATTTGAACTTATTAATGCCTTCAAATATCCCTACAATATATGGAAGTCTTTGCTAAAATTTGAAGAACAGGAAATTCAGATATGGGGGTGTGGGGATCAAAATTTTAAATGCAGATTTGGGTATTCATCTCCACAAGGTCTGTGTCAGTCTTATGTGTAAATTGATGCACATAGACTGAGCTCCACTTGTTAGAAGATTTGGCCTAAATTACTTATCCAAGGTCATATAATTCAATGGCAGAGCTGAGAAAGGATCTGAAGAGTGCATCTTTAAAGGTAAAAAGGTATGGTACTATTTCTGTTTTTAAGAGCATTATGACCTGTGGATTTTATAATTATAATAATGATCTTTTTTTAATGCTGTTCTTGAAAAATTCAATCTAGTACATAAGACATGAAATGCTGCAGCTGCACGGGATCAACCCCATGGTGTACACAAACTAGCACATCCTGTGACTGTGTCCAGGAGTTTATATTGGTACTGTTGCAAACTACTTAGAGTGGACTTGTCACTGCACATCACTTACCTATTGATTCATACACTTAGGTAAAAGCAAAAGGGGGCTGCACTTTGTCAATTATTGTACTTCTTTCACTCTCTATAGGAGCAGACTGCCCTCCCTTCATAAGAAATACTCAAAGAATAAAACTCCTCAGAGGCCCTGGACCTCCCTGGTCTAACTTCAAGGCTAATTGTGCTTTGAGAAGTTTGGACTAACGACTTCTAAAAATCATTTCCAAGCTGAATTACACTGCAAATTCCCTTTGTGTGGGAATCATTGTGTGGGAAGAGGCAGAGACTCTACAGTGGATAGATATGGAGACTCTTGACTGTGCAAGAGGTGAGCTAGCTCCTGTAGAATGGGATTAGATCCCTCTTGTTCACCACTGAGGACGTGCCCCCCTGCTGGGCTACCACTGTAAAGTACCTCTCTGGGTGAGTAGTGAAGATCTGGGAACTAGTTATGGAAAGTGGCTAACAAATATCTTATCTCGTCAAATGGTCTTAGCTGCCACTGCTATCAGCAGGAGGGAACAGCACACTGTGCTTCCCAAGCAGGTCTCAGCTCCTTGCAAATGATATTCAGATACATCTCAAAATACGTGAGAGAAGTACTTCTTAACTTTTTCTCTTTTCTACCTGCTCATCTTTACAGTGTTTTCTTTGCCTTATGCCTTTGTATTGATGCCTATAAAATAAAACCACCTCTCTTGTGCTGCCCACTGCTGCTACTTTCCTTTTCTTTCTAAGGATATGAAATTTTTCCTCAGTAACTTTGAGATGTGAGTAATGCCACTCCATGCAACAACCACCAGATGGTAATGAAGAGCAGACTAGTTGTGTGTCTTTTGTGGATTTCGTGTATTGCCACAATGGCAAATTTTGCTTTTACTAGCAGAACTTACAGGTCTAAACACCAATTTGTTCAGCTGTTTACCTCTGGGCCAGCCTGCTTGGCAGCTCTATTTGTATTATCCCCCCGATCATTCTGTTTGCTTTTATACTAAAATATGTGAAAGGGAATATTCTCTATGTAATGCACAGATGCTGATATTATTATTTAGTAAAAAAAAAATGCTCTCATTATAAGGAAGGTTTGACTATGTATGGTGTACCACTATAAGAGCTATCTCTTGTAAGAAGGTAGATGCAGAACACTTTTCAGTGACTGTATTCCTTACTCCTTCTGCTGCCATTATATTTCTCCAAATGTTATGAAGGATATACCTCTTTCAAGATAGAAAGCAAAGTCTGTTACTGTGCATGCTTGACATCAGCAAAATATTGAGAGATGAACCAAACCAAAGCAAAATTCTTAGGTGAACATCATTGTCAGTGAAGAGGTGGTGTTGAGCACAGCTCGCCAATCCCCCAGCATGGCAACATGATGGAAGAGCAGCATCAACAGAGCCTCTTAAGTACTGCTAGCCCCAGACTTTTGGGAATCAGAAATCAGCCCCACAGGGCTCATGAGATTCAGAAGCTTCAGTTTTATCCTGCCTGCAGGATTTTGTGTTCTTTATGCAGTACTTGTGTATACAAATAGTCAAATTTTCATCTAGGTCAAATTTTCACATTTTTCCTGGCATAGAATCCAGAGACTTTGCAACTCTTTACTTTCCTCCTTTTAAAGAAAAATGAGGTCCTCCTTCTTTGGTGCAAGCCAGGCACCAGGAAGGCAGGAAGAAAATCACTAAAGCCATTGCCAATGGCTTCACCACAAGTCAAGGACCAGGCCTGTGGCGTCCATGGAATATTTAA
Organism: Chloebia gouldiae; assembly: GCA_003676055.1. NCBI lineage: Eukaryota > Metazoa > Chordata > Aves > Passeriformes > Passeridae > Chloebia > Chloebia gouldiae. The sequence goes on from QUSF01000005.1 coordinate 23,419,424, forward strand.
GTCATTCCCCAGGTATCTGCTCATGATTCATACACTTCTGGGATTAGTAGACGTGTAATGACTGGGAACAATGAAGACTTCCAGGAAGGCAGTTTGTTGGTGCATTTTCTCTCTTATTCCTTCTGGAAGCAGTTGCCAGCATCAGGATGCAGCTGTCTTGAAACCAGTAGGCAGAGCAGCAGCCTCCGCCTGAAAGCAGGAACCTGAAGGAGACTGCAAGTGAGAGCATCCAGCCTTCTTCCCCTCTTCTGAGCTCAACCCCCTGCCCTTCTCTGCCCTGCCTGTTGCTTCTGAGTATTGCAGAAAGTATGCAACTGCTCCTCGTGGCAACCAAAAATTTTTGGCACATTTTGTATTAAACATGGGAACCCTTACAGGGAAAGGCAGGATACAGGGCAGTGGCTTCCCAGATTCCTACTCACAACCTTGGCTGGCGTGTTCTTCACCTCAGTGAAAGAGAGACAGATTTGTATTGCTTTTAGGAAAAAATCTGCATTTCCTCCTGTATGAAGAGGGTTTTCTTATCTTGTTTTTCTGGAGATGCCCATTTTAGAGACAGAAATCAGGAAATCTCCTTGATTCCCTACTTTTCCACTGAGGACATGACTGCAACTTGTCCTGGCTGCAGATATGACATGGGTCAGTGACATGCCAAATTATATGAGTGTGTGTGCCAGGAAAATATTGGGGTCAGATGAGAAAGAAGAGATGAAGGCACATGAATCCTTTAGTGCTTTTTTGGTGACAACACTTTTTGCCCCACATTGCAGTTTCTGCAGTGAATTCTTCCACAAACACATTTCCATTGCAGTGTGTAGAGTAGAGGTCCTCTTAAATATGAAGCTCACAGTTTATCTCCTTAAACATCCATGTGTCAATCACTATAATCCATATAAAACTTCTTGCAATCAGTAATAGCAATATATGCATATATATATATATATATATATATATATATATATATATGTATATGTATATATTTGGTACTCAAAGGATTTTCTAGTCTTATTCCAAGCAATCAAATACATATGTGTTAAAATAACCATGGTACTGTAGAGCAGTCTTGTAAATACCATATGTCAGAGGAAAAAATACACAGCTAAATGCATGTCGGCATCAGCTCCTGCAGTTTCGTAGGAGTTCTGGCCATGGAAGTGAAGCAAAGCTGGACCAGCTGGAGATTCAGTTTTACATAGATCTTATGCTGTGCTCTGAAAAGACAAGAAAACTGACCTGGGCTCAGCAGACTGGAATTAAGCTCCTGTTCTGCCGCAAATTTCTTATATTGGAAGCAGTTACATTTCATACATTGTGTTGCACAGCCACTTAAGCTTTTTGTATCTCTATTCCCAGCAAAACAGAAATAACAGTACTTTCTTATATCCAGTTCTTACTCAGTCTTGTTTATCTAGACTGTAAATTCTTTAGAGAGGTAACTGCACAGGTAAAAACTTTGTGATCAGAGACTGAAATAGGAACCTGGAAAGAAAACTTACAGAACTACATCAGGAAAGGGAACTACAGGGAAAGCTGGAACTGGGAGAAGAGCCAGAAAGAGATTATTCATCTATCTTACTGTTCCTGGAGCAGAACTTAAGTTTCAATCAATAGACCTAAAATCTACATTCCTTAAACATAAGTACATCAGTAGAGGTGCAGTCAAGGCCCATAGTGTCCTGGTATCCCCCCTGATTGAAAACTCTTTGAACAGGTAGCACAGACATTCCCTGAACTCCAGATCAAAGTTTTGATAAAGCCAAGACATGTAGGTTTCCATGATGTCTTTAATCAGTGTGGATGTTGGAGAAGAAGGGAATGAAAGACACTCTACTTAGTACAGTAAAGGTATTCATGTCTTTTCTTAGTCATTTGCCAAAAAGGGGATCAGGGTATACATTTTCCAAAGAATGGATACTCAACCCCTGATTTTTTAGAAAGGATATATATGAAGAGAAGTTGCTTGTTCAAGACTGTAAGAAACACTACTGATATGGATAGAAACTTAAAAACCCAAGAAATCAATGACTTACCTATTTAGATAAAGAAACATTGAGATACTTGGAAGTGATCACAGTTTTATCTTCTCTAACAGTTAGAGGTTTTTAACTATGCAACATATAGCTGGGCATTAAAGATTTTCACAGACTTTTTAATCTTAGCTTGTCTGTCTTCATGGATTTGATACCAAAACTAAATCAGGTAAAAATCAGCTGAATAATTAAATCTGCTGGGGGAAAGGATGTAACCTATGATTTACCTATATAACCTGAACTGTTGATAGAACCTATGGCTTAAACAGGGTGGGGGGGGGGGCTGGGAGAAAAACCAAAAAGTACAAACCCTGCAAGGGTTAGATAATGGCTAACAAAAGAAAATAACTGACTTCCTTTTTCTTTCCACTTAATCTGATGGTAAAGTAGAAATGGGAAGAGTGATGACAAAATCTGCTTCTCTGTGTTGTAACAAATAAAAAATGATTAAGCTATACTTAAGATCCATAGCTTTGGATAAACCTGTTTTTGAGGCTTGGTCAGAATGTCTGTTTCATCAAAAATCATTAGTAGGATACATCAGGAGAGGGACAGAAAAAAAATTCTATTTAAAAAATTCAAGTGCTTTCTGAGCATATGGAGCCTGGCAAAAATAGTCCCCTTCTTACAATAGTCCCCGATGGGTGATATTTCTTCAGAGAAATCTTGGAAGAATTGGTGGTAAAAGCTGGAGAAGCTGGGAAAATGCTGAATCCAGCAAACACTTTTGGTGACCATCAATTTAGCCTGTGACTACTAAATCCTTCTTGAAATCATCAAGTTATTTTAGAGAGATGATATAACCCAGATATTCTGTGAAGAGATCAAAGACCATTTGAAGCAGTACTTTTCAAAACAGCATACATCTGCTCGTGACAAAGAAGAACCTCTGGAGTGTCTGTGTGTCTATGCTACAAATACATTACCAAAAAAGCCCCTAGAATAGCTCTTAAGTTGCAATTCAGAAAACATTGAAATTTAGCAGGGCAATGCATGTATCAGAAGCAATAAAGAAATACTCAGAGGGGCTATGTGGCTTACAGGACTGTTTTCTGTTATTTTGAACGGCTTTAAGTTTCCTTCAAGTCTAGTTTTGTAAATGCTTCATCAATCTGATGATACAGTTGATAGCAAAATGATACAGTTTTTCAGATATCAATGACAACAGTCTGGTTTTGGTATTAATCTTATGTATTTCTTGATAATAATTCTTGGATTTTAAGGATATATTAGCAACTCATAAATTTGAGATATGATAGAATTAATTTCCTAGGTTTAGAGAAAGTGAATTTTCATTTCGTTTTAGCACTTGTAGGGAGTAAATGCACTCATGTGGCACCCAGATACTGCATCAATACAACCCAAGGCAGGCTTGGTGTGACAGGAGGGCACTGTGTCTACATTTTCTTAGAGAAAACAACATGGGCATCTTTTTAGAAGTCATGAGTATTTCTTGTCTTTGCATGGCATGTCCACAAATCTTGTAACCTGATACTGTTACTTTTACTGAATGTTACTTCAGTTACCTCACTGAGGTACCTGTACTGAAGAGAGAAAAGGTATCAATAATATTGTTCTTTGTTCTGAAGAACTTGGAAATCATTGAAAGACCAGCTCAGTTCCTAGAATTGATGAAATTTCTTTGATTTCTAGCTGTAGCAGAACTACTGACTCCAGGCATGGATTTGAGAGGGGCTTGTGTGATAGCATTTCCCACGATGTTCATGTGGTGAGATCATTACTGGTGAATACCACTCGACTTTTCTGTTTCAGCTCACGCAGGTGTGTCTGTACATATCCAGAAGGTATTAAAACAATCTAAATCCAAGGGTGTCCCTAACTCTGCCTGGGTGTTTGTTTTCTTCCTCAGCAGCTGCAGTAAGTGACAGTGCCATAGAGCCAGGTTTTGCTCCAAGTTTGTGACTAGCCAGCAGGATTTTGCCCAGTTCTCAATTACCCTCTATTGCCCTAATTTTCATTTTTTGAGTTTCACTTCTGTCAGCAAAATTTAATTGGGGTATCCCTATATAAGATAATGTCACTGAGAAATATTTTCAATATTCTGTAATAAGGGTGTACTTTTTATTTCAAGGGAGAAAAAGTTGACACTCTCCTTACCTGGAGGTGAATTCTCAGTATCCCCCCTGGCACAGTCCATGCTAGGGCAGAACATTGATCCAGAGAAACAAATCACAACCCTTTACAGAAGATCCTAAGTGGCTGATTAATCCAGAGAAATTTATCTGACTCTGGTGAAATTAGACTTCTGAAGAGCTGTGCATCCAGTCTTCTGTTTTCCCTGATCAGATTGCTAATGGAGACAGAGCAGTGAACTCTGTCTGTTGTGCTGGTTTTCACCTGTGTGTGGAGTTAAACAGAGTCTCATCACAAGAGCTGAAGTGACCTTGGTGTGACATCCTACTGTCTGTGTTGTCCAGGTTTGTAAATACTGCACAGAGTGTGTGTGCCATCCATAGACAGGCTGCCCCACTCAGTGACGTTTTGGCAGCACATTTGTCATTCCACTAAGGCAGTCAGATCAGGATCTCATAAAGCAGTCAGGAGATGAGGATCCTTGTCAAAATCTCAGGAAGCAGACTAGTAATCTGCAGAGGCCTAAATAGGGCTTTTAAAATTGGAAGCAGAACTGACTGCCTAGACAGAGTTTTTTGAAAGATAAACAGCGTCAGCAGGCTAAATGGATTTCGAGCACTGCTTTAATTGTTTTTCAAATGAACCAGCAAAGGGCACCCTAGCTGGAGCAAGCTCTGAAGTACAATCAGGAGGATCTCAAGTGTACAGTGGTTTTGAAGACAATCAGGCATTTCAGTGCTAAAAGATACTGTAGTAAGTAATGAAGACTTTTTACTGTCGGCGTTGACAATACTGTAGTCTTTGAGTCAATTACAATACCTGCCCTATGTGGATGATGAATTTCACCACTCTCATTAAAATCGACATGCACACTGATTTTCAAACCTCAACGATTGTCTCTGCAGCACACTTGATCAGAAGAATAAGTTGTTTATTGCCAATACTTACTGTGTGTGGAACACCCCCACTCTCTTCCTTTCCCCCAGTCTTCCCCCTCCACCCAACCATCCCGATAGCTTGTGACAGACTAACAACACTTCTGAGTGGATTTTACTGTAATTCTTCAGAAGCCCTTGGACCTTGCATAATGGAATTTTTTTGGGTCACCAAATCATGTTTCCTAATTATAGGAATGATAAGAAAAGAAAAAAGAAAAAACCCACCAGATATAATGCGAAACGATTCCCTTATACTGGCTTTTTTTTTTTTTTTTAATTTTAGAAACCTGGGATAACCCACTCGCTTCCATCTGTTTTGGGCGCGCTCGGTTTTAACCTTGAAGTCAAAGCTTTCCTTCACCTCCTCTTCTTACCTCTCTCCTGCCAGCTCCTCTGCTACGGGAGCGGAGGAGACCCTCCTGCTCCCAAGCCCTTCTCGCTGGGGAATTAATCGCCCCCGCCCGCCCACGCTCTCGGTTTTGTTCCCCTCGCGGGGAGCAGAAGCGATCGGGACGAGCGAAGGCTCCGCCACCGCGGTCACCCCCGCGACGCCCCCGGCCTCCCTCCCGCACCGCCACCCCACCCCCGCCCCGCCGCCGGCGGCCGCGGCCGGGCCGGGAGGGGAGCGCGGGGCGGAGCGCGGGGCCGCGGGCGGGGCGGGGCGGGGGCGGGGGCGGGGGGAGCGGCGGGGAGCGGCGCCTGTTGCCCCGAGAGAGTTAACGGTGCGGGGAAACTCGCTCGCCGCTCCTCCGCCCGTGCCGGGCTCTTGGCAACCGCGGCGCCGCGCATGTGGGACCGCCGGGGGCCGCCGCCCCCCCGCCGGGCCCCGCGTCCCCCTCCCCGCCCCGGACAAGGCGTTTAACGTGCCCAGGCGTGAAGTATGGCATGCAAAGATGGTTTCTGCCAAGGAGCCAGCCATCGCCATGTCCTCGGGTCTCTCCATCGCCCTCCTGCACTGCCTGTGCCTGGCGACCTGGTGAGTAGCCCGGCGGCGGCGCCGCGGGACCCGGGCGGCCGGTCCGGTGCCGCTGCTCGCCGCGGGCTCCCGGCGGCTCCGCTCACCCGCTCCCTCTTTGCCTCGCAGTCTCACCGGGCCGCCAGGGCAGATCAAAAAAGAGGAGAAATTGTGGCCGGAGAATTTTACCAGCATCCTGAACAGCCTCCTGGATGGCTATGACAACCGGCTGCGACCGGGATTTGGGGGTACGGTGGCGGCGCGATGCCGGCGACGGGCGGGGGGGTCGCTGGGCTGGGGCGGGGGAGGCAGCGCTCACCGCTCGGACCGACCTGTTCCTGACCGAAAACGTAGGAGTGTGTGCCCACTCCATGCTCTGGGGTCCGAACTCTCCGGGAGGGGCCGAGCGAGGCAGCGGCTGGCCCGGGAGCCCGGGGGGTGCTGCGCAGTCCCGGCCGTGGGGGCCCCGCTGGGGCGGTCCCGGGCTCAGCCCCCGCTTTGCTGCTCTGCCCACATCCCGGGCTCGGGCTGCTGCTGCTGCTGCGCTGGAGGAAAAACAAGCACTGAAGCCGGTGTGCGTTGGCTTGGTGGGGATGGAGTGACCCGTCTAACACCCAGATTCTTCTCGTTCTTGGCGGTTTTTGACCCGTAAATTAGGATCGGGTCCTAATAGAAACAAGTGTACTTTAACCAGCTTAGGAGATTGGGTCTGATAGATTCTGTTCCCCTAGTTAGGGAAAATTAGAGCTTGGGTGCCAGTTCTTCGCCACAGTTGCTGAAATTCCAGCTTTGGTTTAGAAGTAGTAGACTTAATTGCTGTATAGGAATGAGACGTGGCGGTGTTTCAAATTTGCCTTCACCTATGTTCTGTGTCTAGGGGTTTTGGGCCTCTTCCTTTCCCCAGGCTGTTAAGATGCAGTTTTGTGATGCTGAAGAAGTAGCCAAGCTTGCTGTTCTCTATGATTTTGATGTTTTTGTGTAGGGACTTGGAACCAAAAATCATTAAGATCCAGGCAAACTAAAAGTTTATTTTGTAATCTGAAATGAAGATATGAAAAATGCCAATTTGAAAGTAAAAATAATATAAAAATGTTTATAAATAAATGTTATAGACCTTTTTATGATGCTCAGAGCTGTAACAAGGTCTTTATAGGCTGCTTCCAATACAGGATTGAATGAAATCCTTGCGTAGGTTTATGTTGCAAAATACTTTCTTCCTCCTCTGAAAGTACCTTCTCCATACATGTGATCCATCCGTACTGACATGTATGCCAGCACATTCCCCACATGCCATATGCAGTGCTTTCACATGCATGATCGTGAATGTTAAAGGACAGCACCTGGCATCCATGGACCACTCATTATTTTGAGTGTGTGGAATAAATGAGGCCTTCTTAAGTTAGTTTACACATTAAGTGAGAAGGAAGCTAAATTTATTAACACCCGGAGGAGTCATTTGGAACTGATAGTCTTTTGCAATTTAGTCTTTGTGGAGAGGTTACAGACACTTCTGCACGCGTACAAGAGATGTGCTAAGTTTGGCATCATTTTAGGTTGAATGCCAACTAATTAGTCATCTAGCAAAGATGCTTTATGAGCATTATCAGATTTCCAAAATTAAACATCTACTAAATATGTAATATATGGCAATTTTTATTTTAATACAGTTGTCCTTTGCAAGATGTTTTGCAAGAGTAGGTATTTTTCCCCTGTAAGTGTGGCAGACTTTCGGCAAAATGCAATCAAGGAGAAAAAGTTCATTGTATCTTCTTGAAGTTTCACATTGGTGATATTGAAGTAAAGGAGACAGGGAGGAAAAAACTCAGATTTCAGCCTGGCAAAAACACCTCTGGGTCAATATTTCACAAAATGAATATTATTTTGCTTCTTCCTTCCTCATAACCATCTCTATGGTTGACATTCAACCACTCATCTTTGAGTTTTGAACTTTTAAGTAAAACATGGGGGGAAAATGCTTTGGTTTTCAAAATGATGCTTGACGCCTCCCTAGCTCTTTACAGTGAAAATTGTCTACACTTGATTTGAGAAGAACAACTTTGGATTAAAAAAAATCAAACAACAAAATCAACCAAAGAAAGAAATTTCTGTAATTGATCAGGTTTTTGACATTGCTCAGAGTAATAACTACAGACTATTTATTGAAATAGAGAATATCAAAATCAACTTTTACCTATATTTTGGGGCTTTTTCCTGATAAATCTTTATCAGAAGTGGGATTTGTAGCTTGAAAGTGGGTCACTCACTAGTTTATAGCATTGGAAACATAATGTCAGAGGGGATTGTAATATTTAGAGATGAAAAGTATAGTGTGTTTTAGTAATGTTAAAGCTACATCACTTTCTGATGAACAGCAGAATACTTATTTTTGTTTTCTTCTTGAAGCTTATTCACCATCTAGTTTTCACAGGGCCTGAAATAAAAAGAAGGCTTTATTTTAAGAACAAAAGGCCTCAGAGAGGACTAACTGATGCTCATTTTAAACTTCAAATTGATGAAAATATTTCTAATTCTGGCACAAATTATGTTTAAAATCAGACTTGGGGAGGTAGCCAAATTCTGAATTTTGCTGGCATGTTACAGCATTACCACAAATAAAAACACATAAAGATAATTCACATGCAGAGCAAAGTAGAAAATATTTGGTTTTGGAAAATTCCTACAACTGGATCAATATTCTCCATACTATCATTAATTTTCACAATTTTTGGTAGTTATGGAGGAGAAGTTAAATTGCTTCAGCATGCTTACAAATATGGATGTGGTCTCCCGGGAGAGTTGTAAATCCCAGTGGAGTATGTGGAAGCTTCTCTTGGCGGTACTTACGCATTGACACCTTGCATTATAAGTTCCCTTTATTAAATTAATTTAATGAACTTAAAAAGTTGCTGTCACCTTACTAGGCACTGTAAGGTTTGGTAGTGTAAAAAACAAAACCAGAAGGGTTTATCAAAACAGTTACTGAAGATCATTTAAGTGAAAGTTCCCATTAAGTTGAGGCATGCGGAGAATCTAAAGAGAGAAGCAAAGAAATGTCACCTAGAAATTGAATTAAATAAAGCAGAATAGGCAGTTTCATGTAGGAAAGAAAAAAAACCCTGCAACTGCTGTCAGGAAGACTTTAAATGCATAAGAGTTTTGAATTTGAGTAGATGGAAGGTATTTAGGGACTAATGAGTAAAGTAATGCTGTATGATGTTTGAAAATAGTGTGATGGAAGTGAAGTTAGTTCATTCCCTACACTGTATGCTCTGTTAGATCATTATCCTGAATTTCAGCATACAATTTATAATCCAAGTAGGTTTCCTGGTCAAAACAACTCTATAAAAACAGTTTTTACAGAATCTGCTTTTAGTGTCATTAATTAAAATCATCATCTGCTGGAAAACTTTGAGAGTCCTACCAGAGTACTATTTTGATTCAGCCGTAAAAGTTTGAAGTAGAAGCATTTCTAGCTAAACCCTGTCATCTGCTTTTAAAATTTTATGTATTACATGAAAGTTACACAAGCTGTATTTTCTCTGAAAATCACCTTATTACTTTTCTGATTGTTAGTTTCAAAGTGACAGTAGAATTTCAAAGTCTTTGAAAGGAGCATCATTTACTTGAGGTAAAAGGCCTGGGTCTGATTTGCAGTTTTAAACCCTTGCATGGTTTCAGACTTTACTTGAGTTACTCTTGATACTAGCAAGGGCCTGCAAGAACTGATTCAAACCTGTATTGGATGGTAACTTAAAAAAATATAATGGCACCCTTGAAATGTTTATGATACAGTAACTAATCATACTTAAACCTGGACTTAGGGATGTAGGAAGGAATAAGAAGACTGAAGCTGATGAGGGTGACAATACTGTGTGCTGCCACGTATCTGCTAATTTTAATGAATTGTGCCTTTCAGACAACATCTGGTCTCTGGCATCTTGCTTTTAATGGCCAATTATATGGCCAGACCAAAGAAAGAAAGTGGTGTGTGACTTGCCTCCTGCCCAAGGCTCTCAGGTTGGCTGTGAAACCCGCTGACCGCAAGCTGCGGCGTTGCCCACAGCCTGTTGCTGACACGTGGTGTGGTTGCCCATCAGTTGGTGAAATCTGGAGCCCTCTCCCTTCCTGAGTTCTGTTCACTTGTGTGAGGCAGAACCTGGTATGAGTTTTGAATCTCACTATTGACTACTCGTGTTAGCTCTGTGTCTTTCTCTTTGGAAATTGCCACATCCGCTGTTGACTCCTGAATAGAAGGAATAGGACTGTGTTCATCCATTTCCCTTTTTCTTTTCTTCCTCCTTTTGTGTTCTTTCTCTTGATCTTGTAACTGTGGAAGTGCAGCTGAGTACTTTGTAGAATTAAATATATTGGCTGTTGTCTCCCCTAAGAAGGGTAGGAGAAGGATTCTGTGCCCCTTTAGTCTGTGTTTTGTTCAGCTGATGAACAGCATTTCTGAAGAGTTTCATTTCCTGTCTATGCAGGACTTTAGTCAGAAAATAAACACATAATACATTTGAAGTGCAAAGGCAATTTTCTGTTTTTAGAGAAAATAAAAATATCTGCATGATTATTTGCTCTTACTAGGAACTCAAGCGTACCTTAAAGGTTCCATTGCTCAGCATAGTAGATATTATAATTTTTTAAACTAATTTTTTACTATTTAGATTGCAAGTGTACTTGAAGTGAGCATTGAAAAGGGAAGTGGGTCATTTTTTTTTTTCCGGCAGTTGTCCATTCTTTCTCAGCTGGTGAAAGTTGATGACTCAAAGCTTAACAGGATATGGTGTTAGATACCTGTAGGTGACAGATTTGAGTTTGGCCTCAGTTAGTAATGCTTGAAGTCATTACCATCTGTCTGTTGTTCAGTGATCTGTGTAAAATTAGCTGATATTCTTAGTCCAATTCTTAGTAGACAGGTGTCTACATCATGAAAACTGGCACCAGTATGAGGCTCATTGGCTGTCTCAGCAGAGATGTTTTGCTGATAAATAGGCAAAGAAACAATAATCTCCTCAGTTCTGGAGGTATACTTTTCCCTTTGCAGGTTCAGATGTGCTGATGGATGAACATACATAGAGACAAAGGTTATTGTGTGCTGCTGTTTTTGTTGTATCATCTTTTGGTAGAGAATGTAGCCCATGTGTTTGAATTCTGCATTAATTTTTAAAAAATGCCCTACCTAGTTCTGGCTTTGAGCAGAATTCTTACATATAGCTGGTGACATTAGCTGTTCTTTCTGATAGAATGAAACGAGAACATATTTCATATGATGGGGTTTTTTTTCTTTTCTTTCCTCACTTAAAAAATGTCAACCCTATTCAGGCAGCAAGAATTTGGAAAGAGAAAACACCAAATCTTTCACAAGTAGTTATATTTTAAAAAAATCTGCAGCAACTACTTTTTTTTTTTTAATGTAGCTGTAGGAACTGATGTAATACGATTTTATGTGGTTTATATATCCTGAGACTGATTTCATAATGGCACCGATAACTGCACATGGCATGATGAAACCTTTCCACAGACTTGTTTTTTAATGTTTCCAATTAGTTGTGGGACCCTTGATGGCAAAATTTGCAATATACAGCAAGCTTGTGCAGGATTTGAGTGTTTACATACAGCAGGGATCTCTGCAGTGACAGTTGCCTATGGAGACGCAGGGATAATGGAGCCTGAAGTCTTTCACTGGGAGCTGTGCTGCAGTTCAACCCATATGTTGACATAAAATGCATGGGAGAGCTCTCTTGCATTCCTCTTCCCAGGGCTAGGGCCTGGCATCACTTCTTCAGCCCACATGTAACATCTATAACACCGAACTATTCTGGCTTTTTGCAGGGGTTGCTTTTAATCCTGCCTGAGCTTCTTTAAAGTATATTATCTTGCAAGCAGTGATTCAGACGTAACTGTTCCCACTGCAGTGTGTAGGACTCTCCTCCTATTTCATTGACATAAAAATACACACCAGAAAGATATAAATAGTTCTTCAGCATTCCTGAAGATTTATGGTAGATAGATACTTCGTAAAGATCCATTGAGGGGTTAGCCCAAATGGTCATATTTAAAGTTAATTGGCCTTCTTACTACTCACTGCATTTTATTGCCAGTAATAGAGCATTAAGGATTCTAATAGGATCTCCTGCTTGAAGAGCCTGAGTTGATTAAGTAGTGCAACACATTCGTTTTGGAGGGCTGCTTAAATCACCAGTAAAAGTAGGTTAGGTGACTACAGATCACCTCTTTGTTGACAGGAATTCCCTCATTAATAATAGTTTAAAAAAGAAGCAGCAGCATTACTCACTATTTATACCCCCACTATTGTTACCAACTATGTTTTCTTCTAGAACAAGAAGAATAAGAGATAAGTATTGGTGTCACCATAGATACTCTTGGGTTGGCATTAAGTACTGGGATGTGCTAGAAAATCCAAGATTTGTCATTTCAAAACTGTTAAGGCCAGTGTAGGTGGAAGACGTGGAGCATGAAAGGGCTGCAATTGGAGAGAAAGCATTAAGGAGATAATCAGCTTCACTGTCTTTGCTCCTACCAGACACTGAACTGTTTGACCAAGGTTTTGGCTGCAAATCAAGGATTTGTATGTCTGTACTAGCTGGATAACTGTTATGATGTTTAAAGTACCTCCAGATCCGCATTCATCTGCCAGTTGCTAGTGGAATAAAATGTGATTTTCACATCTGTTTTGTCACCTTTCTGCCATCATGTTGGACGAGCAACCAGAAGTATTATGAGATCACTTTTGTGGCCTCGTAATTTTCTGATAGTTCCTTCTTCCTTCTTCCTCATGGGTCATACTACTAAATATTTGGGAGCAGAATAGCACTTCGAAGAGTGAACCCAAACATAGTTTTAGTCTTGTGCTACTGCTATGATGTTTCTAATAGCATTAAGTCATAGACTTGCTGATTTGGAGATTAGCTTCTTGATCTTAGCTTTCCCCTTCTTTCTGAGAAACTCCAAAAAACAAGGTTGCAAAAGCCTTTCAATGCCTATTACCCATGAAGCTGTAGTCATTTAATAAAGAAAAAAAAAGAAATCAATGCTTGAGGAAGAGCAGCTCATACCTGTAGGAAAATCTGTCCCATTGTTCATTTGGTATGATTGTAAAATTACAGTGTTCTGTGAGCTAAAGAAAAGAGTGTACCATCAGAGGAAAAACACTTAAAGGTCTAGAGTTTATTTAAAGGCTATTCCTATTTAGTTTCTTAGAACTAACATGTAAAGCAGTTCCTGAAAGGAATTCAGGCACTTGTCTCTGTTACTCAGTAAAACTAGATTACTGAATATTGAGCTAAGTTCCTGAAAGAGATTCTTTCAGGAACTGAGTTCAGTATTCAGTATTCTCTTATTATAAGTAACAAAGACTAATTCCTGTATTTTCTTATTAAAGCTATGTGGGAAAATGAATTTTTCAATTCTGAAACTAGAACTGATTGCAGAAATATTTCAAGATCAAATAAAATAAATATTTATGTATTTAAGTCAACCCTGGATAAATTTTAATAGTGTGCTTATAGGAGATCAGTGGTATTTGAATCTCTTCTTTTTCTAAATGCAAGTATGACTGGGCTATCCTCTCCTGTTTTCTAGCGCTGCAGATAAATGTCTTTACTTTTAATCTCTTGGAGCTCTTCTGCTCTCCAGAAATCAATATATTCAGGAAATGTCATTGGACTATGTTAGTAAAATGAGTGATCTAAACACTTGTGGATTTCCCTGACTCAAGAATGCCTTGGTAATTGTAGAAAAGAGAACAGGTTCCATTTGAGCAGCTTCCATGTTTAGGGACCAACCCACTGCAAAACAAACGGCATGGTATGAAACTGGAACTAGGAGGTTGCTTCTTAAAAACCTCTTTGAGACAGACATGCCAAACTACACAACTTTCCAGGGACCTCTGAGTTACCAACTATTGTACAGTGGAATTTATTTAGAGTTATTTTGAAAAAATGCCCTTCTGTGAATATTAGCTTCCAGCGAAGTAATCTTTTTGACACTTAGATGAAAAATTCTTGCTTTTCTTCTCTAAATAATTGGCAAATTCTGTAGTAAAACAATTTTACATCGTTTTCTTTTCCTTTTTGTTCACAGCTTGAGACTCATTCTAGGTGCAAGAACTTAAATTTCCCTATTTTCCCATTGCTTACTTCTTTTTTTATCTTTTACCATTTGATTCCAAGTGACATCTGTGAAGACTGATTTTTTATTTTTTTTTTTCTTTTCAAGTGGGACATATTCTTCTGCTGCTAACTCTGTTGAGTCTTTTCTCCTTTCATTTTTAGATTGCAAATATTATGATAAAACCTGAATCATCAGACTTGAGCCACTTATCCTTTTTAGCAATTTGAGTTTAGAAGCTGGTTGTGAATTTGTAGATCATGCACATATTTTTCCATAAAGAAACTGTTTAGCAAGACCTTCAGTAGATTTCTTTTTTAAACTTATGATGTGAATTAACTACCTGAATTAAAGTGTTAGCTAATGCTTTGATCGCAAAATCATCATAACAGCTTTCTAGACTATTACATTGGGAAGAGACCTAAATCCCAGTGAAATTAGTGCGTGTTTTCTTTGTTTTAAGGAAAAATGTACTGAAGGACAAATGCCCATTTAAGATTTCAAGGTAGTAAAGGCAATAATACATTAAAATGAAACTGGTTTCTCTGGTGGTTGATTTGCCATAGGCAGCTGTGAGAGTGCAAAACCTCTGTTCAATGCACTGTTTTTGACAGTGTCCTAAGTATCATTGGTTCTTTCAAGACAGACATTGTAGCAGAATGTGGATCTTGGTTCAAACCCTCAAAGGTACTTAGACCTCTAACTTTTATTTTGGATATTAGTATTAAAGCACTTAAGTATGTCTCAGAAAATGGGTGCAGTTCTTGATGCTGCAATACTAAATTGCTCAGTACATGGCATGCTAATGTCTGTAGTCCAGTTATTACGAGTACATCCAAATATTAGTAATAAATGCTTTGAGGAATGTGGATTTCTGGGATTTAGTGCTTGTTGTAAAGTAGAATGGTGTTTTTAGTGAGACTTTTAAATTTTTGGCATTAGTTTTCTTAGCCCTTGAGTCAACATTGGTTTTATGAGTGGGGATTTGCATGGGAA
This sequence comes from Chloebia gouldiae, assembly GCA_003676055.1. Classification (NCBI taxonomy): domain Eukaryota; kingdom Metazoa; phylum Chordata; class Aves; order Passeriformes; family Passeridae; genus Chloebia; species Chloebia gouldiae. The sequence continues at coordinate 23,434,567 of QUSF01000005.1, forward strand.
TGCTGCTTTTGATTTACTTATGTGGTAAAGGTAATTGAGCAGTGCATGTTATTTGAGACTTACCTGAATTGACCTCTGTTTGCATTTTGCTCTTGCTTGTCCACAGAACCCTGAAAGCGGTAACTGTTCACACACCAGGATCATTTATGGGAATTGTTGACCTGCAAAATTCAAATTTTCTTGCTCACTTCCTTTTCATATATTAGGTCCTGTTACTGAAGTCAAAACAGATATATATGTCACCAGTTTTGGACCTGTTTCTGATGTAGAAATGGTATGTATTTCTGAGTTTAAAATGCCGTTTCCTGGTTCTGAGAAATGATTAGCTGCAATAGGAGTGGTTGCTTCATCTGTACTGTTCTGTCAATCATGCAAATTAGGCAAGATTAGTAACAGCTTAATTTACAAGTTATAATTAGATACATAAGGCCTGATTCTGGTCACACTTTCAGTGGGTTTTGGCTGGCTTAAGAAATTCGCTTCATAGGATTTAAAACAGATTTTCATGGCACAGTGGCAGAATCCAGCCTTGCAGAGAGTGTGTAAGTAAGTCTACTGTGGGGAAAATGTGTAATATTTTTGAAATTGCTTTTTGTTTCTGAAACTTGTGTTATTCTCAGGTGAATAATAATGACATCACTTCAAAATTACTTGCTGACGTTTTCATTTCTGATGAATGCCCTTTGCTGATCTTTGTGCTCCTTTAAGCATCACTTTCAGAAAATGTTTGTCTGATAATAGTTTTCATAAGTGTATGCAGAAATTAAACGTCCAGGTGACATGTATGAAATAGTAACAGAGGAGAAATATTACATTTGCATGTTCTGTTATTTGTTCCTGAATGGCTTTTGCTTTCAAGGTCAAATCCGGCAAAACTCTTTATCAACTTCTAAAATACAGTGATATACCCTTAAATCATACAGCAGTTGATTTTTTTATAACATACTCAAGAAATCCCATGGAAATAACACAGCCATGTGTGCTGAACTGAACTTCTTTATGGAAAATGGAATTTCAGGGTAGTAATTTTCTTCCCATATAGTGCCGTTGTTCACTTTGTGTTGCACCTGACTTAATTCTGTTATGTGGAAAGGTATGTGATAGCAAGGTGTTTTTTGAAGAGCTGCAGTCTCATGTTGAAATGCCTCTTACCCATTCCTTGGTTAGCATGTGCAGGATTATACTTATCAGAGGGACAAGGGGTACAAGAACGTGGTCCCAAGGAAATCAAGTAATATGTGCCTCAAATCTGCACTGAGGGCTGCATGGCATCTCTCAGGTTTCATTTTCATGGGAAGTTATTAGTTATATTGGAGCCTATATCTAGGCAGAAGTGAGAATATGGACTGAAGATGGCTGAGGAACTTGCAAAAGGATAGTTTACAGCTGATATTTCCCCTTTCTTCATTAGGGATGATTTAGGAGGCTATTTAGGGATGCAGGAATTGTTTCTGGAATACTCTTTAGTTCATATATCCATTAGTGACCCAATCTAATTTTAATGTGGCTACACTCATAAAACTTGCTGCAACAGTGACGTGTGCTACAGTCTCAGTAAAGGGGATGATCAGAATGTCTTTTTAGTTGCTTTTGTTGAAATCTTATATTACAAAATCTATCAGGTAGAAGCTAATAACAGAAACAGGTACTTATGAGCTATGAAGTGACAGTAGAGGAGACACTTTTCATGGATTAACTATAAATCACAGTGGAGGATACAGTCATGGAAAAGAAGACATAAAATCCAGGATGCATTACACTAGTAGACCTGCCTCCTTGCCAATGCAAATAGATATGGCCTTACAAGTAATTTCAATAGAAACATTATGTAGAATAATTTGAAATCAAGCCAGAAAACGTTGTTTGGCTTAACAACAAAATCAAAACTGTAAGTTAGAAAGAACTTAAAGCCTTCCATGTGACCTTCCATGGTAGTTTTTTTTTGTGAAATGCTTTAGATTCCTGAGATGAGAAATGCATTCTTTCATCCATTCATTCACACGTGATTTCTCATGATGTGCCTATGTCTGCAGTTCTGCAGTTTTTTGCATATTTTCTTTGGAGCATCTGAGTGGCTTTTCTGAGGAAGTTAATGGGATAGTTAGATACTTAAAAAAAAAGTATAGATATATATACAAATCTCTATATAATTTGTGATACCTGTTTTGTGGGCATGGCAAAAGACTTAGCTTTCCTCAGTTAAAAGCTTACTTTCCATGAGATGAAGTTATGTTTCCTTTCCTAACTTTAAAGTAGAACTAATAATTTGTCCTGGTATTTTCAATTTAGCCAGCAGCAGCCAAGCTATGGATATATTTTCTTTAAAAATCTGATCTTCTTGTCAGAGATCATTATGCTTGACTTCAAATTCAGTTGCCTGCTTCCTGCAACCTAATTAGGTTAATTATTCCTTAATGATTAAATGTGTAGCAGTTTATTGATGTGACTAATGTAAGAAATTAAGCTACTAAGACACTTTAATTGGTGGAAAGATATTTTTGTAGTGGACTTAGGATTTTTGTTTCTAATGATTTCTTTGCTCCTGAGGGATTTCTTTTACAGGAAACACATATGCAAATGTGATCTTTGTTTTTCTGCAATTTAATACAGGAATATACAATGGATGTCTTCTTTCGTCAGACATGGGTAGATAAAAGATTAAAATATGATGGCCCTATTGAAATTTTAAGACTTAACAACTTGATGGTTTCGAAGGTATGGACTCCTGATACTTTCTTCAGGAATGGGAAAAAGTCTGTTGCACATAATATGACAGCCCCAAATAAACTCTTCAGAATAATGAGAAATGGCACCATCCTGTACACAATGAGGTATCTAATGTGTTTGTTTGACTTCTTACAATTACTGTATGCAAACGTTGTACTGCCTAGACAAAATGGCAACCAGAGACTATTTAATTTGTTCCATTATAGGCTTACAATAAGTGCAGAGTGTCCCATGAGATTAGTGGATTTTCCCATGGATGGTCATGCTTGTCCTCTCAAATTTGGGAGTTGTAAGTTGCAATTATCAAATTTCTTGTAACTACAGAATTTAAATAGTAGAATTAAATTTTCAGCAGTTACTAGACTTTCTGAATTTATACAGTTATGTCTTGATATGCAATCTCTATGCAGACAAAACTCCTGTTAAGTTCCTCAGAACTTCAATTTAGGATATCAAAAATGAAACCCAGAGAACTAAAAAGGAAGTGGTGATTCAGCTATTATGTTAAACCCCACTATTCTGGATACACAGTTGCTTGAAATATGTAGTTTTTCTTGGTTCTTGGGGGGGAATTGGCTACTCAGTGAAATGAGAGGTTCTCTGGAGAAGCCAAACTTAAAACAGCCAGGTAAAAGATACCTAGGGAAGCAGGTTAGCTGACTTTCTCTACAGGTAGTGGAAGCACATTGGCATCTTAAGAAAGAGGTGAAGGTTATGTGCAGAGATTTGGTGTCTAGTTGTAGCTGGCCTGTAAGAGGAGTCTGCATGGCAAATTTAGATTAAATAAATAACTTTTTAACTGATGAGAAAAAATCTTAGTGCAGATGACTTTTCTGCTTTGAAGTCAGATGAACGTTTTTTGAAAAATATCCAGATTTTGGATAGAGGAACAGTTTGGGATTTCTGCATAACAAACCAGAGAGGGTAGCTGTGGCTCCCTGATGTGAATCCAAACCAGAGACCTCCGAGACCCCCTGGAAATGGTTGATGCACTCCGTTAACTATCTTGTTTTTCTTTTAAGCCTTCTCGGTCATTGACTTCTCTGCTTTAGACCCTCCAATGGCTGGACATTAATCTGTTTACCTTGACCCTAGAGCTCTGAAGTGAGAAATCGCTGGAGAACCTTCAGAGATTTGCCATTGCATAAATTTAGCTTATACAGCTGGATAGTCAGCCTGAACAGGGGTATGAAAGACACGCCTCTAATATGATTTTTCATCAGTGGAGATCAGGTGCTGCAAGATTTGTCTTTGGTATCAGCTGTATGATAGGGATTCTTTGACAGTGGGGGCTCATTTACAGTAACAGGTCTTGAGACAGAATCACTACACAGAAGGAATTGCTGAACACTAGTCTGATATTTCCCACAGTGAAACTTGAAATAACCTGTAGCCATTTCAAATGTAAGACGGATTTGATTCAATTTTAACAGGAGTTTGGACTGTGTAGGGATTGAATGCTAGCCCTAAGGAATGTCTTTTGCATTAAATGTAAAATGTTTCTTTGTATGTGTTTCTTTTGGGGCCATTGTTAATTTTTTTACTGACCTAAGGTTTCTGGCAAATATTTTAAACAGAAGTTTAAAATGTTGCCATTTTTAGTATAATCATCTTTTTCTGTAAAGTAATGTACACCCAATCTTCAAAATATGTCCTCCTTGTACATACTATTTTCTATTTTTTAGATTAGTATATTTTAATAGTAAAATTTTAGTTAGAAATTGTTAAATTAAAGATAAACTTTGCATGCCCAGAAAGGGCTGATTTAGAGGGGCTTTGCGTTTAGTCTTCACATTCATATGTGAAGTGAATTTATGTGTGACACTTGACATATAACCTCAGCTCTTACTTATTGTACTCCAGGGGTGGCTTTTTGGGGGTAACTTAACATAAAGGGTATCTTCTGAAGTCATTCATCTGTGTTTTACTGTTTGGTTTCAGTAGGTGTGGCTTTGGTTCTTAGTAAGGCATGAGAAAAATTTCCTATTTATGCAAACTGATGCTGTGTTGTAGATGCATATCCAAAGAGTGAAATGATTTATACCTGGACAAAAGGACCTGAGAAGTCAGTGGAAGTTCCTGAGGAGTCTTCCAGTTTAGTTCAGTATGACCTGCTTGGGCATACGGTATCCTCTGAAACTATAAAATCTATTACAGGTAGGAATCTTGTCAGTAAAAATCAACTTGAGGTAAAACTAACCTGTAACGTTGCCCAAAGCTTTTTTTCTTTTTCTTCCTGTAAGTTTTACTCTAGTGAATGTCATAGGGTATGTATTAAGGACTGAGAGTGTAAATCTGAATTAGGTTTCTGTCCTTGAGATTTACATTTGCGGATTCATTACAGTAGATTGCGACAGTCTTTCAGAAAGCTAGAATGAGATCATTACTCCAAGGGACAAATTGAGCATTTAATCACTGCTTAAAATGCAGTTTGAAGAGTCAAGAGGATGCCTGGGTGAGGAAGTAATTTCTCAGCACTGTATCCACATTATGTGCAAAAGACTTCCTTTGTTTGGTGGTGCAAACAGCTCAGGATAGAAGTACAGCATACAGAATGGGTTATTAAAACCATAAAAACCCTCTAGTCAGATAAGGGTAGGCACAAATATGCTAGTCACAATAGATACTTCTGCTGATTTGTTCTGTAAGAAATAAGGCAAATGGCAACTACAGGCATCCAAAATGAGTGAAGTATCACTGATGAGCAGTGTGGTAATAAACAAGCATATTCCCAAAATATTTTTAAAATTTGGAATCATTTTCTAAGCATCAGCAGGTTTGGGTGTTGTGAGATAGTCAAAATGAAACCAGCAAAACATAATATTTGATGTATTGCTCTACGGATGTTTTACTCAAAGATAAAATGACATTTTGCAATTCACTAGGAATTTACTTCTCAGAATATAGATTATTATGAGTTAACAAAAAAAAAAATTACTTGCTGTCCCAAAAGGCTTATTCTGTAGTGCTTTATTTAGACAGTATATTGAGTTTTTGGTTAAACTGCTTTTTTGTTCTGTTTGCTTAATATGAATGATAATATTTTAGATAAATGTAGAGTATTTTTAATTCTTCTCAATGATTTTTGCATTTGTTTCATTGTCATAGTCGGCCTGACTTATAAACCTAGCAAAAAGTTGAGATGCTTGCATAACGTTTGATGTGTATCATTGTTGTTGTTTTATTCAGCAGGTAGGTACCATAATGTTATAGATACTGTTGTAGGTAGATGAATTGTGTCTTGGGATTCTCTTCTCCAACAGCTGTCAAAAGGATTTTTAAAATCATGCTTATACTGTAAAACGTAATCCTGTATTAGTTGTATTATAGCATTTTTGATATCAACTTTCTTGTAAGGACCTACTGTTTCTGGGATTTTTAAAAAAATCTTCATTCTTGTTCTAAGGAAGATATCTTTCTGTACATGTTAAGTTATGTGAATAGCATCACCTCAAACAATCCTACTTGAGAGTCTGAAACACAAATTTTTTACATAGAGAAATATTTTTTTTTCAGGTGAATATATTGTTATGACAGTTTATTTCCATCTCAGACGGAAAATGGGTTATTTTATGATTCAGACCTACATCCCATGCATTATGACCGTGATCCTCTCTCAAGTTTCATTTTGGATAAATAAGGAATCAGTTCCTGCTAGAACTGTATTTGGTAATTATTTCCTTTTTTTTAACTTTTTTCTTGTACTTGCTCTTTTAATAATTCTCACTAGAATAGGCCTTTTCAGTGCCTTGGGGTATACTCCATGCTATTTCAGAAACAAGGCAATAATTTAAATTCAGAGAGAATCTTGCTATTGATGTATGAAGAATGTTGTTGAGTGAATCCTTGGAATCTGAAGAGAATCTTGGAATATATAACCATAAGTGTGGCATGGTAACCTGTGGCAAATGGCTGCTCAGCTCTAGGGATTCTACCTGCTTGAGGGAGCAAACTGGAAAGACCTGGCTCTGAGTAATACACTCAAATCCTTAGTCTATATCCAGATCAGGTTTATCCTCCAGTGGACAGTAGTGTAAGTACTTGAACTCAAGGTTTATAGAATACTTGTAAATTAAATTGATTTGGAGTGCATGAGTTGTTCTAATGTCTTGTTATGAGGTATCTGTGTCATCAGTGGGAGCTTGCTATGAATAAGACTTAGATTCTGTTACTGTAATTTCATATTTAGTGCTTTTCTTTCCTTTCTACCACTGCCATCATGAAAATGAATTACAAAAGCAAAATGATCACAAGATATTAAAATTGATCTTTTCAAAATACAGCTTGAATGAGATGGCACAGTGAAAATAATAGAAAATCTTCACTGGAAGACAACTGCATGAATCTAAATGGAAATATGTTTCCTAACAAAGAAATAGGATAAAAACATTTTAAAAGCTGCCTAAAGCAAGAAGAGAATATTATACTACAAGCCTCTCTGTAGACTGCAAGATGCTGGCAAGAGTGATAGTGATAGGGGCAGTTGTACTGGCAGCTCCAAGTCTTGCAGAAGAATGATTTAATAGAGAAAAATCTGATAAAGTCTGTCAGTAAACTAATATTGTCACAGACTAACATCTCCTCTTTGTTTTTGGTTAATGTTTGGTCATTTATTTCACTTGATCCTAGTTTTGATTCTATTAATCAAATGTTTTTAGAAACAATTCGGACAAGGTTTTTGCTTGAAGTGGACAAAGGTCTCCTGAGGTCCTTAGAAAGGATAGGGTTAAACATAGATGGACCTCCTCCAGGAAAAGAAGCAAAACCCAAACAACCAACTCTCCCTTTTTTTTTTTTCTCAGACTTAAACATTTTCAGTGGTGTGGATTTCAACACCTTCCCACTGAAGGTTTTGTGAGCTTGCATCTGTATTTTTTATCCTCCTGAAAACTCTGAGAAATCCTTTGAGCTGTCATGACCTGGCTATTACTCTTTTATCATTTTTCTTCTTTAGAAGGAAGGACTGATTTCATTGTGAGCATTTCTCTGTATGGCAGTGTGTAGTGAAGCTTTTTAAAATGATATTACCTTGATGGAATACTACCATTTAGCAAATAGGGATGTGAGAAATCTGTTGAAAAACGTATTCTTAATGAGTTTAAATTCTTCTGAGCATAAGAATTACATCTTGAGTTAGAATGGGTACAGTGTTCTTTTCATAAGAGTAAGGACATCTCAGTGACATATTTGTAGTCACTCATCATTGATGACAATCATGCTAGGATTTATGCAGTGTTCACCACATACTTGGGGGTTTTACATTTCTATTATATGGGATATTTTGGATGGAAAAAAAGAAAAAAAGACCCCGTTAATTTGTTTTTATACAGCATGTGTTTGCATTTGAAGCACTACCATGAGGTGGCCATCTTTTGAGTTCACGGTTCATGCTTGCACACTTTTTAATTAAAGTTGTTCTTTCAGAAGATGAAATTCTAATTAAATTTCATTGGCTGACTTTTAGCAGAAGGTTGTAAAAAACCCTGATGGTTTCTTAACTAACAGAGTTTTTAGCATAATATTCTTCCTTTAGCACCAAGATAATTTGTCATGATTTAGCATTTCCTGGATTACAAGTGTAATCAGAGGCACAGATGCAGAATAATAGGTGGCATTCAGAACAATTTAGAGGAGAAGTCATGTTTTTGTTGTAGTCTGAGGAGTACTCACCAATTTAACAAATTAAATCTTATTCAAAAATTTAGAAAATATCTTGTAAAAAATTATACTGAACTTAATGTGAAAAACATATGAAATTAAGGTTTCTATGTTTTCTTCATGTGATCATGTAGATTATCTGCTGAAGTCATGGTTTTCTGTGCCTCCTTTAAAGAGAGGTAAACTGTTTGTGGACTTAGTTGCTCATAGACATGTGATGCTTGCCATGACTTTAATCTAATGCAATATTCACAAGCAGCAGAGGAAGACTCACATGTGATTTAGAGTTCTTTCTTTGGAGGTGCTTGCCAGTTCTTGCTTTGTTTTACTTCGATTCAACAGTTCTTTTGCTTTTTTTTTTGTAAGGAATAACCACAGTGTTGACAATGACGACCCTGAGCATCAGTGCAAGACATTCACTTCCAAAAGTATCCTATGCTACTGCCATGGACTGGTTCATAGCGGTTTGCTTTGCCTTTGTGTTCTCTGCTCTGATTGAGTTTGCTGCTGTCAACTATTTTACTAACATTCAAATGGAAAAAGCCAAAAGGAAGACAGTCAAGTCCCTTCTTGAATTTCCAGTTGCTCCAGTACAAAGGAAAAGAAGTACAGAAGAGACATTCACGGTATGTTTCCAGCTCATGCAAGCATTTTCTGTATTTTTGATAGTGTTTCTCAGTAAAAATTGGCCTTTAGCTTCCTCCCTTTGAGCTAATGACGTGTTGTACATCAGATTGATGGAAGGCTATATTCAGTTATAAAAACCTGTAAAGCATGATTTAATTCTTATTTGTGTTATTGAATAAACTCAGGGGCAGGGTGGCAATTATGTCCATCCATACATGCAGTCTCTTCTATGTTTGTGTTTTGGAGGTCAGTTAGAATGAGAATCTTGAGGAAACTTAGATTCCTTTTCCACGCTGATTCCGTATGGACTGACTATAAAGGCCAAGATATTGCAGATTATAAGGGCATCGTTATTTTATATGGCTAATGTCTTTAATGAATTAAAATATGTTAAAGCATTGCAGCTATACCTTGGAGCACTTCACTTCCCTGAACATCACAGTTCTCCTGCATTGCATGTGTTGCCTATCAAGAGTTTTCTTTCTTTATCTGTTACAATTTCAGGAATTTTTGAAGAATATTGGATGCAAACTTTTTGTCTGCGATAAATGTAATTTTTATGTAATTTGTGTATCTTTGCACAGTAGTTCACCTCAATTGCTGATAAGGTTTTGTGGCTCTATTTACCAAAATGCTTGTCTGCTTTCCTAATGCTTTGGATTAAGTGTGACTTGTGGGGCAGCTGTTTTAGGGTGTGGACTAGCTAATAAAGGCTCGATCTCATTTCCAGTAGAGCTCACTGGTGATTACCCTTTACTTTTTCCCATTCCAAATAAATGTTGCTTACTCTCTGAAGCAGCTGTTCATGAGGTATGTAGCTAACAAAGGCATTGCAGCACCTGTCCCAGCCACGCAGTGGGCCAATACTTCCCAGCCAGGACTGGCTCTTGGCAACACCACTCAAGAAGTGAGACGCTGACAGCAGCATTGTGATTTACTTACTCTTCCTGTCAGGCTGACATTGTAATTTCCTTTGACTGAGCCAGTATTTAAGAAGCGCTGTTTTAGACTAACTCTTGTTAATTTTGTCTTCTGTCTCTTTTCACATCTTGTTTGTCTCCTTCCCTATTCATCTTCTCATTTTTGCCTTCCCACCCCTTCCATTTTCTATCCCTGTGCAGCTGCTGTCCACCCACTTCCATTTTTCTTCCTCTTCTTTTCTCTCCTACTGTAGATACTGCTTTCAATCTCCTGGCTGTGTTGTTATGTTAGCTCCCATTTCTGCTTAAATGGATAGATATGCTCCTGAAGAGTTTGTTATTTGTCACTCCACTGGCTGCTGGTAGGAGACGGGAACCAAGAAATATGTTTATAGTAGCACGTAGTTCACCTTGTACACAGAGGTATTAGTGCTATGAGCTTATGCTAAGCTTTTTGACTGTGCAGCATGAAGTTTAGTAGAGTATCTTGGCTGCTCCTGAGGAGTGAAAATAAATACTGCTTTTGGTGATAGGTTTTATTTGCATGCCTAGGAAAATAAATTACTTAAGAACAGTTTAATCCTAGGTTTATTTATTAGATTTTATTTTAAACAATAGGAAAAACAGTTGTGTATTTGGGTAGCTTAATAAAACTTATTCTCATGGAGGCTTCAAAGAAGTCTTTTGATTCATGGACAGAATTGCTTTAAGTTAGTAATGTGTAATGCTTAACCATTTATACACATTTTGGAAAAAATCCTCTTTCTCTCTTTTTTTTTTTTCTATTCTTATTACTATTACTATTATTATTTTTTTCTTAAACAGTAGCAACAGAACACACATCTTTCAATATGAAAGATAAAATGAGATGTGAAGAGTTCTATTCTATTGCTTAATTAATACAACTGGGATAAATGTGGGAGCATTCTCACAGACTAGGAGATTTTTGAAAGCACTCAAGGGAAAAATCTACTCAAGGGATTACACATTAATATTATGAGTATGTAAGTGAGTGATAGTGTTGATTGTACCTTGAGCTGTTATTTTTTTCAAGGCTTTCTCCTTAATTCTGCCTATACTAAGATTTGAGACTTTGCTCTTCCAAGACAGGGGTGCAAGGTGAGCCCACAGCTACTGTTAATAAAGACTTAACTATTGTGCAATCCTTTCTATGACTGGAGGATAACTTCTGGTCTCCCACTGTGCAGAACAGATCACTGCTCTAATTCTCTAGAACCTAACATGGATGCTACACCCTGTTTTTCAACCTGACATGTAAAATACTACTTGCTATATTTTGCTTCTAAGGACTAATCTAGAATTTTAAAATTCCTTATTAATATTTATTATTATTATTATTATTATTATTATTATTATTATTATTATTATTATTATTATTATTATATGAAATTATTTCTTTATTCATTATAATGAATCTGACTTTCTGTTCTGCACAAATACTGTCTAGTCAGTGCTGATAATGAAATCTCAGTTTCCTTAGTACTGAGATTGGTGGTGAGTTTGTGGTGCATTTGTGCACAACGAATGCAGGACAATAGCCAGACTATAGCATGTAATTTATAAGCAATGTTTCTTAATGTAAATCTACACATTTTTTCTCAATAGATAGGCTTGATTTCTTGACCCAGTAAGTATTTAAAAATCTGTACTGTGCTGATACTATTCTGATAGAAATTCTGTTGGTAGCAGTACAATTGCCAGAGCTCAAGGAAAAGTTGTGTTTTAAACCTGAACTTTTTTTTTAAACAGACTTTCCCTATAATACTAAATCTTCCAGTCTCCCAAAATCAAAACTTTTCTCTCAGTCCAGGGAGGAAGTGTATGCTTATTGGGAAAGAAGGTGCCTGAATACCTAAACCTTACAGTTATTTCTGTTGAATATCTCACCATTTGCAATGTGCTTTGGGTCTTCTGAAAACTGGGGGAGATCTCTGTCTTAGGCCTATTAGCCCTATACTTTAGTCTACCTTGAAATGGCATACAGGTGTCTCTGCCCACTTTTGCAATTGAGATGCCATCTGTATAGGTCCCCTGAAAAATTACAGAGCAGTTGAGGTTGTTAGGGAAAAAAAACATGGTGACATTATATTTTTAAATAAGGGGTTTGTCTTAGGAGCTGTTGACTCTGTATTATTAACTGGATGGTTTCACAGTTTTGATGGTTTTTGTTTCCTCAAGTGACATGGTGAGATTGTCCTTGAAGGATTCTATGAGGGAGCAAGTTGGGCTATGAACCTAGATTAGCTATAGAATTTGAAGATTTTTCTATCTGGTGATATTAGAAATTAGGCATATTAATAGTACACTTTGATAAAGTAAAGATAAATTGCACATTATTAGAATAATGTCCTTTTTTGACAGGTGTATTTTTGACCAATTTCTTACTATAGAATTAAACTGTATTTTCTGTATTGAATCAGTTCATATATTACTCATGATAATTAGAATTTTTAATGGTGGTTATTTTTCTCTTTTCAGTCAAAACAACCTTTATAGCTGTCTTGGATCAAAGGAAACTCCTATGATTTATCATTATGATCAAATGATTTGGATATATTACTTTATGTTATATATTTCTTCACTGAAACCAATGAATCTTTGCTGTAGAAAATGTGGGCTATCTGTTTTTCTAAGTTATTCTTTTATATAATTATATTTACTTTTTTGGAGCCACATGACGGGTGTTTCTGATTAATACATTGATTAAAGTAAACGTTAAATGCAGTTCAGAGGCTAGCTAAGTGAACTGTGTTAATTACAAGAAAAAAATCCTAGCATCAAGCTAATTTACTGGGCTGAGGGTAGTAGGAGTAAGTCTGCAATATCTGCAGATGCAGTTTGTGTTGCTTTATTACTTGCTTTTACTTTAGCCATGGTAATCTTCAATATTTTTTTATACTCTTTCCCCTGCCTGCCCTATTTCAACTCATTCTTGTATTTAGCTTCTTGATACAAACTTAATGTATTTCAATAAGGAGTAGTGTGGGTCTGCAGAAGACATCCCAGGAATAGGACCCAAGATTTTTTGAGGTCTGCCTTGACTTCACAAGGGACTTGGACAGACTTTCTGTCAGGCACCGCAGGGTAGCTCTGAAATATGTCTAACCCAAGAGAGGTAACTTAAACCTTGGTTACCTGTGATTTCTTTGTTTTGGGAGCAAGTTAAAATGCTTTCTCTTTAGAAGGAAGGAACCTACCTCTAATTGTTCTGAACTGCTTTTGTTGGTATAAGCAGAAATTTTGCTGCAAGTCAATGTGTGATGGAAATGAATGATTTATAGTTTGTTATTGGACTCCTGAGTCTATTTTTGTGCTTCTGTACTATTTCCTTTTCACTGTATTCCTATGAAGTTTATTTTTAAAGACCTACCCAGTTTTGGAGATGAAGAATGCTACTGAAAAGTAGTCTTCAAAAAATAGACTCCTGAACACTGGTAACATGAGCTTCAACCTCAGCTGTTTGTTAAAAGAGTGTGAAACTCGGGAAAAATCAGGTCAGACTCAAAAAAACCTTTTTGAATGGAATTATTTCTTCAAACTCAGTCACAAGTAGGTTGTAACTCTCAATTTTTCTTCCTCTTTTCTGAAGACAATTAAATGTCAACTTCTCCTTAGCAAGTCTTGTAGCATCTAATGGGGAAACTCCAGGGTCAGGCTCTTCACTGCCATGTAGGCACACACTCCTCTCCTTGCTTGGGTGCTGTGTGTCTGAAATCCACCCCACAAGCTTACGAGAAATGTTGTCATGTGGACAACCTGCATACTGCTTTTGTGTGATTCACATGTATTTTCTCTGGTATGAAATATTTGCCCTTTAGTCATTTAAGGGCACAGCTCAAGTTATGTGGTGGGATGGGAGAAAAGGGCTTTGGCAGCCCTTGGTGATCAGACATCTAGAGCAATTAATATGGCTGCTGGCCAGCTCTTTTCTCCAAACTCCTGACTTACAGAACAAAGATTAGGCCTGATGAACTGTTCTAATGGGCTGTATATAATTTGAGGCTATACTTCTTTTTTAGTGTGCCGTTTTTTTGTTGCTGTTCTTAATCCCTGAAGCTGATTTAATGGTGTGATGTCAGCAGATACACTCTTGTGTCCAAGGTCTAGACTTTCAGTGAAACAAAAAACTTTAGCCTCTGGACCAAAACTTCTATTTGAATACACAGACATAATGGAGAGGTACAAAAACCGTACAAGACCTAGAGTAGTACCACTTACTTACTTTGCTCCTTCTTTGGAGTAGTAGAATATTAGCTTCCTTTGTCCCAGCAATAGTGAAGTAGAGCTAAACCCTCCTGCCTCATACATGAATGGAAGTATCTGGAGAGTAAATTGGTCTTGATGGCAACACTTGGGCCACGAGTCTGGTTTCTGGACTCCTTATGTGGGTGCACAGCCTGTCTCCTTTGTGTGACTTAAACAGTTCTGCAGTTAGGACACCATTTCAGGTTTTAAATATAATGACCATTTTTTTCTGCTTCACTACTTCTCCACTGCCTAGCGTGTTACAGTTTGGGCTTTTTAGGGCAGTGGCATTTAAAATTCAGATCCTAATGAAGGAAGTCAGGCTCGAGAAATGCATAGAGTTCATCTAAATATAAGGATAGGACCATACAAATAGAAGCTGCTGTGCCATTGAACAATTTCTTTACATGTCAACAACTTTCTGCTGCTCTAATTTCATTAGTCAACATTTTTGGTGTTGATGATTTACAGTCAAGATATGCTAGCATCAGGTTTAAATAGGATGAGAGTGGGTGCAGGTCATAAACAACTGGCACATTTTGTACTAAATGCTATTTGAGAGATAGAAGAGATTAATCATCTGGGAGAAGGTTGCAGTGACTTAGTGGGAACTTTCAATTTTTGGATACCTGAAGATAGATCCAAAATGGTTAATTAAATATTTTGTTAGCTCTGATGCTCAGGTACAATGTTCTGTGGGTCTTTTTATGTTTATTTGATTTTATTTGACTTTTGTTGTTTTGCTGTTTTGTTTTTTTGGTGCAGTTTTTTTTTTTTGTTTGTTTTTTTTTTTTTTTGAGGGTGGGTCCTAAGTGTTCGTTTGGGGCTTTTTTACTATTGGTTTTGGTTGTATGGTTTTTTGGGGTTTGGTTGGTTTGTTTGGGTTTTTTTGTTTGGTTCTTTTTTTGGTTTGTTTTGGGTTTTCTTTTGTTTGTTTTTATTTTTTACTTGATTCACTAGACTTAGTTCCACTGATCAACTGGCACTATTCATAATGTATAAAGCTAAATATGGGCTCAAACAGTGTGACTTAGCATAAATGAGAGACAAAAAAATTAAAAATTTTGTTTAATATTTCATATAATATTTCTTTTTAAAATCACAAATTAAAGTGCTATATTCAAAACTTTTGTCTTTTTTCAACATCCTGATATTACTCTACCTTTAATGTGGTTGGGTTGTGAATGAATTTAAGCTGTAAGTAGAAACATTACTGCAAAGTGAGCAGAGTAATTACTGGAAGTAGGCAATGTAGTATGGGATTTGTGCCTAGATTCTGACCCAACTTAACTGTGATGTAAATTCCACTGAATTCCGGAATTCAGTAATAGTGAAGATATAAAATGGTGGGGTGCTAGATCAAAACTGTTGGGATTTAAAGGTGGACAATGGAGTTTTTTCTTATTGTAGTGGAAATGTTTATTTGTGGGGGAGGTTGGGTTTGTTGTGAGATTTTTTTTTCTTTTTTTTTTTCAACATGTACAAAAAGAAGCAGGAGTTTAGTTGCAGCACCTGGTGGACGACAGAAAATCCTTCTGGAGTGTTATGTTCTCCAAGCCTTATTAGGAAATGTTATAATTGATCATTCTTTAATTTCTTTTAAGTATTAGAATGAACTATCACAAAGTAGACAAGGAAATATGAAGGATATACTTGGCTGTTACTCATCTGATGCTAAAATACCTGACAGTGTTTACTCTAAGTAGTGGAAGACTTTATTTAAATAGTATTAGGATAAAGCTTCTTTTTTGGAAACTAAAGCATAATGCTTTCCCCCTCCCATCACATAATTCAGATTGCAAAATGAGCTGTGTGGCTAGTCGTCTGGCTAACTTACCTCTCCTTTGTTTTTTCTTTCCAAATAATGTGCACTGCTCTCTGCACTGGTAGAGCTAGGGACTAGAATTAATTATATTTTGTGGCAGGTGGAGCTTTTACCTGGCCATATTCCAGGGCTCTATAAGGCAACCCAAATTCTCTAGTATTATTCCAGTAAAATTCTGATTGACTGGCTCTGCAACATGGTAGTAAACCAGGGTAGATTTCTCCTCCAAGTTTTGCTTTTGCTCGCAGCAGGTCAATATGGTGTCTCAGTGGGATTTGGGACAAGCAGCATTATTTACACTGATGGCAACATGCTGCTTCCCTGATAAATGTCAAATAGTGTGAATTTGGCAGGCTATACAATGTCCTCCCAGAAGAACAGACTGTTTCCTTAGGAAGGATTGGTAAGGATAAAAACCACTATGGTAGATATTACTAAATTACCATACAAACAATTTTGTTTTTGCAGCTAAACAGTAAGTGATGTCAGACTTTGGTTGTTCTAAGCCTTCCAAATTTTGAATGAATTTTTGCTTGGATTAATTGAGTTCTCCCAATTCAGGAAGCCCATGCTTTCAAATAATACATTACTGACTGTCCTATATATTAACTTATCTGTATATCATTGAAATTGTAGTAGTGCCATCATGAAAGATGCTAATTGTATCCTTGGAGAATTAACAGAAAAGCATAAAGGTGTTTATTGGCCATTCAGTTTTGATTGCATTCTACTAACATCTCATTGTTTCATGCCTGATTATTCTAATAAACAATTAAAATTCTTTGCAATTTTACATCTGTTTTGATTGTGGTGCCCTTTTCAGGAAATTTTTTTTGACTGGCTGGTTTTGTGTTTGGGTTTTGTTTTTTACTTAGGGTGATGAAGTATGCAAAATTGTGATTGGACCCTTGGCTTAATTACTAAATTTCCCTGTGTGGACATGTACAGAACTGACTTGCTGCTTCTTAAGTGTTTGCCATGCATCTTAGGTGGATAGTTACCCTGTTTCAACTTGTTGGCCAGCATGCCTATTACATACAGCCTCCCACAAATCCCTCGTGGGAGTCTGAGGAGACTTGAGTCCTGCCTTTTCAATACTGGAGAATTAGATTAGTAGCCAGACTGCTAGGTAGTCCTTGGCATGTGAAGTTCTACTGAAGCTGCTCTCATTATGTTAAATAATGTATATGGGGCCATGGAGAAGGAAAGGAATTGATTCTGGAGCCAGCTTGTCTGTGCATGTACTGCAATGGGAGGGCAAGATTGAAGTGTGGAGAAAGCAACATCTCTAGCAAGGAAGAATGATCACTTGTCCTAGAATATCCAGTGGTCTGGTGGGGAAATGCTTGAGATGTGAAAGGCCTGTGTTGATGTCCCTGTGACAGAGCAGATTTGAGAAGTGGTCTCCTATCACCAAACCCATGTTCCCTTCCTGGTTGCTGGGTTACAGTAGAGGACGGAGTCTTTTCATGAGTGTCTTCTTACAGTGTGACTTAGCTGTCCTGCTTCAGGAAAGAGCTCAGAGCTGGAAGTGCTGGATGCAGTTGGTGGCTCCTTCTGCAAAGGCTTGTAATTTAGGCTGTGATCCTTCCTAGGGCATTTCTCTCCAGCTTTGACAGCTGCTTGCTGGATGTCGAAGTGTTAGCTCTCTCTCCCACTAAAACAGGTACCAGATGGTGGTGGTGTGACTTGTAAAGTCTGCTGTGCATTTATCCCTGGGCATAGAGAATTTACTCCTTGAAGCATTGTACTACCTCAGTCCCAGAAAAAGATACCATTTTAGTAATATCCTGTGGCAAAGACCTGTTGTGAACTAGAAAATGTATTGACCTGCAGCAGTGAGCTCTCCACTTGAGTAAACAGTGCAAAAGCAGCGCTGGGATCTTGCACAGTGATGCTGTGAAGCTCTCTCACAGGGTGAGACTGACACAGGTCTTCAGAAGTGTCTGTGTATCCAACCCCACAACTGCTGAGCTATTTTCCAAGGAGTCCTGAGGAAGATTAGAAGAATGCATCTGAATTATATTGCCAGTACATGGGCTCTAGTTTTAATGTGCACCTGTTTTTCAGGAGTTGATGATGGCTGTGCTTCCTAGTGATCAGAGAGCCTAAGAAGGGGATTTTCCATGCTGAGTACTACTGATGCTCTGTTAGCTCAGGCACTAAGAGCTGCTTATTTTGGATTCACATCTCAAAAGGATGTGCCCATCATAAAAACTATGAAGAAATTTAAAATTACAGAGACTGATTTAAAGTTGCTATGTAGAGCACTAACAGACTACAGAAAGATGCTCTTGAGTTGCATGAAACAGCTGACTGCACAATGTTGTACCAACACAAGAGTTTCTCACAGCTTGCAGTGTTCTCACTGCTTTTGTTTTTAAATACACTCCTAGGGACTAACTTCCCTGGTGTCACTTTTATCATTGCTGCATTCTCCCCAGGACATGGCTTACGACTTTTAAATTATGTTCTTGTTTGTTTTACGGATTCTAGGTTGGCCTTATCATAGGAAATATGCAGTGTGGTTGTTACCAGCTCTCTTTGTTCTGTAACAAGATGACTAAGTTTGTCAGTTCAGTACTGCATATTGCTGTGCTGATGATCCCCTTCCCTTGAACCTCAGCTCAGCTGCTGCATGCTACTTCACTTCGTGCTAAATTTGCAATCTTGACTTCATTGAAGTGCAAAATTGCCTTGCTTGTCAAGGCAACTGGTAATACATACAAAACAATCCAGTACTTTATTTTTTTTGGCTCAAGTTGAGGCTTACATAGACTTAGAAAGAGTTTCAGAATTTCCACATTATGTGAGCAGCTGTTTATGGTGTACAAACCATGTTAAATATTGAAGAATTTAGATTGACTCATATTTGTGCATCATTTTAGTGCTGTAGTAAACAGCAGTATCCATCAAAGTTGAGCTTAAATGGAAAAGCAAATGATGTGTGAGTTGATTTTTGGCAATAGATTTGTTGTAGGGTTTTTTGTTTGTTCTATACACTCTATCATAGAAGCTGACCATCAAACTTACTCCACAAATCTGCCACAGTATTTAACAATAAATTTTATACATTTATCCTGAACTATACTGAAAGCATCTTTCATTGTATTATTCATGGTTAATTGCAGGTGAATCCACTGGTAAAGGGAAGGATACAGCATTAATTACCACATTTTACACACACTTGTAAGGATGTTGGTATAGATGTCCTATCTTCATGCCAAATGGAATGGACTTTCTAGTACTAGCAAAAGGGCATTTTGCATGAGGACATTACATAGGTAGAATTTGTATTCAATTATTCTTTCCCTAATTTAGTTCTTTTAAAGATAAAATGCATGAGAAATAGCATGTGATACTTACAAGTAAAGCAAAATCTGTATGCCTTTTAAAGCAGTAAATACTTCCAAAATCTTCTTGCATATTACATGCTATGTGACAAAATTTGTCTGACTGAATCTGAACTTCCTGTCCTATCCTACAACCTCCTTCCTCCTCAGTGAAGTATGCTTATGCATTGGATGCGAGTTTTCTAAACTTGTTTTACTGAGCATGTTTTTTGTTTTGCTTTCTTTTTTTAAATTGTATTTACTAAGGAAATATTCATTTAGATAGAAAGGAGGAGTGATTGTCAATCTCTTTGGAAAAAGACTGTAGTCCACATTTTCCCATATTTGGTCAATTCCTTGGCTTTATCATCTATCTACTTATGGCATGATGACAGTTTTGGTAATAAATGTTTGAAGTCCCATCAAGGTTGGAATTTATTTTTCACTGTTGCTGATCTTGACTCTTAAAAATAAAATAGGCATTAGTGTATCCCAGCCAACCACAGACCTTTAGCCAATGAAGATGTCTTACAATTAGGATGATATATGTATTCTCAAAGCTCTTGAGAACTTTGTTTATTCACAGACAGAAACTGTGTGCTCTAATTACACAAAATCTTGAAATTCATCCATACTGTTTCTGCCAGTAAAGGTTCAGAGGCTGAATTCTTCTGATAGGATCTACAGCAAGAAGGTTTCCTCTTGAAGGAGGCTATATCAGAGCAAAGTACTAACAAATTCTGATGTAGTGGTGGTTACAGTCAGAGTTTCTGGTGTGTGTGGAATTGGTTGGACGAATTGGTTGGACTAATCAGATGGATAGACTGTTTCAAAGAAAAGGTGAGGAGTCATTTACCTAAGCAAAATCTGTTGTTTTATAGACAGGCAATCTTTATCAGATCTACTAAGCCTGGCACTGCACAGTGTAATAGACTGGATGTTATGGTAGTTTCCAGGTTCCCATTTTGCAATCCTGAGCTACACAATTTTAAATGTCTACCAAAAGTCTTACTGAAATACCTCCAGAAAATCAGAACCTTTCTTAATCTAGAGTGAGAATGTGAAAAATGTGCATTCGGTGTTTCCTTTGGAGCCCCTTCTGGACTAGCACGGCAGTCCTGTTGGCTCAGGACAATTGAGTGGTTTCCTGACTTTCCCTCATAAAAGATTCCTTACCTGCATAATCCCTTCCTATCTTGGCTTGCATTTTCATTTGGCTCCTATTTGATTTCTATGCTATATTTCTTGGTTTTGTGCCTATAATGGGTTGACCCTGGCTGAACACCAGGTGCCCACCGAAGATGCTCTATTCCTTCTCTCCTAAACTGCACAGGCTAGAGAAAATACAACAAAAGGCTCTGGGTCAGGATAAGGACAGGGAGAGCTCTCTTGCCAATTACCATCACAGGCAAAACAGTATCGACTTGGGGAAAATTAGTTTAATTTATTACTAGTCAAAGCAGGGTAGGGTAATGAGAAAAAAACCCCTAAATCTTAAAACATCTTCCCTGCAGCCTTCTTCCTGTGCTTAAGTTTACTCCTGAATTAATCTCCTGCCCTACAATGGTTCAGGGGGATGGGAAATGGTAGTTACAGTCAGTTCATTACAAGTTATCTCTGCCACTTCTTCTTCCTCAGGGGGAAGAATCTTCACACTCTTGTCTTGCTCCAGTGTGAGGTCCCTCCTGGGACAGACAGTCCTCCATGAACTTTTCCAGTGTGAGTCCTTCCCAGGCTCTGCAGTTTGTCATGAACTGCTGCAGTGTGGGTCCCTTGCATGGAGGGCAGTCCTTCAAAAACAGGCTGCTCCACACTGGCATGGGGACCTCCATGGGCTGCAGGTGTATATTTGTCAGACACACAGGGAGTTTCTGGCAGCTTTTCACAGAAGCCACCCCTCCCCTGTGTCATGCAAACCTTGCCATACAAACGTAGTCAGTGCTTCCAGACTAAAAGGGAGTAGTTTTGTATTTCTTGCTGTTGTTTTGAAAAAGATAAAATGAAATATTTTTGGGAGGTAGCAAGTGCTTTGCATACATTTATAATTTTGTTGGTCAGATTGTCATTATCACATTATCCTTTTACTAGGGGTATATACTGAAATGACTGTGGAACGTTTTCCTAACACAAACTGAGCATTGTATTTTGCTATGTTTTACAACAGAATTTGAGTCATTAAGGCTTGCCACAGAATCAGGTTTGTTTGATATTTTTATTAGTGACCTTGTAACTAATCTCCATGTGATGTAGAGTTGTGAGATAACTTCTGTACAGAGGAGAAATAAACTAATGTAGGAAGAACTGAGTTATCTTTGTCATGTTGAATAGAGAAATATATAAGAGCCCTGTGTATAACACCAGTAATAAGAATTTTTGCTAGAAATTCTTTAACTGGACAACTCAACAAGGAGGACTTGAGTGCTTTAAATGAGGAGAATGAGCTAATGTCATGATATTCTCTTGAGTAAAACAAGTGCAAGGAAATGATAAATGAGGAGATGTGATGGTCAATGTGCTGGTGAGGCCATCCTGACGAGGAGACTGCATTCTGCTCAGCTTTGACAAGGCATGCATCTGGGTGCTCCATGGAGCATACTTGTTTCAGTACCTTTCAAGAGCAAGATTCTACTCAAGAACACAAATAGAAACGATTACAATGACATTATGCAAGAACAACCAGGTGTCTGTGATACATTGTCTGTGGAGCAAGTTAAAAATGCCATTTCTGATTTTCATGCGCTGAGTGATTGGAAGGTGGTTTCCAGAGAATTAAAAAAAATTTACCCACATTTTTGGTGCTTGTTATGCTGTGTTATTTTTCACTCTTACAATGTTATGTATTTGGGCTTTATGCATACGTTTATGTGTACGTTATGAGAAAATTGTGTTTCTCTCTAAACTTAAGATTTTGAAGTATTAGAAGTTTTCTGTGTCAGTAACAAGAAAGCAAATGCCTAGTAGGCTTTTACACAGATACACATTTTGCCCATTTGAAATAGTATAGATAATTTTATTCTAGAATAGAGACTGTAATGGAAAATAAGTAGTGAATCCAATAACAACAGGTCTGATTTGGTCATTTAGATGACAGTTGAAGTGGGGAGGAAGATGAGGTATTACACAAATAATTTGATGGAAACAAGTTCCTACAAAAGAAATGGGGATGACTGGAATGTGAGGAGCCTGACTGCTACCTGTCTGTTTTACCTGTGTCTGTAGATGCTGGTGCACAAAAGGGAAATATACTGAGATGGTCATTGAAAACAGGTGAAAGTAAAGGGAGCAAGAACATAAAATGGTGCCTCTGTAAATTAATTGCACCTAATTTATTGTTTTGCTCTTTGGACTGTTCTTTATGGTTGCATGTGGAGTGACTGAAGACGAGGTAATTCTCTTCTCCAGCAGCAGCACTTCTAAGATACTTATCTCATGTAGGCAGAGAATAGGAAGGAACCGAGACATGTCTTGGTTCCAGTGCAGATCTACTTTGCAACCCCTGTCCCAGCCCATGGATTTTTGCTTCCCCGGCACTGCTTGAGAGCTTTACAATGTGTGACACATACTTGAGCAAAGCCAGGTTGTCCAAGGATCTGCATGTAGAAGATAAAACTCACCTCCTCTCATTGACTAGTGCCAGCTTCTCCGTGGCACAGAGATGTTGTTTTGGGCAATGAACATTGATGATTTCCATCTGCTTAGCTTTGCAAGCCTTCAGGTAACATGCAGCACTCCATCAGGTTTTACCAAGTCTTTAGTAAATGTACCCCTGTCCTGATTGTACTTTTTCATTTCAATTTAGCAGTCTTGAAAATGGCTTTACTATTCATGGGCCATTGACAACCCTAGTATGAAAGTATCCAATTTTCACACCTGTGTGTACTTCTGCACTTCCCAAAGAGTGACTCACGCTTCTCTTATCAAACAGTAAAATTAGTGTTTCTTTCAGGAAATACCAGCTTCTTCTGGTATTTCCTTCTTCTAGTCCTCTGTTTCTTTGGATTGCAGATGCAGAATAATAAATAAAAGAGACTGACATGCTTCTATGCAGGAAGGAAAACTGGAATTTAAGAGGGATTCTTTGATACATCAGCTGTGAGCTGGCAAATACATAAGCCATGAACAAGCATGACAGTTTCAGATAAATTCAGACCAACAGTATTGCCAGTGACAGATTTGTACTGCAATTAACAGGATTAGGGACAAGCATTCTGGTCATGATTGGAATACCATGAAGTGATTTGATTTTTTTAACATTTTTTTTAGATTTCTTTTCAGCTTAATTTTCTCTGTTTCCTTGAGCAGAACAGTGAAGCACAAATGATGTAGCAGACAGACACAGTGTCACTCTTGTCACTACTCAAGGTACTGTTAGTACCTCGAATAACACCTAACCTACTCTCTGTTACTGCTCTGTCACTTGGCTGGAGAGAACTGCTGTTGGATGATGGAGGAAAGACATCACTGGCTGCTTTCTCTCCCTTTGATTCCTGCTGTGAGTTTTGGCAGGGTTGTCTGGGAAGGCTGCAGGGAAGGGAAGCCAAAGGCACAGTTGGTGTGGTGCAGGGCAATGCTTGGGAATGGTATAATCAGAGAGGCATAAAACATAGGATTTTTTATATATAGCAAGTGGTTATTTCCTCCTGTCTGTATTTAGACCTGTGTACCCTATCTGTCCTTAAGTCTTTGTCTTTTGGAAAGCAGTTTGTGTCTTAGAAGACATTCCCATATCATAAGTATTGTATGTTTTACATCATATTTCGGTGCAGTGCTGAAGGTCAGAATTCTTTAGATACCTTTCCAGAAGGAAGTTCAAGAGATGTTAGTCTTCCTCTAAAGTGCAGAGAAGAAAGGCAGAGGCCAAGTCCTACTCCCAAAAGTCAGTAGAATGTTAAACTCTGATGGATTTCCTATTCCTGTACTTCCTTATCTGTATTTTGGTTTCTCATGCAGCCTAATAAATACTATTTGGTTGAAGAATATCTTTCAGAAGGATATCCAGACTTGCCTGAAGACACCAAGTGATGGATAATTCACCACTTCTCTTACTTAATGAATGGACAGGAGTAGTTGATGAAAGGCTAATTTATTCCCTGGTTCAGTTGTGCCTGGTGAATTTATTGCCTATGGTTGATGTGAAAAAGCACTGGCTTTATTTCTGAAAGATCATCAATGTGGTAACTTGGTTTGCTGAATACTTGCATTTTAACAGCCTCTTCTGTAGAAGACTAGAGTTCCTAGTATATGGTAGTTATTTTTTCTGGAGATATAAAAAATAAATAAACCTTCATGGCTGGTAAGTTGCATCTAGAATGTTTTTATATCATCAGAGAAACAGGTAGACATTGGAGAATCTTGTTTTGAACTTGAGCCTGGAAAAAGCTGTCACTCTAACCTGAGAATCCTTGGCTTCATAGTATTCAGTTTGTATAGGTACTGCACCACATGGAGTGTAATGCATTTAGATGTCTTCACTCTGGTATTCCAGCCACAGGTAAAAGGAGCTCTTGTTTCTCACTTTATATGCTATTAAATCTATTTTCATCAGTTTTGGTATTTTTGTTCTTCAGGATCAAGCTATGGTTATATTTGTGAGTATTACTCGGATAGTGCTTGATTATAGTTTCCATTGCTTTTGTTTGAGTGTTTATTTTAAGAATGACAAGTATTTTTTTTGTAACTTTGCAGAGTACAGATGCCAATTCAAATGTGAGGAAAAGAATGAATGCCACGGTACAGTCTGAAGCTGATGGTGGGAGCCGAATTGACACAAGGCACAGCTCCATCCAGCCTCCCTCTGTAGCTCAGGGGTCTTCTGACATTACACCCCATTCCCTTTCTGCATCAAGTCCCAACCCTTTCACGCGAATCAACGCATCGGAGACATTATCTTCTGCAAGAGCTACCCCTCCAGCTCCTCCTTCTACCCCAATTTTAACTGGATTTGTATCCCAGCATGCCACAGCTGGATCCCCTTCCATTCAGCACTTGCTTGGATCTAGACTGGAGCAGATTCAGACCACCACACCTAATACATTAGGAGCATCTGCAAAGCCATCTGCTGTCATACCACCTCCTCCCCCCGCCTCCCACTCTGGCACGAGTAAGATAGACAAATATGCACGCATTTTATTTCCTGTTACCTTCGGAGCATTTAACATGGTCTACTGGGTGGTGTATCTATCCAAGGATACCATGGAAAAATCAGAAAGTCTAATGTAGTTTTGCTGCTATGTAGTAGTTCCTAAATTATACTCACATTTGATGCAGAGTTTCTTCTTTTGAAACTATTTAAAAAGGTCAGTAACTCTTATTTATAAAAGCTGTGTGGTACTTTCCCATTCTAAAGGCTGGAGTTATTGGGGATAATTAGTTAACTCGTAAGAGAGTAATGGGTAACAGTAATGGTCTTCCTCCCTTCAGCTAGCAATGAACCAACTACTCTGGCTGCACAGAACTTGCATTTGGGAGGAACATGCACCTGAAAAAAATCAGAGGCAGAGGTGCACAGCTGTGCAGTGGAACACATCTGACTGCTAGGAATGTGCATGTTGGCTATTACAAATGCCTGAGGCACCTAGCCCTGCTGTGTGGACACAGCATTGCATTCTGAGTGTGAGGTCTATGTCCTGTATTTTTTGACAGTGCTTGCTAGAAGAAGACTTTCCCTGATAGATTAAAATTGACAGAACAGGGGGAAGAAAATCAAGAGCAGCAAAAGGGAAGAAAGTCCAGCCTGGGAGAGTGCAACTCCAGGAAAGTTATGCAAAGGAGTTGTAGAGCTCCATATATTTTTACTAAGCATTATTTTGCATTGTAACCTGGGAAATTCTCACACCAAACTAAGAATGAGTGAACCTTGTAAAATCTGAAATCTGCTGTAATTCTCGAAATTGGATTTTCTTGTTTGGTAAGGTGATCTTAAGTGGGCAATTCTTCTTTGACCTTGCTGACCAGCTGGAGTGGATTTATTCCTAAATTACATCAGTTGTAGTAGATGAGGACCAGACCACAATGTTCAACTTTTTATTTGAATTCTTTGCTTTTTCTTTGGATGCTTTAGGGTTTGGGTTTTTGTTTGGTTTTGGGTTTTTTTTCCCCATACTTTTCATTTAAACTCCTGATTTCCTTTGAACACCTATCCATTCCCCTCTGCACACACCTGCTTATGTAATGTTTGTATCAAGTTAAATTTTCAACACAGTTTTACAAGTGGCTTGAAAATTAAGCAAAAAAGCCCCATTTCCTGTGCATAGATAAGTGTGGCATGTCACTGAGTAAATAAAAGACACCCTTTTTGAGAAGGACTGCTGTGATATAAATAAGAAAGTAAACTTTCTAGGTGGATCCCAGGCTAAAGATGTTAATTTATGATCCATTTCTTTACTTTAAACTGTGGCATAAATAGGTGCTTTTCTTTCTAAATTTCAGTATGCAATCAGGCAACATTATTAAAGAATTGAACAGTTAAACCTGATAGAAATCCTGATCATAAATGTTATTTTCACTATAAAAGGTAGAAAACAAAATGCCAATAAATAAAATAAATGTTTGTACAGAACTGTCTGGCTTGGCAAATGGTTAGTGTTTCTGTGCAGGTGACAAGTGAGAATCAAAGGCCAAATATTTAGCTATGGTCTGGCTGTGCCTTTAAAGGGTCTGGACTAATCTTTAGTTTCAGTTGACTGAATAGCAGATTGGTAGCCTATTCTCAAAGTTGTAATGCTGCAGGGCAGATCAGGTGAGTGCTGACAGGTTCTGTGTCCAGATAATGATGAAGGGATTTATGGAGACCGCAAGCTGCTGGCAGAAAAAGGCCTGCATAAGACTGCCTTAGACTACGCTAGGACAAGAGTCAGGGTAAAAAGACCCCATAATGGTGAAACTATGACAGTGCCTCCATCTTTCCAAGCCTTTTAGCCATCTCATGGCTGAGAATCTGACCTTTAACTTGTGGGATCTGGGAGATACCTGGCAAGAGATACTACATCTCTCATCTGTAGAATGGATCTCAGGCGGTTCTTTCATGTGTAATAATAAACTGTAGATGATAGAATGCAGTGGGAATGTCTTACGTAACTTTATTATAATGGAGTATAATCAGTTGCCTTAGTCTTTCTTTTACTTAAGGGATGCTCTCAAAAGGCCAGGTATGGTTCTTTCCTTTTTCATCTTTTACATCTGGAAGATGGCTGAGAGTACAGCATTCATTAGAAAAACATTACATGACATATCGCAGAACTGGAAATGGAGCACCCGTGCAAGATGTCTCACTGCAGTAGTTTGTTTCTTTGGATGTACTGCTAGTTGCTGTAGCTGTTTCCTCTCTAATTAGGTCACGTTGTTACAACTTGTTAGAATAGAAGATGGTATGCAAGGGATTATTTATTTGGTTAAACCAGAATAAACAAAGCTAAACCTCTGGCAATGGCAACTATTGATCATAATTGTGCAAATAATAAAATACTTCTAACATGAAGAATGGTGACCTGCTGTGTGGAGAACTTAGTATTTGCACCAGAAGTTAATGAAATTACTCTTTGCTTTCCTCTGTGATGAAAACCTAGGATGTTTTTTCACAGGCAGAGCTTCAAACAGTTCATTAGAAACAGTTATCTGTTCTTTCTACCTGTCCCTGTATACTGATTTTATAATCGGCTTTTTCAAGTGTGTTGTTCAGTGGGATCAACACTAGTTCAGGCTAAGATTGGTCTAAATGTGCTGCTTGAATTCACTCTGTTTAAAGGCCTATAAAGAGGGAAAAGGGCTGAAAAATAATAAATTACAGATATTTATTTCTGTGCTTCCATTTTGGGAGAAAATTTTAGTGATACCACATAAAATGTTACATATTTTAAATATCTAGTGTATTTCTAAAATACACTAAAACACCTTCCAACACTTCCATGCTTAAATTCAAAATGAAGTATATTAACAAAAATCATTATGAGCCTAGGACTAATTTATTGAACTGTACTACATTTTTATGTTGCAGCATATGAAGAAATTGCCATAATTACCTTTCCCAAGTACATGTGGACAATGTAAATAGGAAATTACTGTTAACAGTAGTTCTTCATTATTTGTAATCTCCCTGGATGATCAGAATCAGTAAAATGAAAAAGAGCCTGCAATATACTCAGTGATACTGGAACTTGAAAGCACAAAAGGAGGAATATACTAAATATAGCAGCCCAAATGTTCAAAACTGCTAACTGAAATCCTAAGGGAGAATGTTGCAGGGATCATTTCAGTGACCAAATAGCTTATTAGAGATGAGTTTCAGGGAGATGAACTCTACAGGAGCTATATTTTTAGGTTTTTGTTCTTTTTTCCTATTGGCTTTGTTGAACAATCTTTTTTTTTTTTTTTTTTGACAGTATCACAGTGCTTTAAAACTAACCAAACACTTCAGATAAGTTCACATCTATGAACAGGAAAGGAAAGTGGAGGGAAAGACAAAAATCTTTACAAGGAAACTGAGGTAGTTCTCCACTGATATTTCCTCAGAGACATTGTTACCAGCAGCAAAACTCCCACAGATTGCAGAGATGCAGCCCTGACCACTAATGCAGTCACTTGAGAAAAACACTTAAAAACTTGGTTCAGGAAGATTACCTTCACAGGAACTGAAGTGTAGTTTGTAGTCAACTGTGAGCCCATGATTAACAGGTTTCACTGCAACTGTGAAAATAATGAAGGTGAGAAAGGTGGCAAACTTAGACCCCAGCCCTTCTAGGTGACCTGAACTCTTGGAGTTCACCAGCAGTACTGGAATCTGTTTTTCCTTCTATTAAAATGCATTTATCTCCATCAAATGGATGTTGGTAGTGCATTTCTTCTCCCATGTGTCTTTGAAGGGGAAAAAAGATTTTAAACTATTTTGTTATCCACTCTACATTACACTTTGATTGGACAAGTAAACTGGACAATAATTGAATGAAAGAGGTAAATAGTTTAATAAGGAATGTGATTAGAGCTCTTCTGTTAACAGGAGAGGAGAGTTATTGATTACAAGGTGTTCAAGTGTAGCCTTTGGCATCTCATCATCATCATCCTTCAGAATGGACCTTACAAAAAATGGGGAAACCAAGTAAATGGTATTTAATAGGATTGACCAGTATTTGTACAAAGAATTGAATGAACTCAGCTTTTTGATATACCCAGAATTTCATCTTCCTCCACTTAATGTGCACTTTGTGTATGTCATTTGGTCTCAGTGTCCCTTAATGCTGTAGCTCATTGTCTGTATGCCATGTGAGCACGTCCGGGTATGCAGTATCTATTTAACCAATTTATCCAAAGCCTAACTTCCCATGTTCCTTGTGCTGTTATAAGTGTAGGGAAGGCCAGAATGGGAGAATGACACACAGGCTTTGTAAGAGACACACATTGGCCACCTGGGACATTTTCCCATAGATATTACAGATTTCTTAGGAGACTCCTTTTCTATGTGCTATAGCATACTGTACATATAAATCCCAAAAGCTGCCAAGAGGTCTGTTTGGATAGCAGAGTAGATCATGGACTTTGCACACTTCCTATAACTTTTGCTTGACTTAGAAGATTAAGGAGGAAAGAAATTTTGGTGAGTTGTACCTTGTCTTCCTGGGACTTGCCAACAGGGCTTGACCTCACTAAAATAGAAAGGGTTTGTGTGGCTAGCGCTGGTTATGAATTGCAATACAGACAGCTGACAAAATTCCACCCTTGGTTTTATTTAATCCTAGGACTGAATAATAGATTAGAAAAAAAGCAGCTGTAGTGTTGAGAAGCTTAGGTTTACTATAACATGTGCTGATGATATCGATCAAACCAAGGATGATCAAAGTTGTAGAAGTCTTACAGACCTTCAGGGCCATACAGCAGTAGGTTTGCAGCAGGCCAGTGCTAAGTAGGGAGAAAAGGAGGTGCTTCCCTTCATACTCTGACAGGAGTAAAGCAATAAAGTATAAACAGTACAGCTCTTCTATTAATATGTGGTAGAACAAGACTGCATAAACAGAATTTCATACTCAAAGAAAATCTGAGGGACAAATAGAATTATGGAGGGCAGTATTAACTACCAGACACTAACTCTAAAAAAACAAGGGAAAAATCCAGGAAAAAGAATTAAGATAAATGACAGTAGCATATTTTAAAATTATTTAGAGTTTTTTTCCAAGACCTTGTATTTCTTTCACTGTGGACTTCCAAGGTGAGTTTACATTTTTTAAAGAATCTTTACTGGTATTCACTGACACCAATATGTGTTTTTCATTTATTTCAGTGCACTTTAAATGGGAAGTTTACTGGAAGGAAAGCTGTGCCATTTTGAAAGAGTCTGATATGCATTAATTTGTACAGTCTTCATTTGTAGGCCTCTCCCTGGAGTCAAGATGTAGCTATTTTGTAGAATGTGAGTGTGGGGAGAGTTTCAGTGTGTTTTGAGTAAATCAGACTCTGAAAATCAATTTTTGCCACATCCCAGGCAAGTGAGAGTAGTGTGAAGTACAGAGCACCCTGTAAAGATCTCTTTTGCTAATGTTATATTCTGTGTTAACTGGAGGGAATGAAAAATACAATTACTGTAAAATTGATAGAATTGGCAAAACATAATTTGTTTTTACATGAGTTAGAAATGTGTTAGCTATTTATTTCAGAATTGAATGGCATTGTCTTCACAACTTAATGCATCTAAAAGTATCTCTTAGACTTTCTTATGCTTTTTGTATTTTTCCACTGGAAAGGATTTCAAAGAACACCAGTTCACTAGATTTTTTGCATTGCAGTTCACTAGATTTTTTTGTCATAATTCTATTTTCATTTTCTTGTGCAAGAGGAACTGAGAGCATGATGGCTTTTTCAAAATAAAAATAACAGTGGCAAAATAAAAGCCTTGAAGATTCCCTTTTTTAGAAAACCTTCTAAACTCCCATCAATTTTTCAATGGTTTTTAAAATGTTTGTGTAATTTAAGTATTTAAAAATACTAATGCTGTTGCAGCCTGGGTACATATATACATATATCCCTTGAAATAATATAATTTCCCTGAATTTTAAGAAGGCAAACTCAAGATGCACTTGCTAATAATTCTGTATTGAAAGAGTACCTTTCTTGATGGAAACACCATGTGAGGTAGGTATTTTTTTATCACTATCTTAGTATACCTGTTTTCAATAACAAGATCTGGAGGAAGAGTGTGATATTACTGAATTAATCATGAAATAACATGAAGATCTGGGTTATTTCCTGCTGGTCATCTTGCTGTTGTGTCAACATTTACTTAGTGTCTGTGAATGCTGTATCCAGGTTGCTGTTAACTGACAGCAGTCTGTGGATGATCTGATGACATAAAGAAACACTAAAGGAAATCATTGTTTGTGAATGTGCTTCATCCTTGGAAAATACTTAACTGGAGTTTGGTAGAAGAAGCAGATGACAGTATGAAGTGCTCAGCTGTACTTCTGAGCTCAATGTCTTGAAAAATTTAATTGAGTACTGCTTTGTTTTGCATCATCATCTTGTGCTGGTGGCTCATCTCCATGGTAAGTAAAACTTCTATGAGGATGGAAGTCTCAGAAGTAAAGAATGTCTGCAAGTATTTCTTCAAAGTTATTTTGAAATATAAGATAGCTAACCTTATTACTAAGAGTAATGTCACAGTATACTTTATATTTGCAAGCTTGAAAATCTCCTTTTCTGTTAGGGTGTGTCAGGTTGTCAAATGAACTTTTCATAAGTAGGTGATTCTGTGTGTACATGTATTTCATTTTTGTTGAGGTGTTTCAGATAGCCAGAGCTCTTGAGCAATTACTTTAAAATATTTGTTTCAGAGATACATGCCTTTTCAAAGCAATAAGAGCAGTGCTTTCGTGGTAAAAATTAATCCACCTGTGAAAAATCCTGGTCTTGAATACTCAACCCATGTTTGAAGGGCTGATGGAGCACATCGGGCAAGGCAGGACTCAGGGCATTTTTATCCTGAGAGGCTTCTGAATTGGAGCTGGCTTATGTTCTGCCATCTTCTGGAGCAGTCTGCACCAGATGGACAACAAGCAGAATCCATGGGCTTTTTGCAAGCTTTTTTTATGACTCCACCATAAAACTGTATTACTGCTGAATGTAGCACTCTCACCTTCTTCATTGCCTTCCTTTGTGTGTGGGGAAGTATTTCAGTGCTTGTGGGGAAGCAGGCTGAAATAATTTGTCTAGCTAAACCCCCAGTTTTGCCTTGTTTCCTTTTGGCTGGTTAGTAGTGGGATCTGTCTGATATGGCTCCCATCCTAGTGCTGGTACAGAGGAGGGTGTGAGGAGCCTGGATTAATGCTTTGAGCTGGGTTAATGCTGGTGTGAAACCATAGTCTGAGGATTCTCCCCTTACCTGCACTGTCATTAAAACAGAGGCTCTCTCAGGCTTTCTTAAACCTTCTGTACCCATTTTTTCTCCACAAAAGTGATTCTATGAATTATACCAATGACAAAACATGGACTAAAAAAAAAGACCAACAAAAAAAGAGGCCAGAATTTTGGAAAGACCCAAAATCAATGAAGTTATTTGAAGAGAGAGAAAAGGAGAGAAGGGAAAACATAAGTAGGGATGAAAAATTTAGTTTCTTGCTACAAAGCAGTTATTTTAATATATGTCCTAATAGAGGTACTAGAACTGCATCCGGCAGGAAAAAGACTAGAAATAATTATTTCTTCATTATCTGTATAATGAGAAAGTATTAAAGTGTCTAATGTCCTATTATAAACATTTGTGTTCCATTGAAGCTGTTTTTGAAAATGGTATTTTCTTTCTCAGCCAGGAAGAATTAGGAGACAGAATGGGAAGGGGAAAAGAATGAGTTTTATTAAGTTTTACTGTTTCCCTTTGTTTTAGAACATTTCTCAACCAAAAATATAAACAGTAATATTTTTTTTTAATCTTCCTGAGACTCTATATATTTAATTTTCGGTAATGAGGCACTTCGGAATGTTTAACATTTTACTTGCTTTATGTTTAAGAGACTAAATAGAGAGAATGCTGTCTCTGATTTAATTCAGTTATCAGAGTGGATGTGGGTGAAGAAAACAGCTTTCATCACAGTAACAACCAGTTTTTTTAAAGTATCATGCTTTCCTACTAAATCTGAAGACTTCATTCTTGTACCTGAATTCATGGGAGCTGTTTAGTGCTGAGCATTTCTGATAATCCAGTCAGTGCTACAGCCTGTGGGCTGCACCTGCATTTTAGAGTTGCCATGTCTGAAAATGTACATCCACAAGTTGGCACTTGCACAGCATGGATCCCACAAAAGGCAAAGGCGTGTGTGTGTGTAGCCCATTGTGGGTGCATGAGAGCTGCTGTGTTGCTCATGTGGGAGAAGATGGGAGTCTGTGGTCAGAAACAGAGGGTAAGGAGGGTGTGACTGCATCTCTCAGAGGCTGAGCAGAGCTTATATTGGATTAAAGCCACTTATGAAAATGCCCCCTAAACCCCTTTCCAAATAGGCAGTGTAGGAGCAAACTGAGTCCAATGTGGGATTCAACTCCAACTGCAAATCCTGCACGAGGATCAGCACAGTTAATCTCCCCTAAGGGTTCTGATGCTGTGGCTAGAAGACTGAAAAGATGTGAGGGAGCTCCTGCTGCCAGCTGGAATGCTTTCATGTTGCTGTGCATCCAAGCTGTCCTGTAGTGCAACGGGGTCTTTGGAGTAGTAGGGGTGGGATGGAAAATACCTTTTTGGAGTACGAAATAGGGCAGAATGAAAACTTCCTTCAGATCAGCACTGCTCATACGCTCTGTAACAGCACAGAAGATCCCAGAGGAGCACCAAGGTGTATTGCAGTCTTGTGTGCTCCTCACCTATCTGCTAAATGTTTTGAAATGGAGTGTAGTGGGAATGACAAATGTAGGTGTGGTAATGGAACAAAAGTTGATTAGTGCTGCTGCCTGGTAAGTACCCACAGTCTCCTGCCAGCAGCTTGTGGGCCTTCCCAGAGACAGAACTGCATCTCTGACTTTTTTGTAGGCATAGTTATTATGCCTCTACCATCTTCCCTGTATCTTAATCGTTGGAAAAAGGGGGTTTCTCTTTGATACTCTATTGTGCTGCATAATTATGAACATTTCTTCATTTGTTGCATAATTATTAAGAAGAAAATCAAGCTGAATTATTTTCATTTTTTAAACTTGTTTTTTAAAGACGCTTCCTCACCTGCAGACATGGAAATCATAATCTCCATTGCAAACTTCAGGAAGGTAGGAAATACTTCTATGCAAACTTCTGTCTGTGGTTATCTCACAAAGATAGCTGCTTAGCTGTGTGATATTCAGTAGCCATTTCATAAATACATGGATTGTATTTTTTCTCTTTGGAGAATGTGGAGATGATATATAAACAGAAGGTGGGAAAATTCTGTGGAGAGGTTTTAAAATGCTACTTCTCACTTCTTCTCTGGTTATCATATGCATAAATATAGTGAAATCAGATAAGAAAAGATATGTAAACGAAAAAAAGACATTCTTTCATCTTCACATTCTCAGTTGATCTTACTAAGTATGCAATTAACCAGCTTCCCTGTACACTTTCAAAATTTCTTTCTGCTATGCCATGGGTGAACTGTGGAAGACCTAGGAATTTTTAGGTTCAATACATCAGTCCAGTTAGGAGGGCACTCAGTGCTGGCCTTGCTGAGTTAGGAGCATGTTTTTGTAAGTGATGGAGCAATGTGTTCAGCAGGAGAAGGTATCCCAGATCTGGATAAGAACAGCTGAGGCATTTTGCTGAGGTAAGATGTAAGAGTTGAATTAGGTTTAAGGGCTGCTCATTAGCTGTTTTAAACTTCCCAAATGAACAATCTAAACCCATTCTTTGGCATGTTCTGCTACTTTTGCACTGTTTTGGTTTATTCAAGTTCTGTT
Organism: Chloebia gouldiae; assembly: GCA_003676055.1. Taxonomy (NCBI): domain Eukaryota; kingdom Metazoa; phylum Chordata; class Aves; order Passeriformes; family Passeridae; genus Chloebia; species Chloebia gouldiae. The sequence goes on from QUSF01000005.1 coordinate 23,469,810, forward strand.
CTGTTTGTTCAAGTTCCCTGACTGTGCTCCCTTGCTGCATGGCTGAGGTGAGGAGCAGCAGTTTCTGGGTTGGTGTGGGATTCCCATCCCTTCCCTTTAGCCACAGGTTCTCTATGCAAAACATCTCCATAACCAGGTGGACAGCAGAATCTGGGCAGAGAGAGGATGTGCATCCATGCCAGGGGCAGATAAACCCTGCCTGTCAAGCAGCAAGGCACAGTGTGAGTAGGGCGGGAGTCCTAAAGTATGGTGTGCAAGGATTTAGGGGTGAGCTTCAAGATCCAGTGCTAGTGCAGTGACATAAACCAGCTTTGTCTGCTTGAGATACAGATCAGTTGTAGAACACAGAAAAATTTTCAGATTTCTAAATTTTCTGGATGACTGCTAGCACTGCCAACCCACTTGTGCTCTGTGCTGCATCACTAGCAAGCATACAGAGCAGAGACAGTATGTTAAAAGTCCATCTGCAATCACACACTTGCTGGTAGTAAGTAAATAAGGTGCCTAGAAGTTTCCCTGGGTACCTTTTTCTCCTCACCTTTACCTACCACCCTTGCACTCTGCCAGTCCTGATATTCCAAAGTGCTGAGGTACTTTAGTGAGCTGTTAAAAGCAGTCCATCTAACAAGTGATGGAGAGCATCCTTTCTCTCACTCTTTCTACGCACAAATTCACAGCTGAGAGGCAGACTGGGAGATACCAACTTCTGTGCTAATTCGAAGTTTAAGACCTATGTACCAACTGAGAAACCAAAAAAAAAAGAATGTATATGTGATGTGAAGCAGCTGCTACATCTTGTGTCATTTTAAGCTGAAAATGAAAAGAAGTAAAAAAAAAATAGTATTTACTGATACTTTGTTTTATTGTAAACTTTTCTTTTCCTGAGAAGCCCTGTCCATTGCAACCAAGACATCTGGGTTTAGGCTTAGACATTGCAAGGAAGATTCCCAGTGAAAAATATAAAGCTTTTGGAAGTACTTTTATCTTTTTTTTTTTTTCTGTAAAAGTAGTGGCATGCAAAAATTATACTTAAAGCAAGCATAGTGAAAATGCTTTTTAAACAACCCCTGTAGGAAAGTCCTATCTTCTCTGTCAATAACTTACTACTTCTGCAATATGTGGCTATCCTAGATGCATGTTGCAAGAATTCCTGTGCCATTCCAAAATCTGATATTTATCCCTTTGTATTGGCTCATACATTGGGAAAAATGGAAAGTAAATCAAAGCAAGGGAAGCCTTTGGTTTAATTCTTTTACATTATTCTTGGTGCACATTTTAGTTGCATGGAACAATGTGGCTGGGAAGATTTTAAGAATCAGAGGTTAACTAAATTATTTGAATAATATGTTCAATGCTGGTCACCTGACTATACTAACAAACTTAAAAGGTGGTTTGATAGCTGTCAACTTGTTTTGCTATTGTGCAGCTTAACTGTTACCTTCCTGTATTATGAACATCTATGTATTTGGAAAATAAATCCATCTTGCAAGAAAGATTGTGCAAAAAAAAATTGTTCCTATTATACTCCAGTGTATTGCTGATGTCAAATAAAATACAATTGTGAGAGTTCTTAAACAGTTGTCTTTCTAATTGTGGCCTGAAGCAGAAAGAGGAAGGAATACAGTAAACCTCTTTAATATGAATTCTCCTGAAATTATTGCTGTAACATTGATACTAGCTAAATGATTCAAGCAACTTGATGTTTTAGAACAGATGAACAGATATGAACAGATAAAGGGATGGGTTTCATGAGCAATATGATGAATGTTAATCTGCTTTAAGATGGCAGACCAGACTACTGATGTATCATTGTCTTAATGTATCTCACTACATCAACAAGCTAAAAGCTAAACCTTGCCTCTCTCATAGCAGCAGAAACAAATAATGCACAGATTAGCAATGCTCACTTTATTGTCAAATTTATTTATTTTTTATTCCTGTGAGGTAATCTAAGAGCACTTCCTTCTTGCCTTACCTGCCAACAGACCATTCATCAGCTGCTCTAGTTCTTTACATGACCTAACATGATTTTGTATTACTCTTTTCTTGGGCCTGGAAAAGCTTCTGTACATTAGAAGCCACAGACTTGTAGAAACTGTTTCAGCAAAAATGAACTATAGCTTGCAACAAATATGTGTATAGAGGCATGTATGGAGAAATCATTTTGGTATGAGTAGTGGCCCATGCAAAGCAGGGACTGGGGAATCCTAATTCTTTTGCTAAGTGTGGCCAGGACCATCAAATCTCTTTGCAGGGTGAGCTGAAAGCTGTCAGAATGGCTTGTAGTGCTGCAAAGTGCTGTAATTGCTGCTTGCTTCAGGACAGATGTTGATGCCAAGAAATCTGCTATGTTTGACAACCACATCTAGATCATAGATTTGGGAGACTACAGCCCTTTCTCCTAGCTTTTGTCGCTGTCATTTTTAAACCTGTAGCAGAAATTAGTCGTACATGCTGCTGCTTGCCACTTGATGCTGCATGGCATGATACTACCTACCCCACAGCTCACATTTACTCACGTCACTTGCATTGATTAGAAGGGGATATCTACTGTTAGGTTATAGACAAGCCTGTTTAGCATCCAAGGAGAGTTTCAGTGGATTCTGGGGTAAGGTTTTATGTAATTTAGAGCTAGCTATGTCTGCTGGTATTATAAGAGGAATTTAGCCTGCAGGCTGAGAACTATTAGGAACTTTACCTGGGCCAGTGAAAAACACCTCCTAAATTAATTTTTAATACCTCTTTGCGTACTGGTGTGATTAGTGGTTCTTAAGAGCACTAGATCCATTTATGGTAGTTGGGACCATGACACTTCTGTTTTATATATTTTCTGTCCAAGTTTAAGGGAATTGATCCTGTGTTTTCTGTCTGAGTGGTCTTACTGTGGGCCTATGAAATATTTGAGATTGATCTGGGAATAGGTGCTCTCAATTCACATTGAAATACATTTATTTTTATATGTAGTACTTAGTACTTCTATTAAGAGAAAAGCACAGCTGAGGAGGACTCAGTTGTGGAAGTCAGGTTCTGGCTTTTTGCCTACCACTGCCTTCTGCCCTTTTCCCTCCTTCCTTTCTTCAGGGATCAGTCTGAAGTTTGTATTTTCAAATTTGTATTTGGATGTGCTTTTGGAATGGCCCTGGAGAAGATGGAATTAAGTATGCTGTTCCTTGAATAAAAACCTTGGTCTCAAATGCTGAATATCAGTGTTCATCTACTGAACAGCCTCTGACCTGGTATGTATATAAAGGTAAAACCTGTTCAGTGGTCTGAGATGGTAACACTAAAATGTCCTACTGTTAGGACACTAATGTCCTAGGAAACCAGCAAGATGACAGCTCCAGATATAAGTGAAGAAGCATCTGGGAAAAGGCTGGCTGTAGCTCATGGTGTTTCATAGCTTATGCTAGGAATTGTCATGTCAGGAGGGCAGCCAGCACAGGCACAGAGAGACAGGAAGTTGTGTCAACTTCAGCACAGCCAAGTGAGCCTGGAGGAGGAATTCAAAATACAAAGTGAAGGGTACCCCCAATGTGAGTGCAGAAGGAACTGCTAGCACCCTCGTGCTATTAGGGGAGGGTTGATGAAGGTGAGTTGATGTGATCAAGCCAGCAAAATTTAGAGATATTTTAGATCAAAGACTTGGTTTTCAGGTTTGCTCGAGGGTCTTTAAGAGGAATTGAGAACTTACCTGTATCGCTGAACTGCTTTAATGCTGATGAAGGCCTTTGGATGGAAATTATTTGTCAGCCCTGATGGATAGTGTGAACGGTATCTTGCTGGAGACCTAGGAGGTGTGAAGCTGTTGAGGAAAATTGCCAAAGGCATTTTTGATTGGGCAAAGTGTCCAGATGTACTCACCGTATTTATTGCAATTTTGGCTATTTTTCTTAAACGACCTTTTCTGTTTGTTCTGTGCAGATTTTTACTTTCTCAGCTGAGAAAATTTCATTTCAAACTACAGGAAATTCATTAAAAATGCATTGAAGTATTTTTTTTTCCAGATAACAAGAAGCTGAATAAAGAGCTACTCTGAAGTGTTGTTCACAGCATGGGAGAGCCTGCCTAAATGACACAAACAACTCGGGGCTCCCTGATGTTTTATCTTCTGGGATTCCTTTTGGTGTTTGGTGGTTTTTATTTGGTTTTTGTTTTGTTTTGTTTTGGTTTTTTGTTATTTTTTTCTGTTAATGATTGCAGATGGAGGTGTTGTTACATCCTTCCTTTACAAGGCTAATGATTAGAGCACTTGCCCATAAAAGACATTGAAAGTCTTCTGCCTGTTTTACAACATGTATATAGGTATCAGCTCCCAGCTGACATATAAAATGTGTGTGTAATAAAAAGTAACCACAGCCAGTGAGCCATTATAACAAAGAAAAAGACCCTGTGGGGTCCCTTGAAACATAGTAAAAGGTATTTTGCTTCAGGAGTCTGTCCAGGATCTGAAGATGAAAGAGATGTATGATTCCATTTCTGGTTCAGGAGATAATTTCATACATGTTTTTCACAGTGTTTCTGGACCCCTTGTTCAAGGAACCTATGCATACAGGAAGCCCAAGCACCAGGTAATGTACACGGAGATGGAACGGATTTGTTAAAATGCCTGCAGATTTCACCCTGAAGGGAACTGAACTCAGCTGAAGAGGCCCAAATGCCGTGTGGGCTGTATGGACACAATTCCAGCCACAGCAAGGCTACTTCTTCCCAGGGACACAACCATCCTTGGAGTTCCACAGCAGCTTTATGACTAGGTGTTATAGTGGTGTTGATATGGGGCTCAAAGAGAGAATTTGTAAGCGTAGAGGTGCCCAATTGGAAGTTAAAGAGGCCTGACTATTTGCACAAGTCTGGGCCTGTCTGAATTATTTTTGCTACAGCAATATACCAGCCTCTTTTTTTTACCATGTATTTGACTTTGATTCCTCTATTTATCCTCCTTAATAACAGTCCTTTCTTTTATGGAAATGGATTACATCTGTCAGTTCAGAGTGGAAGTTGTGCTTATGTTTTTTCTAAACTTCCAGTTCCTCTAAACAACATTGCATCTGTGCTATATGATTCATTGTGAGCTGTAAAGCACAGCAATGCTTTGGAGACAGCATGTGTAAGCTCTGCTTTGTATGTTGACAGCTGAAGGTCAAGAAGGTGGGATGCCTTAGGAATGCCGAAGCAGACCCCTGCCAGATTCCCTGGCCATCACAGGGAAAGAGGTGTTTGTGATGTGTTTCCATTCTCTCCATGTGGCTCCAAGCCGTGTCTGAGAACGGGCACAGCTGGCATTATTTTAAGATCCTTCTACTATGTTTTAAATTTATCATATATGATTACAATATATGACACTTTTGGAGAGCAAATGTGGTAAATTCTATCCTCAGATTTGAGAAAATATTATAACCGTTTATGAATGTAACAACACAAATAGGGTAATTGTTAAAGCTGCTTAATTTCTCTAACCGGAAGCCTCTTTTCTTGTAATTTTAAGAGCCTAGGATCCTAACATCTTGGGTTTTGATAATATGCACATTCACCTAGATTAGCTAAGATGTCAATACTGTTGCTTTTGAATAAATTTAGTTATCAAACTTGTGACCACAAGATATTATGGCATATATCAGGAACTTTTCAGTCAGTTTCTACATAATGCATGTTTTATCTTGCCCTTATTTCCATATGTTGTCAATAACCTGCATTCTAAAATACAAGCAATTAGTCTTCTCTGCGATATGAATAGAATCACATGAAAATAAATGGCCATCGGTTTGATATTGCAAATGGTAATGAGGAGGAAAGTTGTTTAGTATATTCTGAAATTTCTTAAAAATATATGTGTCTGCATGGTGAGAAAGGTCTGGAAAGAGCTTATCTCTAATGAATGGCTCAGTTCTCAGGTGTCTGTGGGCAAAGCCGGATAAGTAAGCATATCAAAACCTGCATATGAAAGTTTTTATTCCTGTGCTGGATATGCCTTTTATGTACTTAGGCATTGAGTGCTCTCTCTGTTGGAATGCAAAACCAGTGCATATAAATGCTACCAGGAAGGAAGAAATATGCTCTCATCAGAGGGAAAAATTGAGAAGGTGTGCTAGAAACATGAGACCTGCAGAGTTTCCTGGGGAAAAAAAGTGCTATTAGCAGCAACTCACCCAGAATTTTTAGCCTAGAGAAAACATACCTCACTGTAAACCTGAGTGAAGCCCAAGGAAGCAGTTGAGGAAAGATTAGGATATACTGTCTTCTCAGTTTTCCTTTGAGCCACCTCCAGACCAGTTCCTCTTTAGCATCCTAATCTTTGAAATCCCTTTCTAAGGCACCCTAACTCTCAGATAAACATAAGGAGTCAGGGATCCCAGAGGAGGAAAACCAACCTCTTTGATTCTCTGGATTGCAAACTCTGGGCTAAAATCAGCACAACACTTTAGGTGCTGGTTCCTCCCACTAAAACCCAACATTCATACCTATGGTAAGGTTTGAACTTAAACACAAGCAGATGCTATGTCATGCTGATACTGTAGCAAAGACCTTTTTTCCTGCATTTTTTTCCTAGGAATGGGGAGGACAGAGAAAGGCAGGTAACAGGGAAGTAAAGCTGGACAACGGATGGGAGGAAAAGATAACTCTATTCTCAGGTAATATTCACATAATTTGAAGAATATAAAAATTTGTTCTCAATGGGGTCACTATTTTTATGTCTTTTCCTTGAACAAGTATGCCATACAAGTCTTGAAAAAACATTTAAATTTGGTCATGTAGGAGCATGTGGTGAACTCCAAATTAGATCTTTTGTTAGTTATCTAGCCTCTGTCCCTGCACATGCTCTGGTCTGGTTGTTCAATCATACGGGAAGAAATGACCTGTGACAGGGACAGGTTACAGGTGCTTAAAGTGAGAGCCTGAGCATGTTTTTGTGTCACGCAACTTGATTTATTGTTTCTTTATTCACATGAAAATCAAATTCATTTAGTAAATTATATAGTGTGAGCATCTCTTCTGTTATCATGGTAGCAGGGTGTGCTAAATGGAGTAAATCAACCAAATCATTACTTAATCATGTGCTTAATTCATTGTCATGGATTTTTCCCCATAAGTATTCATTATGTCCTTGCAAATGCATTGCTGTTGCATTTGCCTGTAACCGTTATTAAGGTCTTTTCACTAATTAGTTAATACATATTACATTAATGTTTTTAAATTTGGATGAAATCACAAGTACTTAATTCAGGTTACAAATCTCTTTGTGCTATGTTACTAATATGTTTATTTAAAGAGTTTTGTAGGGAAAGTTGTTTAAAATAAAGAATTTTGCAAGAGTCATGAAGAAACTCACAAGAGAAGTAAAGAAGACATTTTCTACTCTGTGTGTGCTAAAACTACAAGAGAGTGAGGTACAGATTCCAACAGTACAGTGGAACAAGGCCACCAGTTTTAAACGGAAGTTCTGGGTTTTTGGCCCTTTTATTTGTTTGGTTTTGCTTTGTTTTGTTTTTCTTTAGGCTTTGTCCCATATTCTGTTTCTGTCCTTGGATATTTAGTTCCTGCTTTTCTTTGTCCAGTGTTCCACCCCAATGTCTCTTTGTAACTGATTCCCTCAACTAACCTAATAATTGAATTCAGTGGAACTTGAGAACATGTTCAAGTGCTCTCCTGAAGAAGGATGCTCTAGTTAATCAGACTGAAATTGTCTGTGAAGTAAATAACATTTATGAAGAGTTTTCTGAGTTATGAATAAATGCAAGAACGATTGGTTTATGTTAATTTTGTCACAAAGCACTTTATTAATAAATTGTTCAGGCAACTAGATAAACCTCTCAGATACCTGCTGTAGAAGAGAAAAAAACCACTTACATATTAATTTAGAAGTCTTTGCTGGCATCCCCAGTGCAGTAGCTATACTCTGCCGTCCTAAGCTTGGACAGTGAAACTCCTCACTGTGTGAAAAACTGGCTGGGTTGCTGGGCCCAGAGATGGTGGTGAATGATGTTACATCCAGCCAGCACTGATTGCTAGCAGTGCTCCTCAGGGATCAGTGCTTGGGCCAGTTCTGCTGGATATCTTTAGTGATGATTTGGATGAGGGGATTGAGAGCATTCTCAGAAGTTCACTAACAACACCAGATTGGGTGGAGGTGTTGATCTGCTGGAAGGCACGAAGGCCCTGCAGAGGGATCTGGAAAGGCTGGATTGATGGGCCAAGGCCAACTGTATGAGGTTGGCCAAGCGCTGGATCCAGCATTTGGGTCACACCAACCCCAGGCAGCACTACAGGCTCGAGGAAGAGTGGCTGGGAAGCTGAAAATGCTGACGAGCCAGCTGCACCCAGGTGGCCGAGAAGGCCGATGGCACCCTGGCCTGTCTTAGAAGTAGTTTGGCCATAGAAGTGATTGTTCCCGTGTTCCTGGCACTGGTGAGGCCACACCTCAAGTGCTGTGTTCAGTTCTGGGCTCTTCCCTTCAAAACAGACATTGAGGTGCTGTAGTGAGCCTGAAGATGGGCGATGGAGCTGGTGAAGGGTCTGGAGCACAAGTCCTGCGAGGAGTGGCTGAGGGAGCTACCTGACAGGAGGTTGTAGTGAGGTGGGGATTAGTCTTTTTTGCCATGTCTCAAATGAAAAGGTAAGAGGAAATGACGTTAAGTTGCTCTTGGGGAGGTTCAGATTAGATATTAAAACATTCTTTCATTGAAAGAGTGGCTGGATATTGAAGTAAGTTCCCTGGGTAGGTGGTGGAGTCACTGTAACTGGAGCTGCTCAAGAGGCAGCTGAATGTGACACTTGGATGGTGGTTTAGTGTTGATTATGGGTTGAGGGTTGGACTAGAATATCTTGAAGGTCTCTTCCAAACTTGATAATTCTGTGAAAGACATAATTTTATTTAATTTTTGATTTTGTTTCTTCTTGATTATGTCCATGCTAGAAGGTAAGCGCTTAGCTAGTCTTTGGGGTGGTTTTGGTCTGCATCAGCTAGTCAAGTGGTTTCTGGACACAAGTGGGAGCTCCTGATGGGAGTTTTCTCAATATATGATAGCCCTCACTGGAGGGCAAGAGGAGTAAATGACTGTGCCTAAGCAGCAGGCACAGTCCTGGGCAGGTTTAACCTCGTAGCATAGGTGCACCAGGCTGCAGAGGGTAGAGAAGAGTCCTTGTGCTCCTTAAAGGACTATGGAAGGATGCAGCTAACATTTTTGTTGGAAGTAAAATTTTTGAAAGCAGTTGCAGAGGAATACCCCACGAGATTATGATAGGATATTATAATAATTATTATAATATTATAATAATCCTTGCTGGAGGTCAAATTTAACTACCATTGTGTGCCATTAATCCCCGTATTTCAAAATGAAATTGCATTGGTTCTTTACAAATGCTTTTCATTGCCTAGGAAATAAGCCTAATACAGTTCTTCAGTTTGAGATAAAGCTATTTAATGTTTCAGGCATCTCAGATGATCTTGCTAGTGCTGTCACATATGAAGTTCACAGCCTCTGACCACATCCAAGCAGTGCTATACAAACAATTCATTTGAGACATCCCACAGCATATTCCATCCCAAATAAGATATGGTGATAGCCTTGTGAATCATTAACCACATGGCTGATGTGCACATAATCTATATAAACTCTGCACTCTTTGTAGTCTTTCAGGTCTGACAATAAACAGTCCCGACTCTTGCATGCTGGTGGCTGATTTTGCTGCCTTCTTGCAGATCTTGCAGATCACTTGAGTCTGTGTCATAATCATTAAACATAAAGGAAGCACTGGAGTTCTTTGAAGCTGAAATGTGTCATAAAGCTTACTTTGACCAAGAGATGTCATAAAAGATGACATTATAATAGATTTTTGTTTTCTTTGGTGTTAAAATTGAGCTGGAAAACATGAATGATTGAAAAAGAAATCCTTAAAACATCTAAGTTTTCAAGTCAACAAAACAAAGATTTTCAAATTTTCAATGAAAAACTTGGAAATTTTGTCCAGCTCTGGTGGAAAAAGACAGATTAATATAGCAACCAAGGAGGGATATGCATGCCCCATTTTAATACTCTTAATCTAATGAAAGAATTTCAAGTGAGGGGTTGCATCAGCTTGCAGACTTGCAAGTGATAGAAAAATAGAGAAATATAGCATTCTAATTGTAAGAAAAGGAAGATGATCAAATCAAGGACAAATCTTATTTTGCTTTGCTGCCTATCTGCACAGACCCATGACTCTGTACTGCAGATGCAATAGGGATATGTATCCTGCTTGCCTTGAAGTGCAAAAGGAGAATGAGAAAGTTCAGGTACATAGGAATGATTCCTTACCCAGGTGAAGAGCTTGAGGCTGTTTTCTTTCTCTCTGGCAAACACTGGGTCTGATATGCAGCCTTAAGCAACAGGCTTGTTTAAGCCACCATGATCTATATGTTCTTTATCACTAATAAAGGAATTATTTTTTTAAAATTTAATTCTATTTAAATAGTTGAATGCCTGTGCTGGCATTGCCACACTGAACCAAGTCTAGGAGTGTAAGTAATAACTTTACAGAAGTATAAGACTCATATGCTTGGCTGAGTCAAATGCTCAGGTGAATGTGGGGCTAAACACGTACAAATGAAACATATTTATAGATTAATTGCCAGATTTTGACCTGTACAGAGCCATTCAATATAATGACATTGATATTTCCAGCAACACTATATTTAAAGGCTAATTCCAGATAAGTATCAGGTATGAAACTTAGGAAGTTTTATATTTGGAGGTTTTCAAGCAATGGGTATATCTGAGTTGTAGGGTACTGAATGTATAAATTCTTGCTATTAATAATAGGATAGAATTGAAGTTAGAAGATGTTACTGATAAATGTAGAATGGCATTTTTGCTAAATTATGGCATTCTTAGATAAGGCTGTAGAAAAGAATTAACCAGATTTAATAGCAAAGAAATTAGCAGTGGAGAAATAGACTGGCTTGGTAGGTCAAATTTGTAGTGAATTTTTTTATATACAAGAAAATGTTTATAACTATGGAACTAATAAATCAGGAAATTATCAAGGAATGTGATGCAGTGTGAAAACATGGGGCCAAAAGACCTACCTCAGCTGGAGAAAATGTTTCCTAGCTTGAACGGAATAGCAAGCATATCTATAACATACTATTGCAGCAGACTGAAAAATATGTTAGATGCCATCTGGAAAGTTGCAGTGATTGCACTTTTTAAAAATTTCCTTCTAACAAGAAGCAATTTTGCAATCTCAGCTGTGGCAGAAATTATCAAGATGAAATGCTTCTTTACCTTTACTTAAATGATACATTATGCAAATTCAAAACAGCAATTTAAGGAAACAATTACATAAAGTGAATAGCTTCTATGATCCTCAAACAGGAAATTGTAAGGGATAAAAAAAGCAAACCCTAAATGCTCTTGACTTCAAGCTAGTACAGAAAAAGAAGCTCTATACCTTTCTTCATATCAGGAATGGCAATTGCTGGTATAGACTGTCCTTGTAAAACATCCCTGTTGGAGGCCTTTAAACAGCTAAGAACAAATAAGTGAAGTAATACACCTGACAATAACTTGAAATGTAGTAGTATCACTGGAGACATATAGGAGTAATAAACAATTTCCTTGCAGGGCAGAACTGAAAACTGATTCTTACTCTGACCTAAATTCCTGTACCCCTTCAGATTTATCAGCTTTTATGGGATTCGTGGCTCTTTGCTGGTGGTGTCAAACAGCCCAGTGCTTGCTGACCCATGTCTCTCAGTGAGTGGTTTTTACTAGAAATTTATTTATGTCAGGCTTTAAAACTGAGAAGATGGTCACTCCCTCTGTGTCTGGGGAAAAACAGAGACATTCATGTGATAACAGTACTATGTCCCACTTCACTAATTCAGCTCCACTCTGTACATCAGTGATTTTAATTATGTTTCCATCTTTTTGACTTCATGTGCTCTCTTAATTATCTGTACATAGAAGATTACCCTTTAGTCTTCTGCATTTTGTCCAGCAGCCCAAACTCATGGGTTGACACTCAAGCAAGGAGCAATACCTTTAGCATTGGGAAAAATCTTTGGCACAGGGGAAAAGCTGCTATTGTATTCATGCACAGGAGTGTCTGTAGGGTTTTTTGAGTCTTCGTTACTGCTTTTTCTTTTTAAAAAACCTGTATCAGAAATGTTTCAATACTGTTGGTCTTGCCTTGAATGTGTGTCTAGATTAGCTGATCTCTTATGGTCCATATTTCGAGAAAAATAATGTGCATTTCCTTTATTCATGAAAAATATTAATCAAATGTGGGGTTTTAAAATTATTATTTTGATATTTATTATTTCTTATTATTTTTGTGAATATAACTCCTTGGGTTTCTTAAGAGTTTGCGTCTTTGTTATAAGCTCTCCTGCAACAGTCTTTTTCACATAGAGTAATTTGGTGACTGACAGTTTGTCTGCCTAGTTTTCTTCTAATCCCATTCAAACTCCCTGTCTATATATTAGTTTTTTTTGGGTAAAAATAAAGAGGCTACATTTGTATGTAAAATGATCAAAATATTAATTTAAAAAAAGGTAGTTTTTACAAAAGCTTCTCTTAGACTACGATGTGCTCAATATTTCTTTTCGTTTTTAATTGTGCACAGCTCAGCTTTACCTTGTCGAATTAATACATACAATGTAGAGACAAGTGGTGAGATCCAAACCGTGTTTCACTTAAGCAATTCCAGTTATGCCCTATCTTCTCTTCTGATGGTGCAGCTAAAAGGTCCTGCTCTTCTCTTTTTGCCAGCCCTCCACCTGCACAATTCTTTGAATAAATATTTCAGCAGTACAATGATGGAATGGGCTGTGGTGCAAAGCAGTTGTGATGTCAAAGAGGCAAAAGTTGCAGATTAATTAATTGAAGTCATGAGTGACAGTAAAAAAGTGGAATATCAATAAAATGAACGCTTCAGAATGGGGAACAAACCTGCACCCTGTTAGCTTAAAGAAGGGTAGCTGTGAGGTACTGGAGTCACAGCTGTTAATTACTATTGATTACTACTGCTGTCATCACTACTGGCATCACTGTGTATTGGGATAAGGGACAAGAAGAGGTTGGGTGCATTAGTATCTTATACTCTTGGAAATATATTTAATTGGTGAAAAATGTTATATACTTTTAGTTGCAATGTCTTTATTATTTTAATCTGTTATTATTTAGGGTGTGTTTGTGTTTTCTTGATTTAGGGTTAGGTGTTAGATCTTAATTGCCAGTGAAAGTGGAGTTTACTAGATAGATAGTTGTTTATAGTCACATGTTCTTCTGTTCAGGCTTCCCTCTGTTTCCTAATATTATAATTCAGTGATGAACATATGGTTAAACATAAATTTATATCAAGAGATAGTGTGGTAAGCACTGAAAATCTGTAAAAAGTTCTGATAATACAAAACATCCTGAGATTAAACTGACATATGTCAGTTCACTTCCAATTTTGCGAAAACAAAAGCAGATCTATAATTAAGATGTCCAATTCTCAGACTAAACTGTGAGATACAATGAATGAAGGAAACTGAGCTGAAGACAAATGGAAATAAGAAGCTCAAAAACTGATTTGAAGACAATGCATGGGATTTACTTAAGGAAAGAAAGAAAAGATCAGAAAAATTGTGATTCAAATATTGTACAAAATAGCTCTGTATCTTTCGAAATTAGTAAACTTCTCAGTTTTTTTGGGAAGAATTTAGATTGCCTTCAAGCAGTCAAAGAAAGACTGAAGATTTGAGTTAAATGCCTTAGAGATTAGAAAATGAGTAGGGTAAAAAAAAATTACAGTCAAGCTCAAACACAGAGTTAAAAAAATGGCCCCTTGCTCAGTAAATAAATAGGAGATAATGGCATTTATTATACAAAACTAGTATTTGGATGGAGAAATATTACACAGAAACAATATAACAATAATTATAGAAGTTATAATGAAATAATATGCAAATGCATGAGTAAAGTCATGAGAATGAAGTATCTACCCATCAGGGATTGAAATAACAGTCTATTTAATAGAAGATCTTTGATTTCTGAGTCAAAACTTGTGGGTGATGATAATAGAGAAAGCATGATTAAGGATGATGTGACAGCTTAGTGAAAAAAGAAGCAAGCAAAGTAGCTTCATGCAAAACTAGAGGCAGGTAAAAAGTAAAGGAGGCAAGAGTATTGAAGAAACCATTAAAATCAACATAAAAATGATAAGAAGAATAATGGATTGGTTTGGCTGAAACTAATCAGGTGTTAGATTAACTAAGTGGACAAGAGTAAGAAGGTAAGGAAATGAGAAAATAGGTCCATTAAGTTTTAAGAAGCTAATGGGGCAGAAAAAAAATAGCTGAGAATTTAGAATATCTTAAGAAAAAAGGATGTTGAACTCCAAAAAACCCAGCTCTCAGTTAAAATCAGTTTTTCTCATTTCTGTCTATCCAAGAAAAAAAAATCACATAGGAGTAAAAAAATCAACAAATGAGAACATAATATTTTTAATTTTTAAGTTAGTTTAGGGGCTGTATTCAATAAAATATTAGAGGCATACACAGTTAAAAATGAATGTACAGGTATTTTTACTTGTATATTCACCACTTCTGAGTGAGAAGCTGTGTAATTGCGCTTATTCAATGCAACCAGTGTGTCTGGTCCTGAGTGAATTATGGGCATTATGAAACCTGTTTAAACAGTCTCTGTTTAAGACTTTGGTGGATGAATATTTTGGCATCCTTTTGAGACTTGGGTGGGAACTAGATGCTGAATTAGGCAGGCTGAAGCAGACATGCAGGAGAGTAGAAGGCTGTCAGTGAGGATTTTGGGTGTTTTCAAAGGGATTTGATTAATTCCACAGTTTGAAGGTTTCTGAATACAATTATATGGGAAAAATCTGGGTTGGATAAATCCTGCTGTGGAGCCTGCCTACCTCTTTTATTCAACATGTAGCCGCTAACTCAGATAATTTTCAACATATAAAGACCTGCTCACCTGAGCTCCTATCATTCGCTTAAAAACAACCAACCAAACTGATTCATTGTAATCTTTTTCAGCACACTTTGTTTCATCAGTGAGGGATATCTGGCAAGAGATTTGACAGATCCTGCGGCCCTGAGGAACACAATTGCTTTAACACCCATGTCTGCCATGTAGCTGTAGCCCCAGGACCCTGTGTCGGTCATATTTGGTAGGGTACACAGGAAGAGATAGACTTTGACCCAAAGACCTTATGAGATTTTCAATGTTTATTTTTTAATACTATTTAGTTTTTCTACATTTTCTATAATTGATTCCTCATCCTTTCTTTTCAGTACTGTGCAAAGATTTTCCCCTCTGCAGTGTCAGTCCTTTATCTTTCCGTGCGTGTCTCTAGTGCTCTCATCAGTCTGTTCATTCACTCGTCCCTGTGCCTTTTCCCCCCTTGCAGTCTGGTGACATGTAAGCTGATCACAGAAATCTTTATGTTCCTTTGTTCAAAGCACCTCGGCACAGTTCTTCATTTCTTCTTTCTGCCTGACAATTGTGTTCATGGCTTTGTCATCCCAGTAAGTGGGAGTACAAGAACTGGCAACATCCTGGCATCCTTTTTGAATGCACGCACTGGAAGTTTTGTTGAATACTGTTCTGTCACGATGTTCAAAGCAAACATCTACTGCAATGCAGCTGTTTGAGCTGTGCCTGCATTTGGTACTATTTTTGTTTGCAGTTCAACATATTTTCTTAAACCTCTTTTAGTAAACTCAGATACATGCTGCAGGCTGATAGCTTTTCAGAGAAAAGCATAATCCCTAGGAGCTGCCTGCCTTGGCAAACGTGTACATGCTTTTCAATATGTTAACAGGCAATTATTCTAGCAATGTTTATTCCCTCAGTTACCTCAACCCAGCCCAACAATTGAGTACTTTTTTCACATGCCCTCACTTAAGAAAATCAGATGAGTGCCCAGAATTATGAATTTGTCATCTGTTGATTGATGAAGTCACTGCTCTGATGATTTTGTTATTCAGCCTTTTCCACTCTTCTAGAAATATATTAGAATACATATATTTCAGAACCAGGATCATGAAATTTATATCACTTATATGATAATGACTATGAATGTGAGTCTCATATTTTCAAAACCCAGATATACACTTTCCAAAGAGAGTCTTCACGAGTTTTTTTTTTCCAATTTCCCTGCTACAGTGCATTCCTGCCTAAGTAAAACAGCTTACCTCCACAACATCAGAAGAAAAGATACTTCTCTGCTGTTTTTCCCAATCAAGATAATTTCAGATTATAGGATCTTGCTCTGTGCATGCCCAGGGCCTTGGTTGTAATAATCCTTCAAAGCTGTAGTTTATTCAATAATTAACTTATTACGGTGTGGCTCATGCAGTGTACAAGTAGTTCAGATCTTTATGTAGAATGGTCTACTGATTTAAGAATGGCTTCAAATATTTTTCTTTGGGAACATATTTATTTTCATTAAAATAGTTTACAAAGTGGAAGCTGCTTTTTATGTCTTAGCCTATTTAGAAACATTAGACATTATATTACCCCACCTCTTTCAAAGAATGAAACATGCTAAAATGGATTTTTTTTTTCACATCATGTCTGAAACTCTTTCTGAAGAAAAGTAACTGTTACAGTGCTCAGAATACTTTGATAGTGTGATAACAAATATATGCTGCTGTCTGGCATGGAATGATTGCATGTTTGAGATTTGCATTTATTCCTTTCAGCTGTCTGTTAGTGATGGGTGTTGTAGTTTGAATCTTTGACAACATTTATATTGCATATATAGGTATCTAACTATAACATCTATATTGAAATTTACACCTAACATCTGTACTAACATTTCATTGCTATTTAACCAAGTATTATAATACTAGTATAGCTTTCTTAATTTTTGGGAGGCTTTAGGACAGTGTGAGCTTCCCCTCCCTCCCTCCTATTATAGGAACATCTCATCTGCAGCTGGTGAGAAATTGTGGGAGCTAAGATTCATCTCAAGATGCAGTGCCAAGGCCCTGACATGCTTCATCTTTTTCCTCCACAGTGAGTTCTATTTTCTGCTTATTACAGCTGTTTCCTCAGTCCCTTTTGCACAAGGTGCTTTGTTGTGTGTGTTCCTGGGGACTGTGTGGGCAGATGCAGATCATGAGAGCTTTGTGAGCAATTCACAAAGTCCTTTGACATACAATGCAGGCAGAACATACTACTGGCCAACATGAGGAAGCACAGGTGATGGGAAACAGCTCACAGGTACAAAAAGTTCTTCTTCAAGAAGAGGAAAATATTGAAGAAGAATCAGTGGTATTATTTTACAAAGTCATAGAATCATAGAATATTCTGAGTTGGAAGGGACCCACAAGGATCACTGAGTTCAACTCCTGGCCCTGCACAGGAAAGCCCCAAGAATCATACTATGTGCCCAAGAACATTGTCCAAAAGCTTCTTCCAACAAGCCTTTGGGTGAAAAACCTTTTCCTGATATCCAATGTAAACCTCTCTTGACACAGCTTCATTCCATTCCCTCGGGTGCTGTCACTGGTCATCAGAGAGAAGACATTGGTACCTGCCCCTCCACTTCCCCTTGTGAGGATGTTGAACTCAATGAGGTGTCCTCCTCAGTCTTCTCTTCCCCAGGCTGAACAAGCCAAGTGACCACAGCGTCTCCTCATACAGCTTTCGCTTCAGACCCTTCACCATCTTTGTAGCCCTTCTTTGGACACTCCCTAATAACTTTCTATCTTGCTCAAATGATGGTGCCCAAAACCACACGTGACTTGAGGGGAGGCTGCCCCAGCTCAGAGCAGAGCAGGACAATCCCCTCCCTTGCCTGGCTGGTGATGCTGTGCCCAATGCCCGCCAGGACAGCATTGACCCTCCTGGATGCCAGGGCACTGCTGATTCAACTTCTCATCTATGAGGACCCCCTGTAAGTGGTCCTGCTTTCCAGCATCTCATTCCCCACTCTGCCCATACATCCAGGCTTGCCCCATCCCAGGAACAGAATCCAGCACCTGTCTTTGTTGAACTTCATATGGTTGGTGATTTCCCATCTCTAACTTCAGGGAAAATATTTTTTAAGGGGGGAAAGAGGGAAGAATAATAGCAAAGAAGAATGTTTCTGTTTCAGAATCTGGAGTGCCCTGTGCTCTCACCTAAAGAAGAGCAAATTATTTTATTGTGGTGACTTTAACTAAATGGAGTTGATCTTATCCTTTGCTTTTGATGCAAAGTGAGACAATTGAGGATTTTAAAATTAAAGGAGTTGTGGTATTTACTGAGCAGACTGGAAGGAGGCCTGAACAGCATATCCCTATTGCCACATCCATTCTTTCCTAGCCACTACCACAGGCAATACAGTACCACAGACAATCCACTTGGTGGGAAGAAATGTTGAAGAAGGAACAGTGGAGGTAGGACCTGGGCCAGGAACCTTACATCATGCAATCCTGAGCACATGGAAAGTCTCTTTGCCAGAAGAATTTCTGCTTAACAACTTTGAAGTAACACCAGTGCAACAGAAGCATGCCACTTTTGAACGTGGCTATTTGGATAGATTTGACTGTATTAGTAAAGTTCTTGTATCTCATGTATAAGAACACAAACATCTAGTTTGTGTCTTTGTTTTTCCCTTAGTATTCACAGTTTGCTCTGGGCACTTGCAGCATTTAGGAAGAATATCAGTCTGATTTGTTGCCTGCAAGAGAGTCTAATTAAAACAAGAGTGCAGGATGGGAACTGATGACACATAGTGCAGCTGAGCTGCTCCCAAAGCTGAACATGGCAGCTGTGGTTTTCGTCATTTGCAAAGCCTCAGCCAACACGTTGGCCCACAGAGTTAAAATAAATGTCTAATTATGTTGTTTAATTATTTTGGTTCCAAATTCCTGCTTGAAAAGTATTGCAAAAGATGTGAGAGAAGCACTGAGAGTGCCATTATCATGTCTGTGGCTTGCCACTAAATCGATGCTTTCTCTTAGTCAGGTTCCTGCCTTCCCTGTGCCTTTGGTCAGGCTGCAGAGGAAGCAGAGTGTGTGCTTGAACCAGTCTCCAGCCCTCTCCCCTCCCGTCACTTGGCACTGACTCACAGCACTGTTTTTCAACATGATGCTAATTAGCTGCTGAGTGAGATACTGTGAACTCTGAGAGAAAAGACAGAAAAAGACTTCAAAGATGTTTACCTTTTTTTTTTTTTTGATTGTGACAGTAATAAAAAAAAATACTTATCATTGTGGTCTGGATCCAGCAATTCCTTATGTGCAGGAAGGCATTGCTCTAGGTTATTCTGAGGTGAGGAGGTTGTGAATTTGTTCTTTGCTTTCCATGGAGTGGGCCAAAGAGAGGGAGAAAATATGGATTGCTGTGCTAAATTTGGAGGCTATAATTTGAAAGGGTGGTACTAGTGTGCCAAGCAGAGGAAAACTGATGCAGGAAGAGAGATTGAGATTTCTGCATTAGAGCAACTTACTGGGAGGTCTTGTTAGGTCTAAGTCCAGTTTGGGGCACTGACACCTTTTCATGCACAGCTTAAGCAAATGTTCTTGGTTAAAATGATGAGGACCATTAGGTCCTTCAGAATCTCTGTTGTTTTAACCCATATTCACAAAATCACTTGCCAGTAAATTGATTGGTAATGTCTTGATTAATGGATCCATGGTCTTTGGATACAGCTCAGTGTGTTATCAGTTAAGCTGTTTGTGAACCAAATGTTCATCAAAATGGTCTTTATCCAGAACCCTGGAAATAAAGTGACTTTTTACACACAAATGGTTCCCACTGGTCATGCATCTTTAATTAAGTGGTGGCCCACTTCTGCCATACTGTGTTAGTCTTAATTTGTCATTCTTCAGATAGCTTAATAAGATATAAATGTCAAATACATTATAAAAACGTAGGGGAAAAAGTTTTTGAGAAAGACTTTTTTCATCTGAGTCCATTTGTCTTTTATTTTCCTGATGTTAAAGGTCTTTCCTTGCCCAGTTTTGAAAATTCTGCACAACATATAACCAATATAGTCAGTGGCCCACTTCCTATTAATTTGTGTAATCAAGGAGACCTCTGAACTCCTCAGGGAACACTTTGAGTCAACAGTTTTCATTCATCAGGCTCATGATGCACACACAAATAAACTGTGACTGTAGCTGATGTGCTTGCCTAGTTATCTTGAGATCATTATTTTGTTCTCCCACAAACTGAGCTTCACCTTTCTCATAATTATATTGAGACCTCTTTGTTTTCACATAGAACAAATAAGAGAGGAAAATGAAAGCTAGAGGTCAAACAAGTCAAGTATTTTCTGTATCCAGTGTTTTGGCCTTCTTTGATTGATGAGCATTTTGAATTCCAAAGGGATTTACTGCAATAACAGTTGTTAATTATTGCAAAGCGAAACTGGCTGAAGAGAAAAAATACTTGTCTCCAGAGTTAGGTGTCAGTTGGGTGCAGATCTCTAGTCACCTGAGGGAATATTGATACTATGAACAATGACTGCACACCACAGTCACCTGAAAAACCAATTGATTTCGTAGTATTTTTTGGAGCATGTGGTCACTTGGTGATATTCTCCTTTTCCAGTCCAGGTATTTTGATTTTAATTCTCAGTTTTCTCTCCAAACAGATGCTTTTTGTAATTAGAGAATTACAAAAAGACTTTCTAAAAAGTCTACATAGAAGGAAAAGTATGTTTAACTTATTTTGTTCCAGTATGATCTTGTGAGTTCAAATGTGAACTTACCACTGCCAACTGTAAAGCAGAAGGACTTTACAGCCAGCATGAGGCCAGCGTGGTAGAATGTGCTGCTGCTGTCGTTTGCAGCTCATCTCTCTGCTCTGTGAAGGTGCTTTATTTATCAGATGCAATGAGCACGAGGCCTCCAGACCTGAGATTTCATTGTGCCACAGGGCCCAGAAAGGCAACCATGCTTCCCAGGGACAGCAATCTTCCTTCAGCTGCAAATGCAAGAGGTGATACAATTAATATTGCACAGTGCATGTTTTGAAAAAATACTTCATCAAAATTGTGTCAGCTTTAAATTTCTAAGTTGAATATTATCCTGGATTTTCAAACACTTTGTTAAGTAATGGATACATACAGGTTCTTGCAATTATAGAGGAGTAAATCTTTCACAGCATGTCAATGGAACATCCTGTTGCTGTCAAAAGAGCCACAGGTGAGATTTCCAAGGCAAGTGTTAATTAAGCTAGCAAAAGGGACAGTGAAAGCTGTTATATTAAGGATAGCTTCCCACATCACAATCTATGCTTGGAAAATGTGAATAATATTTTCTTTTGAAAATGGGAATGGAGGAAGGAAGGAAAAACCAGAATGTAGTATGCTCAAACCTTTTTTCTGCCAGCTTGTTAATGCTTGTTACCTTTATACAGCTTTTCTGCTGTTAAAATAAAATTGAAAGAAAATACCTCTCTTTCATTTCAATGAAAAATTTAAAAGACTGAAATGGACACATTCTTCCAGTATCTTCTTATTCAGAACATCTGTGGAATTTTCTGGTACTTCAGTGAAACATTTAGGTGTCCCACATTGTTTCTTTTCCAGTTTTCAGTATTCCCCTCATGGGGATGGTCACTGGCTCTCTGACTCATCATGCCATCCAACTGCTGTATCTCTTTCAAATTTAAGTGTATGCTTACACAGTTCAATTAAGTGTTCTGTACATTAAATGCTGTACTAAAATCCAGGCAGGAGGCTGCCATTGGTGGATGCAGACATTTTCCTTCAAATCCATTGCCCTCTCCAATGAGAAATTGCCATAGATCCCCCCTCTTCTAGGTTTCTTATCCATCCACAGAGATAGTGTAGGCCAATATCAACTTTTAACTTTCAACTCTCACATGAGAGCAGCTTTAGATATGTCTGTTGTAAGTTTCTAAGCTACACTGCAAAAATTTTGAGTGCTAATGTGGCAGCTGCAAGGCATGAGTTGGGTCACTGTGGAGGCTGGGCCACTTCACAGTGAGGACACCAGTACCTGCTTGGGTCTAGATCCAAAAGGGGCTTACTTGCCTTTTGGACTTTGCAGCACCTAACTTGAATTTAGAAATGAGGAAGAACTCTTAAAAAGATCAACCCTCTTGGATAAAGAATAATCTGGGAAGTGTTACTACCCTGACTTTTACCTTATTGTAATGGTAGCCAGAATTAAATGCATAAAATTTGGGCAATATTTGAACGTAACTAGTAATACTCTCAATATATTTTCTAAATACATGACTGAGAGAAATTGTAGCTCATTATTTTAATTTTTTTTCTCATAATTAAATGCTTTTGGGTATTTTGTACTTAGGAACAGTTTTTATTCTTTAATACTCATTAAAAACCATGACCAAGGTGCACAGTGTAGCTTTGAAGCATCTCACAAGTTTTCTATTTCAAGATTCAGAGCATCAAAGTTATGATCTGTCTAAAATTATAAATAAGTCTTCTTCAAAATGTTTGCCTTTATGATCTCCTAATTTGCATTTCTCTAATATTATTTGTTATTTAAAATACAATATGCCTTGTTTTGTTTTGATGCTTGAATTTCATGTTACAGTAGCAATAACACACTCCAGTTGAGCTTCTCTGCTTGAGTGCTTAAAAAACCATTTGGCTTTCTATCTCATACCTTTTAATGCCTCCTGCAGTCTGCAATATCCATTCAAGAAATTCACTGCTTGTCATGGCCTATTGGTTTAAATTAAAAAACTAAATTTGGAAACTCCACATGCTCTGCTATCAGTTTTTCTAGTGTAAAGCTGTCTTACTATGGGAAATTGCTAATGGACTTCACCATACCTGAAAAAATTCAGCATTAATAGACTAGAAACAGAGTAGAAGAATATTTTGGCTGTGTCATCTTGGTGAAATATAGTGTAGTTATAAATGTGAAACCTGTAAAAAAAAAATTCAAATTATTTTAAAGCAACCTCTGCTTTGGGAGATTGAATGCACCATGGAGACCCTGAGGTGGAATGTGACATGGCAGCACCAGTCAGAGATACTCACACAGGTCAGGAGGCACTACAGGAATATCAGCAAAGCAGCATGCCTGTGCCAGCCTGTGCAGCACGATCATCGTGCCTCTCAGTGACAGCTTTGGTGGAGACATGTCTGTTGGCTGTGATGTAAACACAGCAGTTCAAGAGCATCCCAAGTCACCACAGCCCCCAAATTCAGGATAGCCCCCAAATTCCTTTTTGTTTGACTAGGCCTACTCATGTGGTACTTAAAATCCTGGGGAGACTGACAGTCAACAGAGCAGGTTTGCACACTCAGCAGGGATGCCATCCAGAAGAACCTTTTGGGACAAATTTTGGAAGTGGACTTGTGTTCAAGACCAAGTGTGACGTCCTGCACCTCAGACAGGGCAATTCTAAACACAAGTACAGACTGGATGGAGACCGGTGCTGTGCTGTGGAGAAACATTTGGAGTGTTGGACAAGAAACTTGACACGAGCCAGCAATGTGTGCTTGGATCCCGGAGGTTAACCATGTCCTGGGCTATGGCCAAAGCAGCGTGGCCAGCAGGCTAAGAGCAGTCATTCTGCTCCTCTGCTCCACTCTTGTGAGACCCCACCTGGAGTTCTGCGTTCAACTCTGGAGCGCCTAACGTAAGAAAGTCATGGACCTACTGGAAATGAGTCCACAGGAAGGCCATGAAGATGCACAATGGACTGGAATACTTCTTCCTCTATGAGGACAGGCTGAGAGAGTTGGGGTTTAGCCTGCTGAAAAGAAGTCTCTAGGGAGATGCTACAGCAGCCTTCCAGTACCTACAGTGGCTACAACAGAGCTGGAGAGGGACTTTTTGCAAGGGATGTAGTGATGGAACAAGAGGGAACAACTTCAAATTATAGGAGGGAATATTTACATTAGTGTTAGAAAGAAAATCCTTACCCAGAGGTAGTGAACAGGTTTCCCAGAGTTGTGGATGAACCACCCCTGGAAGCCACCAGGCTGGCTGACACCTGGAGCAACCTGGTTTAGAGGAAGGTGTCCCTTCCCATGGCAGAGCAGTTGGAACTAGGTGATCTTTAAGGTCCCTTCCAACCCATATCTTGCTATGTTTCTATGAAAGTGTCACACCCAGCACTTTCCCACTGGAAAGGAATATTGCCTGCTCTGTACTACAGAGGAAAGCTGATCAGTAAAAGCACGTAACCAAGGGTAAACACAATTCTTATGTAAAGGGTGACAAGCGAGTCTGTAAGGACTCCTGGCTCAACCCCAGCACTGCAAATCTGACTCTAGATAGCTCAGTTCAGTGAGGTGCTCAATCTAGATTGTTACACTTCCATATCTGCCTGGTTTATCAATGCTTAAGATTTGGCAGATCAGCTTCTGATCAATCTGAAGGACAATTTCCTTTACAGCATCCTACCAAATACCATCTAGAAATAAGTTTACATAAAGAAACTGAAAATCCAGGCATTTTTAGTGTTCACTTAATGGATAGGATGGGATCCCTTGCAATAATGAGGTAGAAGCCTGTATTGGGAAAAGAAGTTGGTTTCCATGTAAAGGTTCAGTCACACCATTGGGATGAGGGAATTCTAGATTAAATACTTTCAGTAGATCTGTCCTGTCCCAGGGGAATGCCCTCAAGTGGCAGAGAGCATTGGGTAAATTTGACCTGTGTTAAAGCTGTGCCCTTGTGCAGGTATACAATGTTAAAGTTTTATGGATGCCAGAGAGAAGAGTATAGCTGGGCCCTTGGTATATTTATCTAGTGTTTTCAAGCAGATGCCAGCTTTGTATCTTCACATGTCAAGCTGGCTGAATGTGAGCCAGCTCTCAGCTGAAGCTGTGCAGCTCTACGTAATACATTGCTGGCTCTAGGATAATCAGAATCAGGATTTCTTTAGGCTGGACCCACTGCCACTCCAAAGCAACTAGAGAATATTCAACCTGCTGATAGAGCAGTCACCTCTTAAATATGGGCACCCAACTTTGAGGTGCCTGGAGAAGGCCTTGGACTCCAGTCCGCAACTTCCAACTGTTTCTGGGCTTGTAGGTGCTCTCCTTCATCTATGTCACAGAAATCATACCGAGTTTGGATTGATCACAGCATGATCAAAGCCATGCTGTGATAATAAGCAATTTGAGCTTCCCTTTTTTCTCTTCCTGACTAGACCACTATAGAGCTTTTCAGTGTTTATAGCTTTATAACTTAGTTATTTATCTCCACGTCACATCATGTGCTGTGTATTGACTTCAAATTGATTTTTGTTCACTGTGTAGCTCTACCTTTTAAAAATAAAATTATTGTGGAATTGTATTTGAAAGCATTGTCTCTTCACTTAGTGTTAGCTCATATGCTGTATCAATTTTTTCTCTTTTGTGATCAGTTTAGCATGAAAAGCTGTTACATATTTAGTAGGCATTTCTGTTTGCAGATTTTTTCTTCTTTTTAATCTTAATACATTTTTGCAACACAGTGTAAATCTTAATATGTAAAGGATTAACATGTGCTTTTATTTTCAGATGGTCTGCACATTAACATTCCATAAATAGCCCAATTTCCCCCTGAGCTGATAAGTAGTCAAATACTTCCACTAAGGACATTTTTACTTTATCATCCAGAATGTGAACAAATTTAAATTTAACTGGCAATTATTGGTGATGAATGGAAGTAAAATATATGAGTGTTTTTCTAATTTAGTTTCCTTAATCTTGTCTTCAGTGCTGCTAAGTAATTGCTTGAGAAACCATCAAGACAAAAGGCTCATAACAGGCTCATAGACTCCTACTGCTGTGGTGCCAACCAATTTATGTTGCATCAGCATAATCCACCAAGAGATTCTAGCCTCTGATCCCAGGAACTTTAAAATTCTTTTTATTTGCATTAGGGCTCTCTAAAGAATATAAAAATTCAAATTCAATCTCACTGTGGAATTTCTGTGTTCAGCAGCTGAACTGTCACTATGGGACATCTCCTAAAAATCATGCTTAATTCCAGACATGCACATTCCCTGTGAGTTTTTATCTCATTTATTTTAGCTACATACTCTGAAGGCTCAGTATCTATGCAATCATTAAAATTATCTCCTGATCTTCAGTTCATTTGTTCATGTTGCTCTTTTACTCTGATGTTTGTCAAATATAGCAAGTTCTTCCAGGGTGCAGAGGACCTGTTTCTTCAGTTCCAAGAAAGCTACTTGTAGGAGCCAAACCTCAAAATTCAAAAAGTCACAATAGATAAGAGTGGAGTGTCTACCACCTGGTATTCTAGGTATGGTACAGATAATTGCAAATAAAACCAGGAGTGGTAAACATTTGTAGCAGTGGAACCCAGCCTGGAGTGAGAGTATGTTGTGCCAAGCTGTACTGCATTAACTGGGTAAAGAGACAACATTTGGGGGTCCAGCTGATGTAACAACTTTTCAGAGCTTTAATAAGCAAATGAAGCAAATATTTGGCTCCTCTAATTCCATTACATTCTAAAAAGCATTTAGGTATAATAACATGGTCAGACTTCCTCTTGGGGAATGATCATCTAATTTTGGTCACCTACATTGAGAAAGATGAACTTCAAACACAGTTGATGCAAAGTAAGACCATTAGTGTAGTAAGGGTGGTTAGCAGCCTTTGAAGAAGCTCTACTTGTGTGGCCCCATCAGATTAAGGCTGAAAGATGACAGTTTACTGATAATCTAATTCGTATCTAATATATTAGAGATTCAATACTTTATTCACTTTATCCTGAGTTTGATAATTTTCAGTCTTTTTTTCATTATTCTAATTCAATTACTATTCTTAAGATCACATGTGGAAGCCAAAAGGTAGATTTGCTTTTTTTAAACTTGCTTGAGTTCTACAAAAGCAGACAAATAGCCTGTAAATAACAGTATCATTTATTTACTTTTTCCTTGAAATACACAGAGTTGGTTTCTTTCTCCATTGCATATGAAAAAAGTCAAACAGATTTCAAACATTATTACATTACAGTTTGAAGCTTGTCATCACATTGAGCAGATGTAAATGGTACAGGAGGCTACTTGTGTAAAGCCAGATGTTCATTCTTGTCTTGTTCCAGAGAAGCAACACTGATCTCCTTTTGACTAATTTATACCTTGGAAATCAACATTCCTCTAAACATCAGGCTACGAATAAATATCTGTTGTTTTCTATACTTTGTAAATACATTTTTCAGACTTGAGATAATAAGGCTATAATGAAATTGGTCATTTATTGCTCCTGCAATTCCAGGCTAATTAAAATTAGGCAAAGAAGCTGCAATGGGCAGTCTTAGGATTCCTTCTGAAATGGTATTTTTCTAATGTGCACTGCTTTCAATCTCTTTTCATACCATTTGATGGTGACATATAATAAATATTCATGTATTTAATTTGGTGTCATGGTTCAGGAATTATACTCTCCAATTTAGTGCTTCCACTGAGAATTTTTAACCATACATATCTCATTTACTCTCCTCCTCTCCCTGTAACAGGATGGAGCGGAGAATTGAAAGCACAAAAGTGAAAATCACAGGTTGAGATAAGAACAATTTACTGGAAACAACAATGAGATAAGAAAGTGAACTATAAGAGCAACAATATTGATAAGAAAGTGTACAAGACAGCCAATGATTCCCATGTGGTTTCTCAGAACCAGTGTTACCCACCAGGCTCATTGGATCAGATGGGACACCTTCTCCCCAGCAGAGACTCCTTTCCCTCATGCCCAGAAATGACATGAGGTGGCATAGAACAACCTTTGGTTCCTCTGCCATGCCCCCTCCTGGATGCTGCAAAGATTAACCCTATCCTGGATGAAACCAAGACATTTGGTTAAAATATACAGTCATGTTTATTGGACAGGACTATCCTGATGGATAGATGCACATCTACATTCCTAGCTACATATGTTTGTTTTCTAAGTTTTGCTGATGTAAACCCAAAACCAAAAAGCAAAACAAACAAAAAAAAAATCCCCAACCCCAAAAAAACCCCATAGTAAGTTTTAAATCTAAACTCTTTCTCAATGATTTTTCTTTTATTTTTTCTTTCTCATGAGGTTGGAGCAGTTAACCTAATACTGTGGTATTTACTGAAATTAGGCTAATATTGGTATAGCATTTTCTAGCAAAAATAGATACTCCAGCAATTATTAGTGCTAGCTAGGATTTCATTTCTGTATAGGAAACAAAATTCTTTATCTCAGACTTCTCATTTAGCAAATAATGGCTGTATTCAACTGTATACTCAGTACCATTTCCATTTTTATAACCTTTTCTAGCGCATTACAGGAGTGGAGTTGCTATAGCACTTTTCTGTTTCTATCCTTCTGTACCTCAAATGGTAAAAGTCAGTGTCAGGGTCTCAGTTTTTAGCTGCTCTCCATATTTGAAATCTCTAGTGAGGAGATGATAAATGGAGAAGGATCATGAGATGCTTGTCTCTGCTGAGGTCTGCTTGCAGTGCAGCTGCTCCTCTGTGGCACAGTCACTTTTGGTAGATGCTCACTGGGTTTGCCTGTCTTACAGCTCCAGAGATACTACCCTTCTGTTTATAAGGGAAGTGAATATACCCAGAGGGCATGCTCTAATCAGATCCACTTTCACTCCACTTTATTGTTACTAGCATTTGATTACTTACATATTTTTTTTTTTCAATTTGAATATAGAATGTTCCATTTCAAGAAGTTGCTCTCTGTGGACTCTTGCAGAGAAAACTTTTTGTTCTTCGTTGGTATTGCTGAGATTATAGATTTTCAAATATCAGTGTCATGATTTCCTGGTAAACTGTCCTACACTGAAGCTGGATGTCCCTTTCTCCTGGTCCTTGGTTATGGAATAAGCTGAGAAGATTCACCTGATTTTATTGAGGATGAACTTAAGTGGAGCAAAACCCATTCCTGTTGATTTCTGCTCTCTGAAGTTTTTAGGGTGGTACCTCTTCCCATTTTTCCCCACAAGATGTTTGCTGATGAAAAAGCGTGTGAGGTGAAAGCAGATCTGCAGTTTGATTCACCATTACTTCAGACTTCACAAATGTGCAGACTGAGAATTTTCAGATGTGGAAGTTACATAAATTTTCAAAAATTACTGGTCTTATTTTGAGCTAACTATGATGCTACCTGCCTTTGTTTCTGCCCCACAGAGGAAGTCACTGTCTCAGCAGGCAGGAGTGGCATAGAGGAGGAGGTCAGCCCATCTCTCAACAACTCAGACCCTCAAACCCCTAGCAGAAGAGTGTGAAGATTGCTGCTGTTTGAAATGGGTGACCTTAGCCGTGGTGATTAGCTGTGCTAACAGTCCTTTCACCAGGGTGGGCAGGAGGGAAAAAGGTCTGCATGTGGCTCTGATTTGTGTCACTCTGCCAGCCAGTCCATGGTGCCATTCGAGGTATGAGCAGTTTTTGCTGTCCTCAGCTGCATGCTATGAAGTGCTGTTGCCTGTTTGCTGGTCCCTGTAATTAAACAGCACTGTTTGATTTAGTAGGATCTAATGCTCATCTTGATAAAAAGACATACAGGACAATGGAGAATTAAATTAAATTATCTGCAAACCCAGTGACCCACTTTCTATTTCAAACAGAAGAGAAGGGTTTAAAATATCCAATTTGTTCATTTGCCTCGCAGAAGAATGTGTTGGGAAGAAATAGTTCTGTGTTGCATAATACTCTAACAAGAAAACGCTAATGTGATATGACAAATTATATGTAGAACTGCAATGATAAAATAAATTGGTCTTCTGGAGATTATTTTAATTGTTGCTTTTTGTCTTTCATATGCAAATATGCAAGTGCTGGTCTTATAAACCATTTTACAGCTAAGAGGGTGACTTATTAGCTGTCTTGATAGTAACATTCACAAAGTGTCATCTTCCCAATGCAGGGAATATGTATAAGAAAGGTCAAGCCAGGATGACTCTGTTCATGACAATTTAGACTTCATATTCTTAGGTACTTGAAATTAAGAGAAAGGGGTATAATAGCAGCTCAAATTTTCATCTTTCTGTAGAAGCAAATGCATTTCTAATTTACCAGGTAGAGAATGCTGAAACCACCTACTCAGTCAACAGGTTCACTATCTGTGTCAATTTGTATGGATCATAATTATTCTTGTTTTAAATAATTGTAGCTATCAGTGCAGACCTTTGAACAACAGAGAGCATGTTCAAAAACAATAACCTTTTCATGAATTAATAGTACTATAATTTTCTTAAAAGTTCTTTTCTTTTTCTGCTTATGCAACTGTCTATCACTCTTTGGCTAATGTGCACGTATCACACCCTCATCTGAATAATTTTTTTTTCTTTTTTTCTTGATTTAATAAAATGAAAGGTCCTAGCAACAAGGCAAAATTGTAATTGAAGAAAGGCTTCTACAAAGAGGCAATTGTTGCTTTAGTTGTCACCTGCTTGTACAGTGTTTCTTTCTCATCAGCTACTTTCTTACTTCTCACTGTTGTGTAAGTAGACCATTAACAAATGAAGAAATATCAGGAAAAAACCCTAAAGGGTCTCCTTGACTCCTATCAGCATTTATGATATATTTAATATATGTTTAATGTATGTATCTTCCTGGCCCAAGGTGAACTACTCAGCAGTTAGACTACAAACCCCCAAACTGAGCTGACTAATCTTAAGTTTACCTTCAACAATATTTATATATATTAGTCGTTCATGATACTGAGCCAGTGGGTTTTTTTTAAGAAAAAACAGGGAGACTGAAAGTAGATAGAAAAGAAAGGCTATTTTGTCTGTGTCCTGTTCTGACACTGTTCTGTGATGCTGTTCCCAAAGGATGTAAAAATCCCTTTAGACTGCAGTGACTTTTGGCCATGACAGTTAAGTCATATATTTGTCAGATTTTATGGTGTCATTTCTTATGTATAAGAACTAGCATGCTGAATTTAAATTTATTTTTCCAAATAATAATGGAGTTGTTAAGAACAGTCACAAACCTTTGCTAAACTTATAATCATACTTTTCCTGTCTCAAATATAAAATAATAAACTTATTTCATTTCAGGTTGATTTTTAGAATGCCAGTGAAATGTTGCCCATTGTTGAAACCAATGAAACCCATTTTTTATTTCTTGTATCTGGATCCCCTGGTGCAGATGGACTGAAATTATAACACAGTCTTTACCTTCACACGCATCTTTGCTTCTCTCTCTGGCTACCTATATCAACAGGACTTAGTATCTTCATGAAACTAGGAAAAAAATACAGTGTAATTAAGAATATAAACTTAGAATATAAAGTAGGGATAAAAATGTTTAAGGTGGTAAAGACATTTCTAACTTCTTTATGGTATCTACAACAGCACATTCAACTTTGTCATATTCATCTGATAAATGGCAATAACTGTAAAAGAGGAAGAGCTCACAGGGATACAGACAAACATAGATGTTTGCACAGAGATGTGAATCCTTGGTGACTTTAAACTGCATTTCCTTCAGACAAAGACCTAGTAGGGGCAATTTCATCTTGTCAGTTAAACTGATGAAAATCTATGATGAATCTTCAACACTAAGCCGGCCTATAATTTAACCTGAAAATGCTGAAAGTTGTAGTTTACAGTAGTAATAGATGAACCTGATATTCAGGGCATTAACAGAGATTTTTCTTTATTGGTTATTTTTTAGCTTGAGCTTATGCTCAGTAAAACATGCTGTCAAATCTGACTAATGACACTGATGTTTATAATTTATAATGCAGAAGGATAGAAACAGAAAAGATAAAATATTGCATTTAGTTAGTGATATTAAATGGTCAGTAGCTGATTATTGCAATAATCATTCTTCAGATAACTCCTACCAGTGAATTAGGGTGTTTGATAACAGACTCCTCAACCTCCTGGGGGAGTGTCCCACCCATTAGAGATAGAAAATACACTGAGAAAGTGACAGCTCTAAGTTTCCCTTGGCCCTTGTGTAGAACAGCACTTGCTCTGGGTACTGAGATATTAGTACTTACCAGAGCAGCAGGTGAGATTTTGACATGATAAGACTTGGTTTCAGAAACCCAGCTGTGCCTGAAAAGGGAATTTGGCAACTGTGTTTACGGCCCTGAGTCTTGTCCTTTTTGCCTGAAGGAAAGACCTAAATAGATCTGGGAAGGGAGGTACTGAAGGCAGCTGGCAGATATTTTGAGAAGCAGAGCATCCTAACTGTTGGATGTGAGCCCTTCGAGTCCTTGCTTGATTTGGGTCATAATTCATCTCCTCCTGCTATAAGACATAATTTCAGAGGGGAGAAAAGCTACTATGTCTGCATATAGAGCCTGTGGGTTTCTTTAAT
This sequence comes from Chloebia gouldiae, assembly GCA_003676055.1. Lineage (NCBI taxonomy): Eukaryota > Metazoa > Chordata > Aves > Passeriformes > Passeridae > Chloebia > Chloebia gouldiae. The sequence goes on from QUSF01000005.1 coordinate 23,502,017, forward strand.
CTTAGGAGCTACTAAGTTTTGGGGCCTTGTAGCAAGCTGTTCATTAAATACTTGCAAATTTGAGTTCTTTTTTCCCCCATCTCTGATATTCAATTTGCTGACAGGTGGAAACAGAAATGTTAAGAGATGTAACTGCTTAGAAGCCCTTTAGGGTTCCTGCTAGCTGTGGGGATGTGGGTAGTGGGTTCTGCTGCCATGGCATGGCAGATCCCTGCCCATTTTTAGACTCAGCAGGGTTTGGAATTAGATAGTTAAGGAGTCTTTTGCTCCTAAGGGCTAATATTGCTATATCTGCCTTCCCCTGGGGAAGAAATGCTGCCTGGTGTGGGTGAAGAGAAAATTGAGCAAAATATGGATGCCTTGGTCAGAGAACAGTGATTAGTTCCTCATTAAAGAGACAGAGAGAGAGACACACTGTAACTATAGTAACCACTGCATATATGATCCTCTACCCACCTCATTGTAACCCACATGGTTACAACAAAGATTTCAAGCTATTGTTACTAGTTTGTACAGCCATTCCTCCCACTGAAGAGTCACATAATAAATGCTTTTCAAATATGCATATATACATAAAAATACATGTATTTTTATATTCTCACATGTACACAGACTCAGGGAAACTGAGTTTCCTTATGATTAGCTAAACAGATGGATAAAACCATTAGTATAAATGCCTATCAGTGGTATTTGCAATATTTTTTTCTTGCTGACTAATGGAAAAGAAATGCCATAATGACTCAGAAACCATGTCATCATTTAAGAATAATTGTATCTGTGCATATATTTATATGCTCTGAGCTATTACATGTTTAATTTCAACTGCTTTTTTCTAATAAAATACTATTAACATTTAAAATTTGAGTTAATGAAGTATGTCTCAGAAATCCTGCTGCTGATATCAAAGCATGTTTCTGATCTCTCTCAAGCTGACAAGCCATTAGCCTGTTTCACTGCACTCTGCACCTAACTGCATTAATGCATAATACTGCTCACCTACTTGGAATAAAATGACTAACATTTAGCCTACTGATATGATCAAGCATAAATTTGAAGAAGGCAAATTGCTGGCAAATGTTCTCCCTTTAAAGGAGGTTATGGCAAGGTTTACAATGTTCATCCTCCTCTATCTGGCCAAAATATCCTGTTCTGTACTAAAATTAAAGGGCAAATATGAGTTAAACCTAATGCCTTAACAGCTATTTCCAAATCCTGTATTTTATGGACTTTTAGCTAGAAATTCTAAGAGCTTCCAGTCAGCAGAACTGAACATCTTGCTTTGGTTTGAAACTGATATTGCCAAATAGCAAGTCCTTCCATTTATTTCTGATAATGAAACCACTTAGCAGTAACAGTTCTATCAGCATTAGGGGGACGAAATTTAAATCTAAGCCAACCAAGAAAGTCTTTGCTCATGTGAGGGGGTACTATAGCAACTGAAATGCCAAAGACAATCAAATACATTTCTAAACTATTTATTTTTACAACAGAGGAGTCCAGCCTCCTAGTGTTACAATCATAAGTATACTTCCAGTCACTGAAATGTGGGGGGTTTTATGGATTACAAGACCTATTCTGATGGCTGTTTTTTAACTTTTAGACTGGTTAACTGAAAAGTGTTCATTTTTTACTGTTCTCAAACAAACTCCTGCATGTTGTCTGCCTGCCTTTATCTTTTACAGTGAAAAAAAATCCTTTCACCTCAGTGAAGTATCTCCATTAGCCTTAATACCAAGGCATAATTTCACTGAAGTGTGAGCTCCACTGAAATTTCTTCTGTTCCCAATAAAGTACAGATTTCCTTCTTGAAGAAAAATCAGGCTTTTCATGGCCAGGACCTTCCTGACACAGTTCCTGGGCATGGGTTGCAACTCGCCTTTTGTAGCTATAGGGCCATGCAGTGAGTTATCCTGGCTCTCACAGCAAGCACTGGCCACAGTGACTCCTGGGACATTCACTTTGCTCTTCTTGCATGTCTCCTGATGTGATAGCATGTGGAGGCTGAAGTTTCTGAGTTATCCAGAATGTTCAGCATATCCAGACATTTGCAGACCTTAGTAGATAACTGATACAGTTATCACGAAAAACCTGTATGTGTGAAATCTGCCTCATCACCAGGGCTCTGTTAGGTTTAGACTAAGGTGCTTTTGGTTTCCTAGAGTTTCCTCCTGGTCACATTGAATAACTTCTTCCCCAGAGATGCTTCTTGCCTAGGTGTGCAAGAAACAGCAGCAACTCTGAGCAGGAGGGTGCTGACAGGTGGAAAAAAAAAGGAGCCCTGTATTATCTGTCTTTAAAAGCTACTTCAGAAAAGGTTGTGAAAGAATGTATGTGGCCTGTAATTCTTGTCAGAGTATGCCAGAAACAACCAAAGAAGCTCTCAAGATGTATTACCTTAGGTTCTTGCTGCCAGTAACATAGAAAAAAGGAATTTGTGACACAGTTCTAATTTGTTGTTTAGAATACAGTTAATTTTAAACCTGTCAAAATTAAAACAAACTTACAAACCCATCGCATGTTTCTATTATATTTGAAGCACAGGATGTCAGCCTGGGCATCATGGGAGAGATTTAAAGTTTTTGTCATTCTATAAATGTAGTGGTATTTTCAAATGTACCATGATGTACTAGCAGGTGCACCTTTTTCTCTTTTACCTTTGAAATGGAATAATACTTTCTGGGATATTTCAAAACACAGAACAGGCATTCCTTAATTTCTGCAATACTTTTTGTAATTATTGATATTTTCTTTTTCATTCTGCATGAATTTTCTCATTTGTTTCTTCTCCTTTCAGATCAGTCAACAGACAAGTAAATACCTAGAATGTCTTTTTGCCTTTGCATATGAAGTAGTAGGGTGAAATACCTTTTCTCTGCAATATTGTGGCAGGTCTTTAATATGCATATCCCACCTGATGTCAAAAACTGTTTTATATTTGTGCAACTTCAGTCTCTGAAACAGGGAAGCAGAGTAGTGTTCATTATGATTATGTGCATGTACAAAATGAACACTTGGAGCAAAGCTATGGGATCAGCTAGTTGAGCCTGGCATTTAGTTACATCTCTAGAGCTGAATTACACTATTTTTTTCCTTTAAAGATGAAAATCTGCTGAATTTCAAACCTAGTTTTATTGTCTGTATTCCACAATGTAATTAGACTTAAAGATCGTAATATAACTTTTCCTGCCATTTGCAGGGAATGATCAGGCAAGGAATAGAAAAATCATGCAGATGAAGAAATGCTTTGAGATTGATGTTAGCAGCAGAATTGTTTTTTTGATCATGGGTTGGTTTTTATGTCACTGAGCCTCCTGGGAATATATGGGCTCCACCTGTCTCAAAGTGGTAAAAGAAACTTAAATTAAGGGTTAGCAGGGCTTGTGGAGAGAGCTTTAAACTAGATTTGAATTAGGCTGGACAAAAGGAGTCTCAGGGAGGAACCTTATCATTCTCTATGACTGTCTGAAAAGAGGAGGTGGTGAGGTGGGGGTTGGTCTTCTCTACCAGGTAGCAAGTGACAGGATGAGAGCAAATGGCCTCAAGATGTGACCAGGAGTGATTTGGGTTAGGCATTAGGAAATTTTTTTTCATGGAATTTTTTTTTCTTTTTTTTTTCCATGCTACAAAGCATTGGAATAGCCTGCCCAGGAAAGTGCTGCAGTCCTGTAAGTATTAAAAAAATGTGTGGGTATGGCACTTGAGGATATTAGTTCCAAACATGGTGGTGTTATTAGGCTCATGGGCTTGATGATCTTAAGGTCTTTCCCAACCTTGTTGATTATACGATTCTATAGTTCTAACGTATTAATTACATCAAATTATCTTCAGAAATAAAGTTGTTAAGTTTTGTTTCCCAGTCCCTTGAATTTACTTTTTTTTTGTTTTATTTTGTTTTGGTATTTTATTTTATTATAGTGAATGTGGCTTTGTTTGGGTCTTTTGTTTGTTTTGTTTGTTGCAGCTAGTCATGGTCACCAGTTACATGTTTTCACTGCATACTCTTCTGTTCATTGTCAGACTAAACATAGGGTCTGCTTGCTGAGATAGGTACAAGCTATGAGCTTGCCCTTGGTCCTGGTGCAGTCAGCCTCTCGAGCTAAAAACACTCAGTATAAACTTAACTCTATGATTTACAGAGTGACAAAGTTCAGTGAAACAATTCTCACTGCTGTGTACAACATCTTGATACCTGTAAATGTTCGGCTGGAGGAGCATTCAGAAAGTGGATGGGTGAATGAAATGATGGATTGACTGGAAACAGGCACAGAAATCATCCACAAACTGAGTGAAGAACACTGTGCTGACTGGATGAATTCTGATTGGCACCTGAACACCAGTGGGAAGGGGGTGGTTTGACATTGGTGCCCTACAAACCAAACTTAAATGCTGGAGATTCCACCTCTGACCTCTCTAAAGAAAAGTAAGTTTGGAAAGGCATTCGTTATTTTAAAATTTAAGAGTATTTTAAACCATCTACATAGCGCCACCGTATTTCTGAGAGGTAAACAATCTCTGAGTAGTGCAAAACCTGCACTATCGACTGCCATTTTTGTAGAGGATTATTCATGTGCAGAGACAATGCTGCCTTTTGGGAGGTGCATTGTATTTGGTTCAGGTCAATAACCACTACAAGTAATTAGTTTTGGTAGCTTATGTTAAACAAACTGGTTGTCTCAATTTCTGAAGTATATGTGGCACAATAAAACAGAAAATAGGAAACTAATGCTTTTTATAGTAGTAACTTAAAACCTTGATCCAGGTTTCCTTAGCTTAAACACTTCATTCAGCAGGATGTATAAAGAAGATGTGTCCTTAGTTTCACTTGAGCCGAACACAATTCAGCCTCTAGTCCTTTATTTCTTTTCACCTCCAATCTCTTCTTTCAATACTCTTTCAAAAAGCAGTTAGTCAACTCTTACTCTAAAACAACCATCATATTCAGATGGGAACAAAAACCTAATAGTGTCTTGTGTTTAAAATACTGTTCAGGAGTCACATTTACATTTACCTCTAGTATTAAACTGTCTAGGTCTTGAGGTGAATCTTGGCAATATCTCATTACCCAAGTTACAATATTTCTTCAGATCTGTTGTCAAGCATATTTTATGCTAATTTGGGATTCTTAGTGATTATTCTTCAACTCAGAACATCTTGTTGTTGCTTTGCTTTTCTTATGCTTCAATATGATCAGAGAACTTCAGCAGCTATGAAATACTCCAATTTTGGTCAGAGCCCTGGAAGCTATTTCCAGCCTCAGATGATATTTCTGGTCCATTTACCCCACTGGGGTGTCCTGTTTGCCATGGCTGCAGTTGGGCTGTATTTCATGACTGCAAGTGACCTCTGCCACACTGGCCACTTTGGCAAGTGGGAGGTAGCACCCTTCACGAGGCAGACACCCAAATGCTGAGCTGTGCATCTCCACAATGCTTTCAGTATCAGCTCTTTCCTCTCCCTGCCCAAAAAGTGGCAGAACTTTCCGGCACTCCCAGCATTTTCAGCCAGACATGAAAAAAGGGTACAGATCTCAAAGACATGAAATTGGTCCTAGTTTTGTAGGTGGCTGGTGAGAGGGCAGAGATTTAGTTTTCTCTCTGACAGAAAGTCTGGGCCTTCCTGGCTTCTATCTTCTCTTTGGTTCACTTATCACCCAACCCAGTACAATGTGGGATAGAAATCATACAAACATGGGCTGCTTCTTTCTCCATATGCAGAAGAATGGATTTAATGAGTCTTTTCTGCTCCGAAATTATTTGTTCTCCATGTGTAACTTTTTGTATTAAACTAGTAACTTCTGGGCAAGGTCTAACCCAGAGTGATTTTCTGATAACTTTTTTTCTGAAGTCATGGAAATGTTCAGCCTAGATTGGCATAACAGTGAACAACTGCTAGTAACAATGAAGCAGCATCACAGGGACCCTTGAAAAATATGGATTGCACAGCATGAAATCAGAATATACTAGGAGAACAGAACACATTCACATCTGAAAGAGGCTAAAATGGGACAAAAATTGACTTTAAATAGAAAATATGAAGACTCAGAACTGGGATGGGCCTATTTTAGAGGAGAAAATAAAACGAAGAAGTTTCATGTGAGGCACTATAAAGGTGGCAGAGGTTTATTGAAAGATTCTCTTGGATTTTAGTAGTGTAACTACTGAGGCTGCAGGCCATGAGGCTGCAGTAATGACAGAAAATTTGAAAATATACAGCAAAATTCACAGATGCACCATTCTTAATTGAGTAGCAGTAAATGTTGCCCTAACCAAAGTAGAAGCATATGTACTGTTTACCTGCATATACTCTGAACAAAAATTACTTATATATATTTTACATATTTTTGTCATAAATATACCTTTATAACAAAGTGGAAGACAAAGTGGAAGAATAGTAAAATCTTATATAACAGGGTAAACTATAAATGAACAACTGGAATATGACAAAAATCTATATAAAATATAGTATGAAAGGCAACATTCCTGTATGTTTGAGATCAGCTTTATTAACATTAAAATTTTCATGTTGTAAGAGATGTACTAATAGAAAATAGTCATGATGAGAAGAAGAAAATCTAGAAGGTCTATTTATTATTTTAAAACTAATTTAATAATATGAAATAAGAATGCAAAACCTATGCAACAGTTCAGTGTGAATCATTGTAGCCTTTTGGACAGTAACAGATTAATGACAGTGCACAGTAACATTATATCTTAACATTAGCCCTACTATACTCTGTTTAAAATGTTTATAAATTAGATAATAAAGGTACTTGAGCATAAAATATTCAAAGGTTAAAGTAAAGGCAGGTCCTGCATTCCAAGATGCTTCCAAATACTGTTTTTCCAGGTGGGATTCCTGGCAATATCAGTAACACAAAATCAGCCTAAGCTTTAAGGCATGTAACAGTGAACTTTTACAACAGGAATGAGTAGTGCAATAGTTATAGTTTGCAAAAAATAATATATGTGTGTATGAAAAGCAAATAATTTTACAGACTAAGTGATTAAATTGTAAAAAAAATCCCAACTTGTAAGAATTTGTATGGAGGGATAAATGAACTTGTTCAGATAAATGCTAAACATGTTTTAGTGGAGTTTTACATAAATAACTACTTTAAATTATCTGATGCTTTTAAGTGGAAATGTATGTGTTAAAGAAAGCCAGGAGGTGCCTTGGATACCTGCGAGTGCTGTAGTCTCTTACCTTTGTGTACACTGTCATGACATATTATAAGAAGCATGAATTGCATTCAAACAAAGTTTATTTCATTCCTTTGTTTACAGCTGGCTCAGGATCCTCTTTCTCTATGGAAATACAGGCATACTAATCCTATTTAATTCCCCTGAATGCTGCTAAAATGGTCACAATTTTTCTTTATATAATTGCACCATAGTACAGGTTAAATCTGTTTAACTAAATCACTTCAATTCATAGTAATACCCCCATTTAAAGTGATAATAGAGGATAATAATACTTCCTAATCACAACTTCATAATCACAGTCATAATTTTTAAACTTTCAAAGTAAGTGTGGTCAGTAATGCAGTGATGAAGCACAGTATTGTTTCCCATCATCTACAGCTGCAAATCCTACCTACAACTGATGCCTATGACTAGACTGCTGCTGCGTCCACACCTGGTGGAAACAGCTTCTCACAACAGATTTCTGCTTCCACAGCCCTTAAACATTCAGCATACCATGCATTCATATCACCTTCATTTGTGTTTGTTAGAGTAGCAAATGGCTAATTCTTATCTGATTTAAAGCATGACCCATACAGTGAGCCATGGCAGGAGTGGCAAGTATTTCCAGTAGAAGAGAAATTAATATATTAGTGCTTCAGAATTTTACTGTTATTTACTTGAGGAAAGTAGAAGTCCTACCAAAATTCTAAATAAGAAGCAACACTAAAAAAACAATGGTTAAATGGTGCTCGCAGTTCTTGTTTTGACATGTTCTGTATTCCACATCCTTGTACAAGCAACAGGTTTAGATGGCCTTAAAAAGATTATCTAGAAAGCATCACTGATTTTCTCTTTTGCATATGGTCACTGTCTAGTACTGCAACAGTTATAGGACCTGAGAAATGTGTATTTGTTAATGACAGCTTAATGAGCTACTCTCTCAGAAAATGAATTAGTCAGTCTCTGGGTTACAGTCATTATTTTTTTAAAAAAGAAGCCCATCGATAAATCTTCTTCGTGGTGTTTCTCTGGGTAGATATTAGATGATGATGTCAGATTCAGTGTTGCACTCTTTTGCTAATGATTGCACTGGATCAAGTAGGACACTAACAATTACAGACTTGTCAGAAGCAAGAAAGTAAGTAACTGAATCAATGCTTGAACTGTAATTAAAAAGAGCCCTGTAGCTAACAAGAAAATCGTGATAAACGAAGCAAGAAATTGCTTGTTATCTGTTGTGTCAACTACTCTTTGACATTAATATTTTTCGAATAAAAGAGTCATGAAAGTCTTCTGTCCTGTTTACAGTTGCAAAACTTAAGAGCCATTATCTTTATGAGCAAGGCTGAGGCTTGGAATGGGCAAACTGACTGGGGGAAAAAATGATAGCTTTTAATTATGCTTATCTGTCTCTGATCAAAATAAAGTCATCTTTCACTGCTAATCTATTAATGACTTGGCCTTTACCTGCTTCCCAGTAGCTTATGATTTCTTCTGTTGCAATCTGACCAGCAAGTAATTATGCAGGTTAGTACTGTGCATTGCTTTAAATCTTTACTTAATATGTTTTAGCTTAAAAATAGGTTTTAGCTGGGAGCTGTTCCTCTCTTAATAAAGCAAGTTTTTGATAACTACAGACTACTCAGGTTGAAACTTTTGCTTACATTTGTCTTTTTGATGTCTTATGGAAGCTAATCAAGAAACTATAGTCCTAGTAATTCTTAGTTTGATTGTTAGGTGGTGTACTTGAATTATACCATGGCTATATGATGAAATTCATCTCAGTAATATGTTGAATAATGCAGCTCTGGACCTTAGGCTAGTTGGTATTGCCAGCAGTGAGCTATAGAGATGAGCTATAGAGATGAGTGAATGTTCACTCAGGCTTTGTGAAAACAAGGATGCTTCAGCTGTGAGCTCTGACTGAAAAAAACACTGGGGTGATTTTTAGGCTTGCTGTGTCAGCAGCCTACTTATGGTGCCATGTCCCCTATCCTTAACAACATCAACTGCTTAATGCCAGTCCCTGTGCCTCCTGCTCTGCCCTGGCCAGGCCTGAGCCCAGGACCTGCCCCAAGCCCATGGACCACTGTGGGTGTGCTTCCCTCCTGCCATCCATCGAGGGCAGTGATGATATCCAGCTGCCCAGGCTGGGCACTTTGAAAGCACTCTGCTCCTGTCTGCAGACTTCTCTTGCCATTTGGTTTGGTGTGCTGAACTAGTCCTCTTATCTCAGAGCTCCTTTCAAGTGAATGGTATTCCTGCACAAGGTAGCTCCAAAATCTCTGCAAGTCTCTCTCGTGTACGTGTGTGTGTTCAGTATGCTTAACTGAATACAATATTTTACCTTATTAGGAGTGAGCCTTGATCTATAATCAGACAGCAAAAATCTGTGTGGTCTTGATGTTACAATTTTCTGACAAAACCAACAGAAACATATTTTCATCTCATTTGTTCTTTGCTGAAAGCATTTAAGTACATTTTATCTGAAAATATTCTAGTGTATAGCTACCAAGACAATCAATTGCCACGAGAAAGCTCTTAGATATGAGTGAATAGTGACTAGAGGCACTGATGAGCTTTTAATTATTTATTTTGTAAGTAATAGGTTTACTTGTAAAAGAGGTAAGCGTAACATAGCATTTATTATAAACCTCAAGGCACTATTAATAAGGCAAATTTCCTGAATGGACTTAGATATAAAGATTTTTATTCATCTATTGGTTTTATAGATATGACCAAATAAATGATGATAAATGCATCAGAATCTCTATGTTTAGCTTAGATTACTTGTATCATCATACTTACAGAGATTCCTAGTGATGAATGATGCATATAGCATAATGCATCCCTAAGCACAATTTTTTTAGCACAGCTCTCTGCAATGATCTTGCTGAGAAAGGATGTAAAAAAAATTTTAAAACTATTTAAGAAGATGATCTCTGCCACTATTAACTCGCCTGGCAAGACATCTTCATTATCAAATTTGCATTAAAAAAAGTTGAAGCTGTTATTTCTTGCTGGACTTCCTTTCTCCTCTGGAATTCCTCTGGAAATTTACACGAGAAATTCCTGAGAAGCTGCAGTAACAATATTCTGCTGCCACCCTATAATTCCTGTTAGTCTTTAATACACTTTAGAGTTTTGTAAAGTAAATGGCATGTGTTGTTACTGATTTAGTTCATCCCTCTACCCTGGCTGACAGTTTCCTACTTTTCTCCTTTCTCTTCTTGAAAAAAAAAAAAATCTGCTGAGTGAAACATTTAGAGGATATGGAAAAATATCTGCCTAGAAATAAAGAGGACATGATTTTTAGTGTTGTGTTTTGAATGATCATTTGACCATAGCTGATGCATACCTGTGCTGGGAAGAGATACCAGTCAGCAGAAAAACTCATATGAAAAGTCAGTAGCTTAAATTTGAAACTGAGCAAAATTTAAATTTGAAATTAAATCAGTGAGGCCATTTGTGGCCCAATGGTTGCAGTTTGAAAAGATAATACAGTCTTCACAGCAATTACAAGGTGACATACAGTGGCCTATTTATGCTACTGTATGTCACTACAGAGACTTAAAATATTCTGAGTGTGAAATTCTATTGAAATTAAGAAATAATACTAAGGGTCCTGAATTGAACACTTAAGGTTGTTTTATGCTGTGCTTGTGCTGTTTCATGGATAAACAGATGCTCAAATTATGCTATATTTTGGCAAATAACAATTCCTGAACTCTTTCAAAATAGAGCAATCTATAAAATAAAACCATTTCTGTCATAATTGTGCTTTGTTTTCCTTAAACATTTTGACAGTTCAATTTATCTCCTAAGTACCAATGTCCAAGAAAAAAAAATTGTTTGTTAATCTCTTTAGTTCTGGGGTTTAATGTGATGTTAATAATCATGCCCACAACTTGCATAGATTTAGCAAAGGCATGAATCACAGCACAATTATATCTCAGTGAATTGAGGAATTTGTAAGCAAGCCAAAGCACTTAGCAGTTCCTGCTGTAAAAGTAGTGTAAGAATATGGTACAGTGTTTCCAGATGCAGATCTATTACAAGCTGCAGCAAGAAAAGTCAAGGGGAAAATTTCATAATTTTGTGTGAAAGAAAAGAAGAAGCTCTTCATGTTAGGGTGATCTTAGTAGCCACAAAATAGTTTCAATTGAGGCAAGAACAATAGAAGTGTAATTATTAAATACAGAAACCCAGGCAATTCTAATCTAAAACTACCTTGTAGTGATGCACATTTGAAGGGTGCTTTATGCAGATTGCAAAATAATTATTGTTTGCCCTATCTCACTATTGCCTAGCTTTTTATTGCTGAAAGATTTACTGCCTTCAAAGGCAGTGTCCTGGGAGCTTGTCCAGGCTTCTGAACCACTGGAGGGAGAGGGAAAGGCCTGGCAGAGGAGGGTGGGGAGATGCTGTTATACCCTTTATTTTTCCTACAGAAAGGTAACTTACAGGAAACAAAGTCTAAGGGCCTGGAGAGGCTGATGAGTTTGGCACAGCTGAAATAACTTGGCCAGTGCTTTACAACTAAATGATGAGGTCCCCTTTGGCTTACCAGGAATGGGAGTTTGCCCTGTGCCTCAGTTGCCATGGAAGGGGTCTGTGTCTCTGGCCTCCAGAGTAAAGTCAGGAAATTCTGATATATCAAATTCTTCTGGCCCAAGAAGTACCAATTATGCATAAATAGTTCCTGACAGATGTTTGAGTGATGTGGTCTCAAAAACTGCTAGTGATGGAGATTTCTCTATTTCTAGGAAGACTACCTTAGGAAAACTATCACAATGTTAAGGGCTAGAAATACATCTCTTTCGATCTCTAGACCAAATCCCCCAGGTGCAGTATAAGTCTGTTCTTCCTTGAACTTCCTGCAATGGGCACAGAAATAGATTGATCTACTCTCCCTACAAGATGATTTTGCATAGCAGAAGGATGCTCAGTCTCCCTCTAGCTTTTTTCTCTTCAAACTAAGTAGCTGCAATTAATTCAGTTTTTTCAAATTCCCTATAGGATATTTTGTAACCCCCTGATTATTGTTCTTGTCTTCCTCTAGGTTCTCTCCAGCTGCTCCATGGATTTCTTGAAACTGATACTCTGTGGGAAGCAGCAGTGCTGAACAGGACATTTTGGATGCCTTGCCTACATATATGCACCAGGACACAAAGACAGCTTTTAGATTGATGTTGTTTGGTACTTAATTACCAGGTCAATAGACTTTTTTCTTGTGTTTGGGCAGGTAATCCCATCTAAGAACAAATAGAAAGTACTTCCCCGCCCAAAAAAATTAATAATTTCAAAAATTTCTCAAGATTGATTTTGAATTTCAAGAATTGATTAAAAATGTCACCCAAACTTCAGTGGAATCAAGAAGAAAAATGTCAGTCTGCACATACCTGCGCAGCCTTCCTGTATGTTTACAGATCAAGTCTGTAACTCTACAGAACTGACATATCCATACCATAATTATGGGCAGTGAAAGCAATAACTGTACCACTGCTAACCAACTTTATAATGAAAGCATTTAGGTTAGGAAAGAACTTTAAGATCATTAAGCAAACCTAACCTAAATCCTGTACAGTTTGCTGTTTTATTATATTCTGTTATTAAAGGGGTATTAATATAAAGGGCATCTTCTGACTAATCTTCTAACTGTTGAACTGCACAGAGAAACCAGATGTGGTCAAAATATTTAGAATACTTCTTAAGCAGATTTGAATGTTCTGAACCAAACTGTGTCATCTTTTTCATACAAATCTTCATCTGTATGTTAGTAAAGTACCTTCTAACAGGATAGATATGACCTTTTTTTCTTGCTCTTGTCTCTGGACTATTATTTTACTTTGAATATTTGATAAAACATACTGCAGAGCCATATTTTACCTGTCACTTTCTCTTTGTGAATGTTCTTTCATTACTTCCTTGAGTTTCCTGCTCTGTTTACTCCTGTCTCTATAATTCATTCCAGTCTTTTTGATAGTCTTTCAAATTTTAGGAAGCATCAGCATATTTTTCTCTCTTTTCTTCAGTGACAGTTTGTCTTCAGCTGAAGTCAGATGATGTCTCTTCATTGCTGGTAATATTTCTGTTACATGAATTTCTCTTGTCACTATTTCTTAGCAGGTAGGCCACTGCTAGGAGCACTGTAATAAACTGCCACCATGAGGCATTAGCTAAGTCATAATGCAATAATCTGATATTGGAAATAATATTCATTGCACAATGAATCAGAGATATCTAGAGGCTTTTCTAAGACTGTAAGTCATATTCCATATGCATTGTGGTTTGTTGAGCTGTGTACAATGAAAAACAGAATCATTCTTTAATAGGGTTAGGGTAACTGTGGATTATTTTCTTTTTTTCTGTTAAGTTAAGATGGCATCAGTATTTTTCCTTCCTTTGTTGCCTAAGAGCTTTCTGGTAGTGGAGCTTCTGTGTGTATTTAAGTTAGCAGAAATATTTACCCTCTTCTCACCTATGCTATGTGCACTACACGTAAAAGAAGCAAATAAAAATTTCGAGGAGTAGAATGGTTGCAGCAGTAACTTGGAATTGCCTAAGGACAAATAAATTGGGCTTTAGTACCTCGGGCCACTTTGTAAAAAGACTTCTTAATTTTCAGAATTCATAGCTCAGCAGAATATCTCTACTGCTTAGGCACATCTTAGCAGTGTAGGTAGTACATACAGTGTAGATGGTACCTACATACAACTAAATACAGTTGTAAAGGATGAGTCTTCCAGAACCTTCTCTTTCTGTTGTGCCCTGAGCAGCCTTGCAGCTGATGTGGCTGAGCAGCTGGGTACCAACCATACTCTGAAACTTCTGTAAGATCCTCATGTCACTCCACCTCTCCACCTCCAACAAAAGCACCCTCACAGACATGAACTCTAAGCACCCAAGGACTTACATAGATCAATAAAAGCCTTGAGTCCTATGGAAGGACCTGCCATATTAGCTGGTTTATCCAGTAGTTTTTTTCTGTGGACATCCGGTGCTTATTTTAATTGCAATTCAAAAGGTAAGGGGGTGGGAAACAGGCAGAAGTACCTTCCTGGCTCTGTAGGGCTCCTGAAAGAATAACTCTGAGACATGTGACTTGCCAGTGTTGAACATTTTCTTAACTCTCAGTTCTAGTTGTTATGACACATTCAACACTTCTATTCAGTCTTCCAGGCAAAGCACGCAAAAAAATCATGTTGGGTGATCTATATATTTTAGAGCAAATAGCATCTAAATTGGATACTAGAGTGAATAGACTCTGGTTTGTTGGCAGCGCATTATCTTTTTCCTAATATGTAATGTCTGATTTGCTAACAAAACTGAAAGAAAGGCAGCAATTGTAATTAAATAAAATAGGTATGAATGGCATAAAATAGAAGTGCAATACAAATATGTAAAGCAGAAATATTTGTTATTGTTTTTGTTCTTTTAATTCTTCCCAAAGATGTCATAACCTGTCAGACTGTGGCCATTTGTCTGATTTGAAAATCTTTCCTTTCAATAAAAAGTGAAATGTTTCCATGGAGATCAGCCAGAGATAGCCAAATGACGAACTTCTTGGCTGTACTTTCGCTTTGGTTTCTATGGTTTCCAGACAAGGAGGGGGTAACGTGAAGTCACTGAGTCTTTCTTTCTTTTCTTTCTTGTTCTTTCTTTCCTTCTTTCTTTCCTTCCCTTCCTCCCTCCCTCTCTTTCCTCTTCTTTTTTTCTCTCTTTCTTTCTTTTTCTTTCTCTCTCTCTCTTTTTCTCTCTCCCTACCTTATATTTTTGCAGGTTAAAGGTTATCATAAAACTAGTTGTGTGGGCCCACAACAAGCAAGGGTAATTTGTTGTCTTCTTGGTCTTTGAAAAGCCTTACATAGGTCAATTGTACGGTTTTACATTTGCCCTCATTCTAAGATAAAGAAATAAAGAAAAAGTGATAAGACTTTCTGAGCAAAGTTATAGGGAAATAAGTTCATAATGACTACATTTACCTCGACTGCACACAATGAGAAAATGGTAACAGGACTGACACTGCACACTTCTTTTTAAAGGATACAAAAACTTACAATGAAATACTGCATCTTGGAAATGTCTCAAGGCCTTCAGAATAAGAAATGCTGCAGGTCTCACCAGCAATACTAAACAGAATGGAGAAATGTAGATATTAGAGTAGTAAGCAGGGTAGCTAATGGATTTCTATACAGTGTGAAGAGAACTCCATAAAGCAAAAGAAAACAGTCACCTTGACATCTAAACTCTCATCTTTCCTCTCACTCTGCGCAATAAAATTGTTTTCTTAAAAAAGTATCACATGGTTGTTTGGAACTGGTAAATACATCCTTTCCATGCTACTTCAGAGAATGTTACAAAGCACACATTCCTTCCTCATAGGTCCAAACAGTATTTTCCTCTCCATCCTGTTTCACTGCTTCTGCCTTTCCCAAGTATGGTAACACAAACTTTTTTCCATTCTTCTCAGTGTTTTTGAGGGCTAATTCAATTCTCTCCTACCAACTCTGCCATGTTTCTGAGAAAGCAGCTGCTGTCTATTGCCTCCAATTGCACCATTCTTTTTCTGGCTCCCTTGCCGAAACAAATTTTTGACGTTGCAGAAAGAGTCTTAAGTAAGAATGAAGAAAACAAGATGTGATGCTATTGCTATTTGGAATTATCTGAAGTGAGGCCTGAATGAAGCTTGATGACTTACAAAGGCTCTTATATCTGCCCAGTATGTAACACTTCAAATTTAACTGTTCATGCTGTCACCAGACAAGAAACTGATGAAAAATTAAGTATATCACCCAACCGGCTATGATGCTTAAACCTATTCTTTTCAAAAAAACAAACAAACAAGAAAGAGTAAAGAGTAGGAACTAGTTTAACAATTCAGGCTATCCCTTCCCATTGAAAAGCCGAGTTAAAGAATTGAAAAGCTGGCCATGATCCAACAACCCTGGTTCTAAATTAAAAAAAAAAAAGGTAAAAACCCCCTAGATAACAAACATAGGGCACAATACATATTGAAAATAAGATCACAGAATATTATTCAGACATAAATTCTCTTATTTCTAAAAGCTTTGAAAAGTATTTGAAATCTCTGCAGAAAACAGATGGTTGGTGGTAGCAGAATTAGAGCAAGAGACCAGAGGGCATCACCAGCCTGACCCACAGTAAATTAGTGAGGGGACTACAATACCTTAAACATGCACAGCAATGGAAGGTGGCAGGTGCTGCTGTTTGCCCTCCAATTGATTCCTGGTCACAGCATTCACTGTTCTGCTGGTGAAAGGAGATGAAGAGATGGGAATAAGCCTTGTAAAAATGACACAGGGAAGGGTCATCCCTTCCACTTACAGCAGTCTCTCCTTAAATTGTCATGTATGACTACAAGACTGCAAACACCTGCAAGAAGATGAAACAAGCAGTGGGAATCTGGTACAATTGTTATCTTAAATAGCCTGAGGTGAGATGCAGTTAGCAGAAGCATTACTGGGGAATATACTGAAATTGGTCTGTGTGCTATGAGATCTGATTAATACAAACATCTAAAATATTCATCCTTTACTTTGAGATCACTGTATGAATGGATTTTTTAGGTAATGAAATGTAATTTTTATCTTGGTTAAGTAATAAAAGACTAGTTCAGTGATGTCCTTTTGTAAAGCATGACAAAATAGCGTTTCACCTATGTAACAATTCCTAATTGTGTGCAGTACAGAGTAGAACTTCTTCCTGGCTTGCAGAATGGCATCTTAAGTCTTGTAGAAAAGATTCTCCATGACAAAAAACATTTTCCCAGAGGGTATAGACTGCATGTTGCTTTGTGGATTAGCTTTCAGTGAAGACTGTGCATTGTGTTATTCATTGCCATTCTCTGCTTTCCTTTAGTTATATAACCTGTTAAGAATGATAGATAGTTTTCAAAGTTTTTGCTTATCAAACCAGTATTAGTTGAGATGTGGTCCATGTGCCAGATGTACTTTATAGTAAAATTCCTGCCTTCTACAGTGTGATTCTGTTGCCATTGCCTGTGTGCATCTAAGAACTGTCTATCTAAGAACTAACTATCTTTGTGTCTAGGAAGGGGTCACAGAACCAAAACACTGTAGTATCAATCAGAAGCTGCTCTTATTTCACAGACTTATAGAATTGCTATGGTTGGAAAAGACCTTCAAGGTCACCTAGTCCAACTGTAAACCTAACACTGTGAAGTCCACTACAAAACTCTGTCCCTGAGTGTCACATCTATGCCTTTTAAATACTTCTAGGGACAATGATTCAACCTTTTCCCCAACCAGCCTGTTCCTTTTGGGAACGAATTCTCCCTAACAGTCAGTCTAAACCTCCCTTAGAGCAACTGGAGGCTGCTTGCTTCTCTGTCACTTTTTACCTGGGAGAAGAGACTGGCTCCCACTTGGCTACAACCTCCTTTCAAGCACTTGTAGAGAGTGATAACATCCCTGAGCCTCCCTTTCTCCAGGCTAAACACCCCCAGCTGCCTCAGCCACTACTCACAGGACTTGTGCTCCAAACCCTTCACCACCACTGCCCTTCTCTGGACTCGCTGCAGCCCCTCAATGTCTTTATTGCAGTGAGAGGCCCAGAACTGGACACAGCATTTGAGGTGCAGCATCACCAGTGCTGAGCACTGGGGGACAATCACTGCCCTGGTCCTGCTGGCCACACTATTGCTGACACAGGCCAGGGAGCCATTGGCCTTCTTGTCTTAATTGGCCCATGCTGGCTCCTGCTTTGCCACTGTCAACCAGCACCCCAAGGTCCTTTCTGCTGACAGCTTTGCAGGTCCCTGCAGCAGTTTCCCTGCTGTGACCAATCACATACCCACTGTGTGTAAAGCAATGCTTCTTTTTGACATGTGCCAGATGTGCATCCTACAACATCCATGACCTGCAAGGATGAAGAGAGGAGCTAGCTGTTCTGCCTGCTCCCCCACACCACAGTCCCATGACTGAGGCTGCCATACAGTAAGGATGTGACTGCACTTTGACTGGGTACTGGATGTGCAAATAATCGTGACAGAAGAGGGGGATGCAGCTTCCAGTGCAGCAGAAATAAATCTACGGCCACCCTCTGGCTGTAAGTGTAGGTGTCACTTCCCTCCTCTGCACATTTTTGATAAGTTGAAATAGAATTTCATACCACAAATTATCTTCAGCAATCCATGTCTCCTCAGTTATACCTTTCTGCAGTGAACTCTGTAGCTTAGAAAAGGAGAATAAATTAACAAGCACGAGGGTTTTTACCTCTGATTGCAGCCCTGGGCTATCTCCCTGTTATCAGAACTTCACAGGAAAACTGTTGGTTTTCACCCGTCTAAGGAAATATTTTCCACTTAAGCTCATGACTCTCCTTTGCCTCTTTTAATCTTGGCAGAAAGTCCTCCCCAACCTAAAGCTTAGTTAAACATGCTTGGAGATGACTGCAAGAATACTTCAGGGCTATTCTGCCATCTTAAAAATCAAGGAAAGACTCTGTGGTAAGTTTGAATATTTGGCTTTTGAATAAAAATCCTGCAACAAAAAAAAATCTTCAAGAAAACAAGCTTGATGTCATCTAGCTAAAATTTAAAGACAAAGTGATGTTAACTACATGATTTTGCTTAAAATCCCCAAAGAAATTATCAGAGAGATTGTGACCAGTGAAGTCAGAAGAGCCCATAAAAGCAGGTGGGTGAAAAAGGCTTTAATCCATGGTGAACTAGGTTTGTCTTTATGAATTCCAAACAACAAAACTTTCTGATGGAAGAGAGAAAGAGATAAAAAAAAAAAAAAAGAAAAAAACCAAAAAACAACAACAACAAAAGCTAAAAAAAGGAGGAAAAAGAGAAAAGAGTCCTTAAACCTGCGGGGAGATCTATGTGATGTGATGAAGCACTTCCAGCTTGTCCAGTACATATATTCCCCAACCTTGACTACAAAATGAAAATATTAGATCCCTCCACAAATCTAGCCATCTCTTTCCAGCTCAGCTTACCATACAACCTAACAAGCATACTATGACACTGCTGACAAGAAGCCAGAATTTAATGTAGTCTTAGCTGCCCTTGACACTCACAGCACTTTCTGCTGTGGACGTGCAGGACACTGAGACTGTAGACTTTGCATTTTAACTCAGTCAATATCTGTGCAACAAAGTGCTAATTGGTCCAGAACTTGGGAAGCCTTAAGCAGATATAATAGGTTGGCTACAGAAAAGAATAGCGAAATATTACTCTTTCTTTGTAAAATTACTTCCTAAAAGTATATAGCATGGTGCAGGAAATTAAAGGTCTTGAAGTTAATGTTCGGAGTCCTTTTAATATTGAATTTGTACAATGAAAATCAAGATTCTTAATCTGAATACTTTGAAGAAGGCACATTTTCCTCTTTTACTGCATTCATCTGCTCAGGATATTATATTGAGACATGCTTTGTGTGAAAAAAAAATATTAATGATCTGCTTTAATAGTTTTGTAGCTTAAAAATTTATGTTTATGAGCAGATATATCAAATATCGTAGTAAAATATGCCTCCCAAGCAACCCCAATACAGTGTCTCTATTTGTATGGGAGCAGCAAGGCTCAGTCATATTCATTCCCATTTCACACATCCTTCAGAGGTCACCAGATCACTTGGCCAGTTTAGATAACCTGTCCAACTCAGTGAATTTCCAACCTCTGGGATGACAAAGAGATGCTTTAATGTGAAGATTTTCACTCTGAGAGCATGAGAAATGATGAAAGGGAGGGCCAGACAGGAAAAAGGGATGTTAAGGAACAGTATGTGGTTTGGGGGGTAGTATGTGAGGTGTGAGGAAAAGTTATTTGTGATTGAAGACATATTCTGTGAATAGAAAAAGTATTATTTTGAATAGAGGAAGTGGCAAAACAGGAAGTTAAAAATTAGGTCCAGACAACAAAAGAGTCACATTGAGTGCAAAGAAGGAAAATGCAGTAGTTTTGAGACACTCCTGAAGGACTCATCTTTGCTAAGGAAAAGTTATTTTTAATACACATTCAAATTTTCATGTAATATAGGTTGCATCTTTCTTCTAAACATGCAAACTGGTCAAAATGTGTAGTGGGCTGTACCAAAGTTTCACCCCTTGCGAGTTAAAACTTGTGGTTTAATTTGGTGCAAATGGCATCCTGACCTTTGACCATTGCTTTTTCTCATTGCCATACGCCGTTTTAGGACTTCCACCCACACCAGTAAAGATCCAAGTAAGCTCAATTGAGAACTGCATTCCAGTTCCTGTTATTGACCTGTTGTAAACGTACTGCAAGCAGGTCGGGACGTTTCCTGAAGGGTCATCTCCATCGCTCTGCATTGTCACAAGCGGGCAGCGGGGCCCTCCCCGCGGAGCCGAGGCCGTGGCCCCGGTGTGCGAGGTCCGTCGGGAGGCTCGCTCCGCGCTCCCGCCGGGAGCATCCTCCGGGCGCGGCGCCGGGCACAGAAGGAGCCGCCTGCTGCCATCTATTGATAGCAGGGCGGAAGGGTCAGGAGCCCCGCGCCGCTCCCAACTTGCCGCACAGAGATAGCGAGCTGGGGCCATCCTCAGCCACTGAACAAGCAGAAAATGCTTTCAGTTTGATGCGGGGTGAGCGAGGATTCTGCATAGCCCAATCTCATCCCAGGGTCACGGCGCATGAGGGTTCAGAGCCTCAGAGAGAAGGGAGAAGGGCCTCTGGGGCTTTGCCAGAATGAATTTCACAATGAATGACAGTAAGAGTTAAAAGAACTGACACAGAGATCATAATCCTTGTAAAGCAATAATTGTTGGACAGTTTGGAAGCATGACAATCCTTTTTCTGGGCTGAACAAAAGGCAGAGGACCGTGAAGGCTCACTCTGGGAGAGCCAAGAGGAGAGCAGGACCCTGGGACAGGAAGGAGCATCCTCCTGACGGCACGTGGGGGCTGAACGGGGGATGCATAAGGATGTGTAAGGATGTGTAAGGATGTGTAAGCATGTGTAAGGATGTGTTAAGATGTGTTAGGATGTGTAAGGATGTGTTAGGATGTGTAAGGATGTGTAAGGATGTGTAAGCATGGGTAAGGATGTGTAAGCATGTGACGGGCTCTGTAGCTTCACTGACCACGGACAGCGTGCAGGGTGGCTCTGACAACTGCGAGGGAAACATGGGATCAGAGGTCTTCAATACAGGATATTCCTATCAGTGGGTGGGAAAACTGAGTCAAAAGACTCAGAATGCCTGAGCTGTGAAAGTGTGTGTTTTGCTTTTTGTGCATACACCTTTGTGGTTGTTGGTGTTTCATTCCCTGAACTGATCTCAGTTTTGTTTCCATATGGCTTTTTTTTTTTCATATAATGACTTTCATACACAGGAATATTCTGCCTGCAGCAGGTTTCTGTCATTTTCCCATACATTTCAGGGATGGCTATTCACTGTGTCTCTGGTGAGTAGAAGGAATCAAAAGATATTTATCCTTACTATCTTTGCTCATAAACACCCACTAAGAGTAAAGCACCACCAAATTCAAAGATCTTATACACACATTATATGTGACCAGCTTGCTGTTAACTTAATATGAATATGAAAATTCTAAGATTAGAAAATAATACGGAATAGATGAAAGGAAAAACTCTACCTTAAAAAATTAACCTAAAACCAGCACACTGAGGTGTACTCGAGCCAAGTATGGTTTCTGTCTTACAGAGGTTTTTAATATATATTTTCTGTTGTTAATGTAATTAAACATAATTAAAAGATCCTCAGCATCTGCAGTCTACATCTGAAAAGGTAGCATATTAATGCCATTTTCATTTTTCTCACAGGTCATAGGGGGAAAAGCAACACTGGATATTGCACAGATTATCTTTGTGTTGCATTTACTATCAAAATAGAATGCATGTAGCAAAAAATATCTCCCTCAGAAATAACCCATACTTTATTTCTAGTAAAAAATAATTAATAGATAAGAGTATTTTTGTCTGCTTCTTAGGATCATACAGCCTCAAAGGCTGTGATTTTCTCCTCAGGACACTCATAACTGCTCCACTGAACCAAGCCCGCTGCTGAAGCCAGCACTAGGTCTAGACAGAGCTGCTGATACTTGTGATGTTTATCCTGGTCTGTGAGTCAGCAGAAAAAGCACAACCTCTGAGCCAGTGTTGCTGCTCTCCCACAAATGTGTGAGTGCTCCTTGGTGAAGGTGGGAGGGTACAGTTTGCATCCCCTCAGAGATGGCCAGGCTTTGTGGCCACTTAGCCAAATGCCTCAAACCCTTTTTTGCTGGCTGTCCTTACACTTGCACATTCCCCATGCCAGCTTGTCCTGGGGAGCCTGGGCCACTCTCCTGTTCCAAGCATGCTGTGTAGGCATGGTATGTCCTCTTTACTGGGAAACACCTAGGCTGCCTCTGCTCGGATGAAATGAGCAAGGTTTTGCTGCTTCCTTTCTTGCTGGCATTCCAAGCCTAGCAGGAATAAGTTACTCTTCATGATCTGTCTCTCACTGGCCATTCACAGTGCCAGCTTTACCATCTGCCTCCCCAGTTTCATAGCTCCTTGTTCAGGTGAGTCAACCCACAAAGCATTTCACTTGGGTCCATTTGATTCAAATCAGAGAGAGCAAGCATCTACTGTACAGTAATTAAGAGAAATCAAAAATTTAAGACTGCTTTTTCATCAGTATTTTCACTTAAACTCTGCTAAGCTAATTCCCAAAGGTGAACTTTTTCTGGAAAGCACAGAGAAAGAGTGAAAGAAATTTAAAAAAAGCACAAACTTTTGAGAAAATGTTCTTTAGGGTATGTCAGTGACAACCCGAAGGGCTGGAAACCATTTTGTGGACAACAACAGAATGGGAAGGACTGAATGGGAAGGACTGAGACCTATGCAGAGGCTTTGCAAAATAAATCTCACAGGGAGAATGTTAAATTTATTTTTTCATTATGCATTTTCCCACTAAGAATCTATTCATGATCTTAAGGAGCAATGTCAAGACAATATTTAATGCTGGAATTATATGTTCTTGCTAATATCTGTATTCCCTTTAATGTTGATGAGGCTACTGAAAAAATGCTACATTCAGTTCTGAAGTCTATAATTTACAAACAAAAAAAGTATTGAAGAAGATTCAGAAAAGAAAAAGAATATGGGAGCAAGTAGAAAATAGACCTTTAAATAGTTCCTAAAGACTTTCAGTCAGTTTAACTTATCAAGGAGAAATTTAAGTGATGAAAAATATATTTATAACAGTGAGAACAAACTTTGATAGAAGATGTTCTGTATCTGAACAATCTGATGTTCAGTATCTGATCTGTGAAAAAGAAATATTTAAACTTGAAATAAATGAAGATTCTTATAAAAAGTAACCATCCGTTGCAATGGCTTGTCAGAATACAACAAGTTCCTCAGATTTAGAAAGTTTCTATTAGCGTTTGGACACTTATTTAATTATTGTGTTTGTTTCGTTTGGCTTTTATTTTTGTTTTTGCTGTTAACATTACCTATCAGCACTTTACTGACAGTCTTAATTGTTGAGCATATCTTATCAAAATGCAGTATTATTTCAAGATATCAGAAGGTCATTCTTCCCTACTGCTTTATGTTCTCTGCTGAATTTTCAGAAACACCTGATTGCCTTTGGCGCCCTCCTGTTAATTTTTATTAGACGAGGCACCATACTGCCTGACTATACAAGCATCACAGATCCTCAAGACTGGAATCTCTGAGAGCTACAGGACTAGAAATTTTATCTATGAACTAATTGAGAGTGCTTTGGATGTGAGAAGTAGTATTTGACATTCTGTGTGTTTGTGTGTGTTCAGGTTTTTCATTTGATCCTCATTAATCATTACAGTTTCCATGTAGCTCACACTCATACACTGGTTATTTCATCTTCCATAAATCCCTGAGATATGAAGGGGGTAGTCAGTGCTGTGTAACAGGCTATTCCAGATAAGAACTACTTTGTACAAGGTGAATTTTATCTGAAGTCAGTGCAGAGAGCAAGCAGAGGACAAGTCATAAAAATGTATATTCAGCGTTGTTAATGCAGGAGGTGTAACTGCTTTCACCTTAGGAGTAGGAAAGCTCTTGGGACATCTTTTGAATGTTAATTCTTATACCATCTCTTTTAGGGATCCATTTTACCTATTCATCAGAATGAAGAGGTATCTTTATTTTCCTCTCTGCAGTTGCCGCAAATGGAGCAGGAGCAGGCAGATAAAATTCAAATTTTTTTTGGAACAGAATTTTGCAAAAATGAGAGGATAAAATATTTCCTATATAACAAATTCTTGAAATCTAACCAGAAATACTCCATTTTGATTATTTAGCATTTTTAATTATTCTTTGACTTTTTCAATTACATGATCTTAAAAAAATATTTCCAAGGGTGAATTTATCCTAAATGTACAAATGGCCTTCACTCACTGTACATAATTCCAGTTTTACGTCTGATGTATTTTTTAAAAAATATTCATTTGTCAGATTATCTACTTTTCAAAACATAGATGATTCTTAAGCAGTCTTTAACTCCAGTTAAGAAGAACAACCTTTCAAAAAGTTATGGCTTATTACATCATTATATACAGCATTTTGCCAGTATATAGACAAAGTTTTGTGCAATTTTATGAAAGCTTGAAGGCTTGCTTTTTAGAATTAATATATCTGCAGATAAACTTGGAAAATAAGTGAAGACATTTGATGTTATAGCAACAAAAAAAATTTTGCTATTTCAGTAACGCAGAAGTTACACTGTTTTCATCTCTATAGCAAGTATATTTCTATGTTTAACACTTGAAATATTTTGTCTCCTTTTCAGACAAAAAGATGCATATGATAGACCTCTATGAGCTTTCAGCTCATAAGATATACCATTGGCATCACTTCTGTTTTTGTGGTTGCTGTCTGCTGAGTATACATATTTTATACAGTATACTTCCTTTATACATGCAGAGCTCCTTCTAAAACAGAAGCATGACTCAATTTTTTGATAAGTTATCTCTGTAAGTTGCTGCTACCCCTACAGGAGTGATGTGTCCTGTATAGCAAGAAGATATTCTTGTTGTATTGTTTGTGTTTTGACCAAAAGTTTTTAGATTTATAGCCATTTTTAGAATGGTGAAAATCATACTTCTACCCAGTGTTCTATACTTGATATGATTAACAGTGCCACATTGTACACACTCTTGTGTTTATTTAAAAACATTGTTTAAAGAAGCACAGGATGTGAAACAATACAAAATTTACAAACCCTCCTTCTAGAATCACTTGCATTCCTTTAGATTGAGTACACTTGGGTTCAGAGCTAAGAGGGTGGCTTCCCTTTGGCTTCTGTTAGTAAAACAACAGATTGCATATGGATTTCCTTAACTCGTTTAAGTATTTTGTGTCACCAAGAAAGCAATCAAAATATAAACACTTGAGAAATTGCTCTTTGAGTGTTAAGGGCATGAAATTCACTGGAAAGTTTCTCCCAACAGAATGTTAGGGCAAAATTGGGATCAAAATAATGGGAATTATATTAAGAAAATAATCAGTTTTGGTATCAATATTAAAGGCTGTTAATTGATACTTGCCGAAAATAAAACAGTTTTTGTTTATGACTGACTCCTTGATTGCTATTTGTCACCTATACATAATATGAAAAATGGGTTAAATACTGTCACCTATAAAAAATTAAAGGTAAAAATTTACCTCAGGAAAATACAATGTTCTTATTGAAGCAGGTAAGTCTGATTTATGTATCTTTTTCCTTATAGTTTTTTTTTTTTATTCTGTGTGTGTGCATGACTCCTGCAGCAAATCAAAAAGCATAAGATTAAGAGGGTGGTATGTCTCAGAGCATCTATCTGAATTATTTTAGGATTATTTTGCATCTGTTCAAAGTTCACAGACAACAGAGGAGCTATTCACTAGCAGGTTGTAAAATTATGTTTATCATCATAAAAACAAATGTACATTTGATTTCTGGTTTCATTGCTTGTGAATATCTTAAAACTGAAATGTTTCCTGAATTATTATTATGTCACTTTAACATAATTTAACCAAATTATTGAATGTGACTTATGAATCAAGTGGCTTGTCCACTGGATTTTGTTGTTTATAAAATGCACAACTTTTTACAGTGTTCCCAAAGTTCCTTTCTACTCAGCTTAGAGTTTGGATGTTTTTTTGCCTTCTCCAAACACCAATGCTTAGTGTTAAGACCAACAGCTTTACATGCCAGGTAAGCATCTCTCCAAAATCAGATGTCTGCCATGGAAAGGCAATGCCAGCAAGATGCAGAGGTGTTGGGGCTCTGTGGGAGCTATAACCATTAGCTGCAGGCACATGTGATACCTGCACTCAGTTACCTGATGAGATTTTAGTAGGCAACAGCACCAAAAAAACCCGTTTTCACATGCCATATCTTTGCAGCACACATGCCACAAAATGAAGTACTTTGTCACCTGCTTTAAACTGAGATGTTTCTCTACATGGTAATGCTGTTTACTGCATCTGGTGGGCTAATAAAAAGCTCATTCCTCAAAAACACTGGCCTATGGAACTGCACGATGTTTATTCTGTAGGAAGAACTGGAAAGCAACCAGCCTAGTTGTGCCAAATTTACCAATTCACCAGTCAGTCAGGGATGACATTGGGGTCATTGACCACCAGGGACCACCAAAGGGTCTCCCAGGACAGAAGACTGGATGTGTAAAGGGGAGAGAAAATAGGTTAATGATTTTGGGGAAATAATTGTCATCTATATGTTAATTCTGGGAGAATCAGTGAACATATATGTAACGTGTAGTACATGAACAGGAGCTTTTTCTCTACTAAACATGCATGATTTTTGGAGGAGATATCTTGTGCATTTGGCTGAATAAAGAATACCTGCTTCTTCATGCTGCATTGGTGTTAAGGAGTCTTTTTATTTTTGTTGATTTTTGATAACACTGCTGCAGTTAGAAAACCTAAGTAAAGTAACAGAAGAGACTGAATACAGCAATTTTAAATGGCCAAATAATCCACTACTGAAATTAATTTGAAGGTTTTTCTTCCATTGAAGTTATTTATGCTAAGAGAGTTGCTTTGGTAGAGTATCATCCCTTTATACACAAGAGTGAGATTTGCCCCAGTGATTTCAAAGCAAGTATGTCTGCCAGACATACTTGGAGCTGTTAAGTGTGCCAGAAGTCTGAAAGAAAATTAAGACAAATGTTCTTTATATCCTCTCTGATTACAGGGATTAATTGTATGTATCCTTTCCTTTATCTCCTTCCGTGATGAGTGTTATACGGATTAGCAAAACAGCAGAGTGTCTGTGCTTTGTTGGAAAGTTTGAAGTGAAACAGGTACTGTGGTTGTTGCTGTTCGTATCCTGCCTCTTGTTTGTTTTGAGGTGAAATTAAGCACCCAAGAGGGCTTAGAATTCCCTGATTGCCTGGTGCTGGAAGAGGCCACTTCTGCTTCATGCTGGGTGACACCAGCGCTTTTGGGTGGTGTGTATGTGTGTGGATTTTTTTTGGTCTGTCTCTGAGAAAAATGGGGAAAACCCGATTTATGATACTGCATGAAGCTTCTTTATAGAGAGTAATCTAAAGCAGTCTAAGAAAAACACAACTCCGAGACACTTTTAAACTCTTGGAAAGAGCTGCAGAATGGGACATTACACTAAGTAATAGTCCATTCTACTTAAAGGAGAGATAAATATTTATATTGCATAAAAGCAATCAAATATATTGTAAGTGTTAATTATAGACATGGCTGATGATATTGTGTAAAGGAATAACCAAATATCTATGACTACTTTGGCTAAAAATCATGCAAACATTATTTGATCTATCTGAGTAATAAAAGGCCTTCATTTAGAGACATAGCTATTATTAAATGTTGATTATAAATAATAAGAGAGATGCAAGTGGTTCAAGAGTTAGCCCTATTCTGAAGCAGAGTAATAGCTCCATCATATGTGGTAGGAAGGTTACCAATTGTAACAAAGGGAATTGTGAGATATTTATCTATGAAAATTAAACACCTCAAATTTACATGTTTTGACAGCAAATACTTGGACCTTTAAAGGCACTCAAATTGTATTTTTACTCCAAATCATGTTTCTTCACCCATGAACACACAAGGATGTTGAAACAATACAGCTGGGTAATAAAAAAAAAAAGCGAAAACAAAACCCACCAAACAAAAACCCATCTCCCTCCCAAACACAGCATTCAATAATACCTGTGACCTGACCAAGAAGAAACATACAATGGCTGTGAATATTGTACCAATCTTCACCAGTGAGACACCAAACCAGAAAGCACTTCCTGGTCCACTCCTATCTGCATCAAAACCCAGGAGATGTAAGCTGAAGTTAGAAACCTCCAGTTTCAAAGCAGCAGGCACCTTCATAATGAGGTTAATTCAGTATTTCAGAAGAGAGGCACTGGATACTGCATTGATTTCTGATAGCTTAGAATGGAGGCAAAATATTTCCTACAATGGTTTTATATACATATTTTATATATTTCCTACAATTTTTTTATATTTTATACTAAACTATACATTTTACTAATGATGATTTTAACATTTGCTGCCACATAAAAGAGAGCTGGACATGAGCTGGCAATTGCACACTTGCAGCCTAGAAAATAAACCATCACCTGGTCTGCATCAAAAGCAGCGTGGTGAGCAGGTCAAGAAAAGCGATTCTGCCCCTCTGCTGTGCTGTAATGAGACCTCACCTGCAGGGCTGCATCCAGCTCTGGGGTCCCCAGCACCACAAGGACACACACTGGCTGGAACAAGCCCAGAGGAGGCCACCAAGATAGTGAGAGGGATAGAGCACCTCTCCTGAGGAAATGTTGAGACAATTGGGATTGCTCAGCCTGGAGAACGGAAGGATTTGGAGTTGCCTAATTGTAACCTTCAAGCACCTGAAAGGAGCCTACAAGAAAGATGGAGGGGGATATTTAAAAGGGCGTGTAGTGACAGGACAAGAGAGAATAGCTTTAAACCAAAACAGAGTAGATTTAGATTAGATATTATAAAAAAAAATACTTTACCCAGGGAGTAGCAAGGCACTCAAACAGGTTTCCCAGAGCAATTGTGGGTACTCCATCCCTGGAAGTGTCCAAGTATCTGGGATGCTGCCTTCCCTAGATTTTGGCTGGCAGGGGCTTTCTCTTGAAACTGAAGGTAGTGGTGGGGCTTCTATAAATTATCTTGGATGTTTCATTATTTTCTTGTCTTTGACATTGTTCATTCATTTGTTGTCTGTAAAACAAAAAAAAAATCAGTTTATTTATTCATCTAAGAAGTGTAAAACTTCAGTATAAATCAACTGATGGGGCTCTGTCTAGGTGTGTCTGCAGGAAATTACAATGATCCATGACAGTGGTTACCCAAGTTTTAAACCCTCATACATCATTGTGAAGCATTAGATTTACTTGTATACTACATGCAAGTCATAAAGAAATGAAGAATGTGTGCATTTAGTCATTTAGTAAGCTGTAGATCAGCAGTGATAGGAAGGCCAGGCAGATGAATGTAGGTAATGTAGTGCCTTTCCCTTTGTTTAAAGCTCTATAAACATGGCATGAAATTGGAGCTTTATTTCTGTCTTTTGTTTAGTCACTTAAATTTTTATGAGCTGGCTGCTTTCTACCCCCATTTAATTCTTCTTTATTACCCTCCTCACCATTGTGAGATATTGCTTCATAGATAACTAGACCAGAATTGCACTTGGTAAGAAAGGGCATTCTTTCAAATACTCTTGTTATTATTTTTAGAGAGCAAAGAAAAGTGCCTTTTATAAAAATATTCTTTCCTTTTTACATTTTGTATAAAAAACCAGTATTGAGTCATCTTTGATCCTAAGAGCTTAGTCCTTAACTTATCTCTAGTGTGTCTGAGGGAATACATTTTGAAATATTTATTGCCTGAGAGACAAGAAAAAATAGGAAAAGTAGTATCTAGTCAAGAGTAGAAAAACATGAATCATAGTGGCTTGGTTTTTCTTTTCCTCAATCTAGTATGAAATAAGAGAAACCAGACAGTCTTATTGTTAGTCTTTGGACAAACTGCTTCTGAGTGGCAGTATTCTAGGTAGTTCTGTAAAAATCACTATGGCCTGAAAAGTGTGTGGAAACACTCTGTGAGTGTCTGTGCATCTCATTTGACACAGAATAGAAAGTTATCCCTGAATGACTTCCCAACAATTACTGCTATTGTTCCAGTTAAGAAAGGTGCATCCAAAAAATGGGCTTATTGTTAAAACAAAATATTGTCCATTCTTATAATTTTCAATACTCAATGAAGTATGTTGAATTTATGATTTTTTTTTCTGTTAAAGGTGGTATTTAACATATTAAATTATAGAACTGATCTTTGGGTGGTGTGATTAAGAGTTTTGTAAAAATAAGTCCACCAATAGTATATAAGCTTCTTTATCTTTCATACCTGTTCAGATATATTTTAATTTAGGTACAGCTAAAGATAAAAGCTTGAAGTTATAAACTTCAACTTACTGATGCAAGTATTTATATTCCTGGATCACTGATCAGGGGCAATTAATTACTAAATGCAAAAGTGCTGCCTAATTTGAGTCTGAAAATCTAAAACCTGTTGTGACAGTGAGTTCTACCCTCTGCTGTGCCTCAGTGTGTCTCTGGAGCTGTCAGGTGTACAGACACTGTGCAAGGGGCTGGAGACATTTCAAAAAGATGTATCCTTAAACAGGAGACAATGGAAGAAAATTTTCAGTCATTTTGGAAGAAACCTAAGAAAGGAGGGAAGCTAGGCCTTTTTTGTGAAACACACAGCATACTTAGTTCTTGAGTGGCTTGGCTAATAAATAGTATTTTGCTTTAACTATTTATTTATGTATTTTAAAAAATATTACACATAGTCATCTTTTATGACACCAATATTACTGGTAATTTAACTAGAAGTAGAGCCTGTGAGGTTGAGGGAAGGATACCATTGTGGTATCACAGTACAAGGTCAGAATGATTGGTTCAGAAGCCTGTATGATTGAAGTCTTGATACAATGACATTAGTGGTATGAATTTGGTTTGGGTGCTCCTAGACAGGTGGAGCCCTTTCTGAAAAGTGAAAGTTTTCATGAGGAGACCTCATGTTAGGAAAAATGATTGCTCCTGTGAACCTCTGCTGCACTTTGGGGGAAATTGGAGCTTTGCTGTACTGAGTTCAGAAGTCTGCCTGGTTCTTTTCACCAGCACACTTAATTTTAAATAAAATATCTGTTATAAATGTTTATTTAACCTGTCTCCTTTTTAAACATCTAAAAGGAAATCCAGAGAAAAAAAAATGCTAAACTAACATCAGGAGTCTGACTAAACTGGGAAGATGCAGACGTAGGACCAAACAATTCTTACTTCTGTGCTGAGTTATTTTACACTGTTTAGTTTGCAGGGTTCCTTCCCTGATAGACTGTAACAGCTGCCAAAGCATAACTTTAATGAGGTAAGGACTGGTTTAGCCTGGACTGTAAATGGTTCCAGTGTTATGCTCCCCTGCATTAGCTGTATTCTTGAGACACATCCTTTCATGTAAAAGAGTTGTAGAGAGTAGAATGAGAAAGAACAGACTATAAAATGAAAACGCTAACAGGAGCTTAAATTTTAACCTCAGCTGTTGTGCTGGTATTATGGTTGATGGAAAGTGACATTGAGCATGCTCACTGCAGAATTACTTTTTGACTAGACAGGACTTTTGTTTGAAAATAGATGCTTTCCCCAGGAGGAGAGACTGACCTACAAAGGACAGCTAAAGAATGAAGCACACAAATTTTCCTGGAAAAGTTACAGCAGTGTTTCCAAACTTTGACTAAAATATTTAGATTATTATATTCTCTCCATCCTTGTGTAAAATCCAACATTTTGGTTGTGGCTAGAGGTGCAAGATTTACTGGAAAACTTAAGAATGAAATAGAAGAATGCATATGTATCATCAGAAACTAGGTAGCAATGAACTGAGTCAGAAGGGACTGCTGTTCACATTTTTTTCTGCTGTGTACATTGCTCAGAGAGGGAGTTGGAGGGCAGATCAGATTTGGCAGTGAAAGGCTGGAAATGCTCTAAGTGATGAAGCTCTAAGTGATGAGGATAAATCCTGGGTATGTTGTATCAGTACTGACTTACTGAATGGGTTCACACTATGAAATTTCCTTCTGCAGAAGCTTGCTTGAGTACAAATGGATAAAGAAGTCAGCTAAACCTTTCCAGATATCTCAGGGCTTGTTCATCTTGTTAGATGAGCAAGAAAATTTAGGACTTCCCTGAAGTTGAATGGGCTCTGACCCAGCAAATTATCTTGGATCCAAAAGCCAATTTAATATTGATTTTGGGCTATGCTTAAACTCATAGTCTTTTTGCCTTATCTGATTTTCCACCAGATATTTTTCTGGGATTTTTTTACTGTTCTTGAAGTCAGCCCTGTCTGTTATGCATTCTTTTGTAGGAAAGGCAGCAAAGATTTACGTGAGTCTTTAGAAATAGCAGGAATTTGTCCCTTGGGAAGAATTATAGTAATGACTTTAAAAATACCAAAACTAGAAGCTGAAATTATGCTAAATGCTATTCAGGAATCATGGAATGGGACTATTGATGATATAAAGATAAGTGAAATTGCTTATTTTCTGTAGTGGCCCCCTTTTGCAATTTAAACTTAATAGGCAATATTTAATCATAACTGAATATAAGAAAAAAATTCAATATGTTTTCAGGAAAAAAAATTATCAGGTGATGTTTGTCCATTTTTTTAGAATTTAAAACCGACAAGTCATAGACTAGAGTGTCCTTCTACTTGACAGTAAGTGGTATTTATGTTCCTCTAAGAGGAGATTAATCTAGATGATTTCCTAGAGTCTTTTTTAGTTCTTCATGTTCACAGTTCCTAGATGCTGACAGCAAGGGAACATTCAATCAGTTCAACATGAAGCTAAGTAAAAAACACTTAGGATTTTTCTGAGATGCATAATTAGACTCTATCATGTATTGCCCCAAGATATCATTGCAGACAGATGGCAAACAGGAACTGAAAAAGTCTTAAAATTTTATATATCTCTTCACAGTATTTACAGTTGCACTAGAAGTGGGAATTATAGAAGGGATATAAACATTCATACTTCTGCTGTCTGTCAGATGGGAAGATGAAATAAAATTGGTCAGTGTCAAATTTTCTTATTTTAGAAAACCATACATTGTTTTATATGAGACAAATGGTCAAGGTCTGTGTGCTAAATTCTGTGCTCTTTAATTGAGTAATGGCTTTTTTCTGGCAAAAGCCTACGGAATTCAGCTCAGTTATGTCTTTTCTATGTGAATCATTTTCCATGCAGTGCTATGCACTGCAAATTAGGAGGCATTAATAACAACAATGCCAGTCCTAAAAAATTAACTGTTTTCATAGGTAGGAAATTATATTTCTTGCCTACCATTAACCAGCAACCAGTGGCTCCTGTTCAGTATTCTATTCACCATGGAATAGTTCAACACGTCTTTAAGCAGGTGTTTTAGCGGTTTAGGTTTAAACAATTCTGCGTTGCTGAACAGACATTCAGCTGCTGACTGGCTGTACTTTGAGCACTAGTGGAGTTAGAGCACTGCTTTAGTGAAGTAAATAATAAAAAACCACTAACTTTTAAGGTTAGTGTTAGAATGAAGAGCATGTTCCCATATATTTAGGAAGACAGAGATTTGTATTGCTGTGATACTAACGCAGAACAAGCATTCATAGAAGATCTAAAAATTTTTTTCTGTGATGAATGCTTTGAAAAATCTGTTCAGAATGTTGCTAATTTACACTACTGGAATGAACAAATTTAAAGGTGATTTGTATGTACGCTATTCATAGCACATCTGAGTGCTGCATATGCTGAGCACCAAATTCCACCAAAGACATCAGTGCATTGCTTCTCAATGAGACTTTGCATTAAGGAAAACACACACTGCTGAGAACAGGATTATTGTTGTTGAGAAAAAATGTGCAGACAAACCGGATGGGCAAAGAATAGATTTTCAACCCAGGGCTTATTGGAAAGAAAGAAAGGAGTCGGCTGTTTCTTTATATACTACATTGTAACAGAATATACGATCTATATTCTACTTAAATAACTTTATATTTTCTGAAGTGTGCAATAATTTCAATGACTTTAGTGAGTTGCCAGTGTTTAAGTTAACTTAATTGGTATAATCTATTTAAATCCTTTAGAGCTATTCCATCGACTTAGTGACTATTCCATGAATCACTCAGAGAATATGTGAAAGCACACCTAAGCTTTGGAGAAGAAAACTTCCACTGTAATTTCAGAAATTCTCTTCAGATCTTGGGAACTGTTTCTGACTCTAAAGTCTTTATTGTTGGTTTTTTGTTGTTGTTGTTGTTGTTGTTGTTTTTTCCGTTATCATGATTTGTTTGGATTTATTTTTTAAATTATTACTTTCTTGTAGGCAACCTAAGAAGAGTAGAAAGGCAAGGAGATCTGTTGCAAGGATGACCCATACCTCATTGTGTATATGATGACATATGACCAAAATCTGGTTAGAAAGCAGAAAAATGCTCTGGAGGGCTCTAAACAGGTAATAATATAGATATTTTTAAAGTGGAGGAAAAGCAGAAGTTTGTGTTGCTCTTTTAAGCTTCTGTAGGAGTATTTCAGCTATAGAAAAAAATGGCTCAGCTTCAGTGGTTATTAGCCCAGAGAGGGCTGTCAGTCACCTTGACTCCCTTGAACTACACACTGCAGAGTCAGTAACAGTAGTTGCTAGTGTTGTTGCCAATAATTTTGGCACCCAAATGGCTTTGGTTTAAAATTATTTTATAGAGTTTTGCATTTTTTTTTCAGAAACATTCACTTTTTCTGGTTTGAGGTTGGTTGAGAGGAAAGAGGAAAACACTGCGCACACAGACATACTGAAGTGCACAGGTCTCCATGAAACCATGCCCAGCAAAATCTTCTATCTGTCACAGCTTTCTGTCTGTGGCATCATCTCTCCTAAATGTACTAACATGTCATGAAATTATCTTTCACAAATAGAGCAACTGGTTACTGTGAGAAGAGTGGTGAAAACAGTGGGAGACAAACACCAGAGAAGAAAGGGAAGTTTCAAAAGGGTTAGGAAAAGCAATCAAAGTAAGGAGAAATCAAAGTGTACCTTCAGGGCTGTAAAAACATTTTAGCTAGTCTAGGAAACACTTTGGCTTCCTGCTTGATTTCTCACTAATAACACAAAATCCCACACTGTCATTGAAGACTGGAGAGTCAGTAAGAGCCTCTTTTCCTTAGCTTGTACAGGCAGCCACAATTCTGCCCATGGCTCCCGAGCACAGTGGGATTGGACATGCTCTACTTTCCATATGGGTGCTGGACATGTGGCTCTGGATCCTGCTTTTGAAACCTGGTTAAAGAGAAATGCAACAGAAAAGAGACTTGTTTTAGTAGCTGGCAGTGCAGAAGGAATGAAGGAATTATAATTTATTATTAGCTATTTTAATTATTAAAATTGCCTCACCAGTCTTCTGGCTAGAATATTCCTTGTGTGATGGGTTTGGTTCATTTGTCTACACCTCCATGCACTAACAAAGTGCTGTGCTATGTTCAGTAGTGTTTACAAAGCACTGAGACTCTGGGATGAATGTAGCCAGAAAAATATTATAGGTATTTCTTAAAGAACCAAGCGTTTCCTATTGAAATTGGTGTATTCAGTGCTTTGAAGTCCCTTGAGAACATAACTATGCTAAATTCATCATTGTTAGGTTGTGAGGCACTTGTAACAACTGCAGGAAGGAACCACACCAAACTTAAACTGAGATTTTCTAAGTTCACATGGCAAAGTTTAAATCTGGTGTAGCCAGTGTCTGTATATACACTCAAATACAAATATTTTGGCTTTGTATGTCTTATTTGCTCGTGCTTAAAAAAAAGTATATATTTAAAGATCTTGGTCCATCACTTACTTCTATTGATCATCTGTAGGCAAATAAGGGTTTGTTTGTAGACATATGGAGTTAAAAATAATAAGCTTCACAGCATTGCACAGGACCTGATGCCAGATAGTTTCATTGTTGGACTTATATGGGTATATTAGTATTGATAATTCAGTGCTATTAGATCCACTTGCATAAAGAGCCATTAGTACTAAGACGTAATAATTAAAGTACTCAATACCTGAATTATTTTTATTAAGAGAGGAAAAAGAAATTGCATCATTACTGTAGATGCTAAGAGGTTAATACTTGTAGTAGGGTAGCTCTGCACAACTTTCTGAAGAGGGAAAATTTCTCCCTAGAGGGAACAGGAAAACTCTCTAATAATTCTGTTCTTTAAATTTGCTGATGGTTATGCATACTTAATGAAATTTAATCAGTAAGATTTTTCCTTCTATTCAGATGAAATAAACCTCATCATATAATAAGTGTGTGACGTATTGCTGGCTGAAAAATGTTCAAGAGATTAAGAACCATCTTCCCACATGTTGTAGGAGTCATTAACTGTCTCCTAAGCATCTTTTTCTTGTTCATTATTTAAAATATATGCTGTTTTTAACAACAACAACAATTTGTATTTGAGCTTAAAATTATAAGGAGCATTTGTTTTGCATAAAGACATAAAGTTAGAAGAGCCATTTTCCATACAGAATTTAATAATTATTCCAGGAATGTAGCAACCTTTACCCAAAAAATAAAGTATAAAAATTCTTAGTTAATTATATACTCTTCTATTTAATAATATAACTGACTAACATCCTGATTTGCAGTAAGGGAAAGAAAGAACTACAGGCCTGTCAGTCTCAATTCAGAGCCCAGTAAAATATTGAAAAAGATAGGGAGGTATTGAAAAACCTCTAGAACAAAGCAGTCATTTGTCACAGTCTACAGGGCTTCATGAGGGGAAGGTTCTGCTTGTCCAACATATTTTCCTTCTGTGACAGGGTAACCCACCTAATTGATCTAGGAATTCCAGTAGATACAATCTTTTTTAATTTCAGCAAAACTGTTGATGCTGTGTCTCACAGTGTCCTTATGGATAGAATGTCCATCCCACAGCTGAACAACCATGTTAGGCACTGGGTGAGTAACTGGCTCACAGGTCTGGCACAGAGTTACAGTGAATGGGGTGACATCAGCTGGTGTCTGGTCACCAGTGGGGTTCCACAGAGCTCCATCCTCAGCCTGGCACTCCTCGACATCTTCATTAACAACCTGTACATAGGACTGGAAGGAATACTGAGTAAGTTTGCTGATGACACTAAACTGGGCAGCACTGTTGACTCCCTCAAGGGCAGAGAGGCCCTGCAGAGAGACCTGGACAAATCGGAGAGATGAGCAATCACCAACTCTGTGGAGTTTAACAAGGTCAAGTGCTGGACTCTGCACCTGGGGTGGGGCAGCCCTGATTGTGTGTATAGACTGGGGAGTGAGAGGTTGGAAAGAAGTGCTACAGAAAGCGACCTGGGGGTCCTGGTCAGTGACAAGTTGAACATGAGCCAGCAGTGCTGTGGCAGCCAGGAGGGCCACAGGTGTGTCCTGCGGGAGCATCAGGCACAGCATCTTCAGTCGGGCAAGGAATTGTCCTGCTCTCCTCTGCACTGGGGCAGCCTCACCTTGAACATTGTGCACAGTTTTGGGTGGCACAATGTGAAAAGACATTAAGCTATTGGGGAACATCCAAAGGAGGGCAGCAAGGACAGTAGGAGGGTCTGGAGGGAAAGCCTTATGGCTGAGGTCATCTGGTTTATTCAGCCTGAAGAAGAGAAGACTGAGGAGAGATCTCATTGCAGTCTACAATTTTCTCATGGAAAGAAGATGAGGGGCAGGAACTGATCTCTTCACTCGTGATTGGTGACAGGACTCAAGGAAATAGCATGAGGCTGAGTCAAGGGAGGTTTAGGTTGAATGTTAGGGACAGGTTTTTTATCCAGAGAGTAGCTGGGCACTGGAACCAACTCTTGTCAGGCTTGGTGCTGTGGCCACCCAGAGAAATGGTCATAGCACCAAGGATGACAGAGTTCAGTAAGAGTTTGGACAATGCTCTCAGGCACATGGTGTGACTCTTGGGGATGGTTCTGTGCATGGCCAGGAATTGGACTTGATGACCCTTGCGATTCCCTTCCAACACAGCATGTTCTGTGATTCTATGTCTATAAATTATATATCATGTGTTTTTTTCTAATTTGAATTTCCACACAAGTTGTCATCTATTTTAAACTAAGGTAACTTGTGCTTTAATACTTTCAGAAACCTTGCTAGTTGAGTATGTCAAATTATTGAAAGGATTGGCAGAATAAGTGGAGATAATGATCCCTATAAATGACCTTGAATTGTGAAGCCATAAATAGACCATAAATGCCATTTTCAAAATATGACATGAAGTTTTATTCTCATTATACAGAATGCATGTAACTCCCAGAAGTGATTCAGGCAGAGATGATACATGCCCAGGCTATACCATCTTTACCATGGGTAAGTGAATTATGGTTTGTTTAGTTATGTCTTAATAAGATACATGTGATGAACTGATTTATATGTGAAAAAGTTAAAATGATTACTTGTTCCACTTATCACTTGAACTGCCACACTATATTTTCACATTTAATGCTTTCACATAAACTGGTAACATTTTCAGTAATCCCTACTGAATCTCTTTAATTGCGATAAGGAAGAAAACCAAAAATGTTTCTTCAGAAAGAACTGGTGTATCACTACACTTCGATTCAAGTTCAAATCTTTGCATCTAGGAACAATGAAATTTGTTTAATGACCATGTAATTGGACTTTGTTCCAGTAACAAACAATGCCTGTCAGGAAAATGCTGTCAGTATCCTAGTGATGTGTGGTACACAAGCACATCCCTTCCTGGCTGCTTTTTGAAAACCCCTCAGAAGAGCCATAAGGGGTAAACATCTTCTTTCTCTTTGCTGGTAGGTCTATACAACCTTGTTCCAGTGAATATTTCCAGGCTGTTTTCTTGCTTGTCCTAAAATGTAAGGAGAAATAGAAGGGATGAATTGCTTGGAACAACTGCACAAAACATGAAGGGGCTCCAACAGAGGGGTACGAGGAAGGCTGCATGTGAATATAACATGAGCAAGAATAGGAGAAAGGGAAATTACAGTTGTTTTCTTTCTGGAGAGCAGCTGTAGGAAGGCAGATTATTCAGGTGCAGTCTATAGGAGTAATTTAACAGACACTAACAAAAAAAAAATGCTCAAAAGTTATTAAAAGCTGTGGGAAGCAAGTTATTGCAATTTTGCATGCTTGATTTTTGTGCAGGAATGGCCACACATTCTTTAGCATTTTATTTCTTGTATCTCTCCCTGAGTTCAACACTAGTTGAACTAGTTACTTACAGCTTGTGTGTCTATGTATAGAAATACAATATAAATCTTCAGTAACAAAGCAATAAAGAAATCAAAATGGATAGACAGATCAAATTATACTCCACTCTGAACATAGCTGAAGTAATTTGCTCTTATGCAGCAGGCTTTGATTATAACTCTAATTCCTTCTTCACACAGTCTGCCTCCTATATTAATGTGTCAATTCAAGTACTCTTTACTCTTGTCCTACATTTGATTAAAAAAGAAAAAAATCACATCTGGGCTATATAATTTTAGAATAGGCTCCATTAATTATGGTGACCTTGATTGACCTTATTTTTTGTTTTAGAAATATGCATATCACATAGTCAAATGAGCTAAAGACCCATTTTCTAAGGGAACTTAGAAATGAGAACGTAACATTAGTGTAAAGAGAGTGAACCTGATCTGAAATCAGTGTGTAACATTCCATCATGCAGGAGGCTAGGGAGAGCAGGAGGCGTGCATAATCCAGAGGATGTGGTAAGTGGCATGCAATATTAAAAAATGTCTCTGCAAGCAGTATGGATACAGTATCTTCCCTTACTGCGCCTCCCTTACCTTGCAAGGTATAGCAAAGAATGTGCAGCTCAATGTAGTGACCAAGCCGTATATAGGGGAGAGTTTATGTACATAAATTGAGAGCCAAACCTGCACAACTGTGCTGCTCCAACATGGTAAAAG
Organism: Chloebia gouldiae; assembly: GCA_003676055.1. NCBI lineage: Eukaryota > Metazoa > Chordata > Aves > Passeriformes > Passeridae > Chloebia > Chloebia gouldiae. Next base: position 23,542,213 of record QUSF01000005.1, read on the forward strand.
TTGGACTGGGACATAGTCTGCTATGCCTTTATAATTCCTGATTTACACACCTGAAATTCTCAGCTTCCCATTCCAGGATGCTAATGATCATAAAAGGTTTTTTGTATGCAAATTCAAATAATTGCTCTCATGATCCTCAGAAAATAAATACTATCCACACCTGTGAAGGTGGAGAGGTGCATATTCAAAAGCTGTGAGGAAGATTTGGTCTGTGGATGTTTATAGGGGGTTGAGGGGTTGGTTTTGTTTTCCGCCTCTAAAGAGTCTAAATAAACTTACATGGCTTACAAAGAAGAAGTGCAAACAAGTCCAAAACAGATGTCAGGACCCAGGACCAAACATTCAGCTTCTGTTATTCATTGCTGTAGTATGTGGATTCCTAGGAGGTTTAGGCCTCCAAAACACTTTTCTTTACTGATGAGCCCTTCATGCACTGAAAAAGTTCGGCCTTTTTTCATTTTTGAATAACTTCAACCTTAGCAAGAAATTAGTTCATTAAAAAATGAAGAGGAGTGAATTAATTATGAATTGAAAATGGCAAAGATTGAGATTCTCTGCAAAATTTCTTTGTCGTATGTGCACACACAAGCTAGAAATAAGAAAAGGTCATACAGAAATGCTTTCAGGTGAGGACAAGGGAGCAAGTGAGGAAACACTTGAAGAAGCAAAGCCTGGGGGACTTGCTGCTCTGGAGAATTTATGGTATTCTGTTGTGGTCAGGGTGAACACTTAATCTGTTACTTTCTTGAAAATGGGAGAAAAACACCTGTTTGTACTGATTAGTAAATTGGGAGTAGAAGAGAAAGGGATTGAGGTAGCAAGATAACCATGAACCTTCCACATATTTAACTTCTGCATCTAGAAATATAAGAGAATCATAGCAAAAACTGCCTCTCTAAACATTAAAAAAAACATTTTGAGCAGGAATTGTTATGACTCTTATAAAAGTTGGTTTTTACTAGGCATGTTTTTAATTGTTCTTTTTAAACTACAATAGAAAATCTGTGTCTGTCCAGACTGCAGCAGATGAAATTAATATGTTTGGATTTTATTTCAGAGCTTTATCTCATTTTATGAAATCAGCTGATAAAAATTAATTCACATTTACTTGAGAAGAGTACATGTTCCAAAATAAAGACCTTGAAAGACTATCAGATGTGTTGAAAATAACAATATCTCAAGCAATATAGTTATTTAATGACATGTTTTTTTTCTTATGATGGTAAAACATATCTATGAATGCCAAACATTTAAAGTAAATGGTAGGGAAAACATTGAATTAGAGTTAAAAGAATGGATATACAGGCAAAAAAAAAAAGTGACAATACAGAAAGATAGCTGTTAAAATTGTTGAAAAGTTTTGTAATTACTATAAACACAGTAAAATATAGTTATATATCTTATTATTCCCAAGAGTGTCCTTAAAAAGAAAAAATATGCACAGGGGAATGAAAGAAACAGTCTTCTCTATTTTGCAATTTTGGTCTTAGAGTTTGTATTATTTATGATGTTAATTCCACAGGCTTCAGAGAGCATTTTTTTCCCAGAAGTGGAATGCTTTGAAAAAATATCTTTGGAGAAAACTGTGAAGTTTCCCTCCTCCAAACCATCTCAGTCAAAGATTTCATCATGGAATCTGTCCTTACGTGTTTACAGATGAATCAGGCTTTGCTGGAGAGTGAATTACCAGATACATAATCAGCTTAAGGTGAAGAAGAGCAACAGAAATAGATGGAGTGACATATGGGAAAAGAGAGAATGGCGTTAAAAATGCATAGCTTGGCTTCAGAAATGACTTCATCTGTGATGGGCTTTGACGATAGTTTGCAGCTTTTGGGAAAAGTGTGAAATAAAAAAAAGGGGAAAAAAATTGTGTGAAACTTAGAGTATTTTTGTTTACACCAAGATTGAATTCGGCCATATGTTTTCTGAAGAGGTGGCTGTACATTCCTTTCAGCCTATATCCACTAGATTTTTCAACAGTTTGTGCTCTGTGAATAAAGAGGTTATAGAGACCTAATATTTCACTAGCTCTTTGCTATCCATATCTCTGCCCAGATCACATTTTATAGGGTGTGGAAAATTGTTATATTTATTCAACAGATAGGAAGAGTTCCAGTGTGACTGCAGGAGTGTGAATGCAGGTTTGTACAACACCTGCAGAGCCCAGTGGAAAGCCACGCCAAGACTATGAACCATGGTGTACTGGAAGGACCTGAATTGCCTAAATTGGCTTGGAAAACATTACCCCAGAAGGGTGTGACAGGGCAGGGAATTGAACCTGCTTGACTCCTCACTTCCCATGTTGATGTTACTGTGTCATACTTCCTCCCTCTCTTTAGTTAGATGTAGTTTTGTTTCGGGCTTAGCATGATGGGAAATACTGCTGTGGTGTGGAAGCCATCCTATGCTATGAACAGAAATATCACTCAATTCAGTGCTGTCACAAACAGGAATAGGTAAGCAGTTAGTCTGAGGCTGTAATTCTATTCCTATGATGATATCTCATTTTCTCCAGAAGGAATACAGATTTTTTAAATATGTAAATCTGTTCATTTCATTGTGAATGCTGCACTAAACCACATGAAGCTGTGGTGAAAACTGAATTAGTTTCAAATAATGTCTGCAATGTGACCAAAACCTTCCTGCAGCTTTATCTTCAGACTTCCCCTCTTCCTGCTTTTTCCTCTCAATTCCTCTTATAATTTTGTTGGTATGTGAAGCTGGTTGTTGTTTTCTTCTTGGTCAGGCCAGGTGGTCACCTTTCCATTGTGGCAGTTTTAGTAAAAAGTTTGCTTCCTGGTAGCTGGATGTCTTTTCTCATTAGTTGACTGGCGCTTTTTAATGATTGAGCTGCTGCTTCATGTTTACCACTTTCTTTTCACAGCACTCATCCTGTTTCTCCAGTTGACATGTCAGTAGACTCCCTGACAACATCAAATATCCCCTTGTGTTACCTCTCCTCCTCTTGCTGCTTCTGCTCTTTCCTGTGCCTGGCATTCTGGTTCTTGTTCAATGGGTTTATTGTTTGGAACAAAAGACTGCATATCCTTGCTGCTTATATTTCTGAGTTTTTATTGAGCTGTTTATGTTCTGCTATATTGTTGGCCTTAAGGTCTAGAATTTTATTAAAGATAGGTGGGCTATTTTGAATTTTTTTGTTGCATATTTATTGCACATAGTAAGGTAATGGATAATTCTGGGTATGCCATGGTGGTTAAATTATGTAAGTTTTATTTGTGCAAATGCTTTGGACATTTTTAGTGTTTCTGTTCCTAACCAGCTTTCTGTGAATTTTATTTGTTAATGGTGTTAACAAAGACTTGAGACTGGACTTTATCATCTATTTCAGAAATGCAATATAGGTAACATAATTAGCCTTCTTGATAAGGAAGCAAGGTCTGTTTTCAATTGAAATATATAGGTTAATTAGCATGAAATGTAGATCAGAGACACTGCACAGCAAGACTTCAGATGTCAATATGTATTTTTCTATTGACTGTGCCAATGCACGAATGAATGGTGTGTTTTACAAAATCAGACTTTAAAGTAGGCTGCTACTAGTGTCAAATCTTTTTGAAAAAGAATTGAAGCCAGAGTATTTACCTCAGTGGAGAGTATTAGTCATGCATTAATGGGCTCTAAAATTTTGTATCTGTGTCACACAGTTCCATTTTTGTCAAAAAGGGCTCTCAGTCTGGCCTCTGTTTGCAAGGAAGGTGTCCTAAAACTATGACTGCTTCATGTATGCTCATAATTATTTCTGTTCTGAGGAACAGAATAACTTACGTGACTAAACAGCTTAACATGCATTTACCATGTTTGTGAGACTAAATGGTAGCAGCACGAGAGAAAATGTCCTGGGATATAGTGATTATTTTTTCTCCATTTATTTGAATTTCATTAATATTGTATGTGTACTTTATTATATTGCCACTATGTATAATAATAATACAACAGCAATAGCTTATACTAAATTATTACAAAACCCTGGGTTAAGAGGAGTCTGCAGCAGAACTATCTCCATTGTTTTCCTGATCACTAGCACATGACTAAAATGTTAAAACAATGTGACATCTGATATCCAAAACCAGTGCAACTAGTGGGACTTGGATAATAAAGCCACCTTTGATTGTCGGAGTCTCAGTTTTGAATTAGGCACTGAGGCAGAAAGTACCTTCTTACTTCTGCTAGAAGCCAGGGTGTTTTTATCTTGAGTCGGTGGGTACCAGCCCTTGACTCGGACATTGGATAATTGTGTCCCTCTTACATTTTGTGTCCCTTTTCACAATTCAGACTGCTTAGCTCTTTCCATCCTATGCAGACTAATATGTCAGCTATTCCTTTGTGCTCTTGCAGAGCTTTACCAAGACTCAGGCACTGTCAGAGCTGTCTGCAGTCATTTGTGTGGGAGGTGTGTGAGGGGACTTACGCGTTAACTGTGCTGAAATAATTACCGTATTTGACTTGACTAATAAGTGGTATTTTTTGCAAAAAAAAAAAAATTCTGGACAGGGAATAGAAGAGTATTTTACTCATTAAACTCTGTATTCAGTAATTCTATGAAGATGAAAATATAAAATGCTTTGATGTAAAGAAGCAATTACTTCTAAAAGATGTAGGAAGCACTATTTATGAAATAGGCACCATTTGTTATGATTTTTTGTACAAAGTTTAAACTCAGAATACTGAAGTCTTTGGAGAATAAAATGTTAAGTAATTCTGCAGTCTAATTTTTTTTAGATGCTGCAGTTTCCCTGTGTTGCCATAGTAACATACTTTCTGTATAATTGCCAAGCTGCCTTACAGTGATGCAAATAAGTAAAGAAGTTGTCACATGGCATGACCTAAGCTTATATTTTAGTGGTGATTTACTGCCCACAGAGCAGCAATAGCACCAAAGATATCTGTCACCTGCAGGATAAGGGATTACATGTCGCTGGAGTGCTGCAGAAACAAATGGCAGTAATGTGAAGTGCTGGGACTTGCTGTTAATCAGGACTAGAAGACCTCCCCCAAGACTGCTCCTGCTGAGATTATTTTTTCTTATGCTTTACATGAGTGGAGGATCAGAACTTCTAGGGCTAACACCAGCCCCAAGCATGTTTCTTGGGAATTTAATTTGTCTTGGAGATACAAGAAGTCTGGAGCAAAGAGATTTGCAAAGAAAGAGTTATAGCTCTTAACAGCAAAATCTGGCCTCTTCTCTGAGATTAATTAGTCCTGGGATCCAAAGAACTCCTCTCAAAAAGGGGTGAAAAAAAGGGGAGAACTGGGGAATGGGGAGGAGAAAGAGGAAACCAAAAGGGGAAAAAAGGTATTAACAAGTTTTCCTTAGTTTCTGTTTGATGAAGGCAGCACTTATATCTTACACACTTCTTCGGGATAGTTTTGATGTGAACCACAAATCCCAGTGATTCCTGGGAATTGTGGTTCCTCGTTCCCCTTACAAGAACTCTTCTCTTGTCCAAGCTTTCTGCCCTCAGTCCTCATTGTATTGTGATGTGTTATTCCATAAGAAAGAAAGAACTGGGGTAATATCTGGTAATAGCTTAGTGATGAGCCTTGGGCATTTCTGAGAAATAGTTTGAGAGTGCTCATCACCACATTCAGATCAAACTAAAAATAATTTTCTTAAAATGTAAATTTTAACACATAAAAGTTAGAAAAGAAATGAAAACCCCCAAACCAATAAGCCACCACAAAGTGAAGTTCTGCCTCAGCCTTGGCACTGCAAGAATGCCCTAATTGCTCCAAATTGCTCATTGTTAGGACACAGTAACTAGCTCAGATGTCCTGAATACCATTTGCTCAGAGGTTTTCCTCTCTTATTCGACCTCTTTGTTCTTTAGTTAAAGATGGATTCTGCTAAAGCTCCCTCTTGCACTGCCTCAGGACTTCTGCTAGGATAGGTGCTGGGGGATTACCCTGTATTGTTGGGGGTTTTAGAAGTTCTTTCTGTAAGACATTCTTTTGGTCTTTGTAAGAACCTACGGTCCCTGGAGTGAGTTTCTCTCATTGTGCTCAGTAGACTTCTTGGTTTTCTTATGCATGGCTGTGAACTTCCTTCGTCTCCTGTGAGGCTACTTGAACACCAGAAGTAAGAATGATGATTTCTTATCCCTTGCTACCAGGGGTTAGGTTTAGTTTCTCTTTCCCTCCAAATTTGCCTCTAATTAATTAGAATTGTAGCAACCTCACACAGATATTTCCACCATGTTCCTTAATTAGTCTTCCTGGCTTCTGGCTCTTTCTTCAAATATTTTAAGGGTGTAAGAGAACTTCATCTCCCTAGATTAGGAGGAGGATTCATTGCTTGTGCACAATAGAGAGTTTGTGATTTCCAGCTTCGCATTAGCTTCTTTCTCAGAGACTAGATGTGGCAAAATAGTAAAAATAAAAAATCTGACATCTGCTTTCTGGAAAAAGATCATGTCATTGCAATATTTATCATTGTAATTTTAAGTTATTATGGATACATCATGACTGTTTTCTTCCAGTGAGAGCAGATGTAGAATCAAAAAGTAGAATTGCAAATTAAGGGAGCTACTATACAAAAAACTACAGGATAGATTCAAATTGCATGTAGCCCACAGCCTCATGGGAAGCATAAAAGTATATTTTTCCTCTTCCTTCTCCCCCTCTTTTTTTTTTTCCTTTGAGGAGAAATGTATGGTAATTTAATAGCTGTATTTCAAATAATGATTGCATTTCAAGAGTCACTTTTTGCATTCACACTATGATTGGTCTTTGTACTGTCCTTTTTGCAGGAATGGATTATGAATCCAGCTGGAATGGCAGAATACAAAAAACAATGTCTGAGCATATCTGACAGAGAATATTACCTAAGAAAAAACTATTATACATCCCTCCTATGCAGGAACTGTGAAAACATCACAATAAACATTCTGAGCATGCAAGCCCAAGTCCATAGACTTATCACTGACACTCAGGACAGGATAATTCAGTTTTAATTATTCAGGATGCACAGCTAATGCAGTATTAGATTCTTCCTTTTTTACTTGTTTTAGAATGAGTAAAAATGTATTAATTGTCTGAAGAAAAAATGACCATGTCCATATTAATTCTCTATCAATCTTGCTTTAAAACTCTGGTTATTTTAAATATAACAGTTACAAGAAAAAAAAAATCGTCTTTGAAGTTTGTGTACATACCACCATTTAATCAGGAAAATCACTGCAATTCAGAATTGTTCTCATTATAATATTTTACACATCCCATTAAAAAAAATGTGTAAGTTGTTTGAAGGAGGAATGATTTTGTTGTTGTCTCTATAATAGCAGGTTGGTCTACTGCTTGTACCCAATGGTAATAAAGCTAATAGTCTATAATTGCTATGTTCAATATAATTCTTGTAAATGAGAACACATAAAATTATTGTGTGAACTTTCGTAAGATAGATGAAGACTTGCTTATATGAATCTGTTAGGGGAAAAAGGTATTTCAAATATAACACAGGAATTTTAAATTGCAAACTAAGTTCCTTTCCTTCCCTTTATGATTATATTCTGTTTTACCCTTTTCCACATTCTCTCTTTTTTATAGTCCATCCTCTGTTTTTCAAATGAACTGATGATACTTAAAATCCCAAGGGAATATTTGAGACATTTTCAACTTATGCCAGATCTTGTTTCATCCTCAAAACACCAGCAAAGAAATACTCTTCTCTCACTACTATTTCTAAAATAATAAAACAAAACAAAATAACCCAATTCTTATTTATTTTTAAAAACTTTTTAAAATCAACTTTCTCTTAGTCATAGCACTGAAAATAAAGAAGGAAAGCTATGGATTTTCATCCTGAAAATTGTATCAATATTTTTTTAGCTATCTTTCTATGGGACTCCAGTGTATGAGATCCACTCTTAGGAGCAGAGTGCACAGACACACACACAGAGAATAATTGTGTACGTTTATCTCCCACATCACTCTGGTTCTGCCACTTTTATGACATGAATGCAGAACAGAAACCCAGAACCTCAGGAGTTCTTCTGTTCTGCTGTTCCTACCAAAGTGCTATTTAGTCTTTGGCATATTACAATGACAGCTTGTTTCCATGCTTGTAACCCCTTCTGCAAACTGAGCAGGAAGCTATTTCTTACAAAGTCATCTCCCTGGGGTGTCCTAAGGATTAATTGCTGTAAGCACAGTTCCTGGAACACATAAAGTTCCCTATAAGTATCCATCATTACATGTTATATCTCTTCAATTACTTAACCATATTAGTTTTTCTTACTTAAGTAGCCCCAGTGATAACTGTTTCTATTAATTATTTTTACTATTTTCCATTATTCTTAAACACAAACTAAATGACTTTTGCTGTGGGAAAGCAAATTCATCAGACAGCTGCTTTCTTCTGTATTTAAAGTGTACATACCTCTCTGTTGTTTTTCATTACTTTATTCGCTTATATTTATCTTTGTCACTAAACTTTTTACTCCAGTGATTTACTGACTTACTGTTTGTATTAGGGGAGGTAGTTCAAAATATTGGAAGTAGACGATTTGCACAACCCAGTAGCAAAGAAATTAAGAATAAGAGAATCAAAAAGCATTACACATCCTTGCAACTTGCAGAGGTTTCTGTACCAGTTTGAAGAATAAGAAAGGAAGATGTGGCAATGAAGATTTCAGGAAGACATGACTTGAGCTGGCATGCAAAAAATAGGTATGTTTTCTAAACCAATTTCATGGGCTTCTAATTAATTTAGCATGCAGTTAAAATTTTGCTTAGAATGCTGTTCTTAAAACTCACTCCTCATCCACCATTTTTCTCTTCCTTTTATTCACTAGAGCTGCCACCTCTCTTCATATGTAGTTTTGCATACACAAACAGAAATTTTCTGCCCTGGACTCCTGTAGGCAGAGGGTTCCGTTTCCTGCATTGTTCTGATTTCCCATTATCATTCCTAGTGTATGTACAAAGGTGCCTAAGTGTAATTAATATATCTTCCAAAACCAAGTCAACTCATCCTCTTGTCTCCACACTTTCCTCTAAAAAAGTGCAGTGACTTTCTCCATTAAGTAAGCAAAGTTTAAACAACTAATTTGATTTAATCTGCAAGAACAAATGGTAATGAGACCTAATGTGATGATCTAAATTAATTCCTCACCAACAACCAAGATACCTCATTCTTTCTGCTTGTGTGGTTGCATTCCTATCTTCAGGATTTTCTTTGTTTCATTCTCATTAGCCATGTATTTTGTAGTATTAGAAATGTTAGGATAACTCCAAATTTAGGAGTCTTCTCTCTCTCTCCTTATTTAAAATAAATACATTGATAAGTGCTATCGTGAAGCTGTGGTTAATTACTTAGGACATTCGTGGCTAGATCAAGATAAGCCTGGTTCCTGCCTATGTTAAATGTTCCAGCCAAGATGTACTCCACACATTCCCTTATTTTAAGAAGCATTCACTAGGGCTAGAAACTAATTAAGGCTGAATTCCACATAAGTCTAAGCGTGTTCCTTAGTTGGGAGACACATGCAGTTCTATTGACTACATTCTTATCTGTAGCCTTAAATTTGAGTACCTGGATGAATCAGAATGGATTATGAAGATGCTGAAAGGGAAAAAAGTTAATTTGCTCTAAATGAAAGAATATACAAAATACATTTTGATTTTGGGAAATATATGCAGTCCTTTCCCACTCCACGGAAAAAAACCTCAACATGCTGCACTTGCCAAGTACCAAAGGGATATTAAGGACATATTACCTTCAAATTTAAAATCTGCCTTTGATTTGTCTTAGTTCAAAGCCTTGGAGCTATAATAAATTTCTGAATTACCTTATCTGGCTTCTGGTATGTCCTTGGCAAGGACACATATTTGAGGCAAATTAAAATCTTGGACATTCCATAGAACACTTATCCTGGGATTCTGTAAATAAATACCTTGCTTATGAATTTAAACTAGCCTATAGTCATGTATCAATGTATTAATGTTTCAGAATATGACAAAATATTGAGCATATGAAACTGCCCAGAAACTGAAATCATAGACATTTGATACACCAACCGATCACAACCCACATTTCTCCTGTACAAGCAGTAATACATTACTATGTAGCCAATGCTCAAGATTCAGCAGAACTTCCACACTCACAAAAAATCATACAAAATAATTAGATGATTTCAGCAGTTTTCCCCACCCTCTGGAGGGGAAACAGCACTGGGGAGTTTTGTGCATTCTCTCACTTTTTTTCCCATCCAAGAGTATCCTGCACTGTAGCAAGGGCAGTCATCATCTGGCTTCCAGCAGTAAAAAATGCAAAGCTGATCAAGTCTAGCAAGAACTGACATTTGGTGAAAATACTTGTGAAAATAGCCAGTGTCACATTTACTATATGCTAAGATGGTTTCACCAGGAAAGTACTGATTACAGGTGTATAAAGATGGATACATCTATGTCCTTCATGACTCTTGGAAATCTCATGCTTTGCCTGGATCTGACCATTCTCCTCCCACACCAGGAGTCTTAATTGCTCAGAAAAGAGCCTGAAATTAATCTTTCAAATTCATCTGTAATTCTTCCAAGGCACCCTGAAAGTATACACTTTTACTGCTCTCAGATCGCTTTCTAAGAGTGTGGATATGGTTTTCTTGTGTCAAGTTAGAGGTTGATTAAAAGAGGAATTCACTGTTCTTCAACAAAATGTTAAGGTACGGGGGTAGTGGCAACTCTTGGATCTCTGGCTAAAATAGGTTTTCCAGTAAGAACTTCTATGGATTCCAAACATGTTAATATATATTAGCAGAAGTTAAATATGTGAGATAAAGATTTTGGCATCATGAATTAGAATTGATACATTATTTTTTTCTTTAGAGTTAAAGCTTGTGCCCTTGTGCAAATTTATTAAAGAATATTCCACTGATTTTGAAGGGCACAGTAATGGAGTGATCTGTTCTCTGTACACATAATGGCATTTGGGATCAGCTAAACCTGGTAAAGACCTGCTATTTCTAAGAAATCAAATTCTTTGAAGCATCACAAGCCTTGGCTGGGATGGTGGAACAGAGAGAATACTGTTTTCCTAATGTTGTGAAAACCTGCCCCGAAAGGCATGTTTTTATAACAGAAGAAAGTTTAAGATCAGGACAAAACTTGTGATGACTTACCATGTAAAGTACTTTATGCATAAGCTGGGGTCGAAGATGATGAATTATTTGGATTCTATCTAATGTAGCTTTTTGGTTTTTAGGCATTATAAGTTTTGATGTTAGAAACGTCTTTTCCTCTAATGACTTAATCATCATAGTGGTTCACTAACTGATAACAATGATCGTGTATCATCCCTTAGGCACCAAGTCACTCTGGACATGTGGATTACCTGGCTTCTTCTCAAGAGAACAATATATTGAAAAGACCAAACAGAGAAGATGGGAGAATAGTTCTTAACGGTGCATTTATCAGTAGGAGAGAAATTGTGATTATGGATCTTAGGGTTGACTTCCCAAATAGCTTTGTCCTTACAAAATATGAAGTCCATCTCTGAAACTCTGCCTGTGGGGCAGTAATGACTTGCATTAGGAATCTGAGATATATCTACCAATAGCCTGATAGCCTTAAAAAGCCCAGTGCACTCAACTGTTTGCGTTAACAAGGAAGTGCAGACTGATTACATGTGATCACCCATTAGGCTAAAAATTCCTAAAAGCAAACAAAAAACCCCCAGGTGGCTGATGATTTTCAATAAATAATGTAGAAAGATTGTGAACCACTGTGGTTTGGTTATGGTCCAACTAGTTACTAAGCTTACTAAAAATGGATGTCATGACATCTTTTGGGCACACAATCCATTCTGGAAAATTTATATTTTTCTGATCCTTTTGATCTTGGGTGCACTGGAAGGTATCCTATCCTGTGGCTTTTCTTGTCACAATGGAAGAAAAAAGCTCTTACTCTTCATTTTTTTTACACAGTCTATTGTCTAAAATAAGTTTGCTACTTTCATCTTGATATAAAACTTTCCTCAATCTTTTACTCACTTCAAAAATGTGGGCCAAATACTGCAAATTTAAGATAAACAAAGCAAGAAATGTACACATTCAGATTGAAAATGTATCCTATTTCTGTAAGATATGGAGTTCTTTCCTCAATTAATTGAGTCAATGGACACATGGAATCACAGAATATTCTGAATTGGAAGGCACCCACAAGGATCATGGAGGCCAACACCTGCCCCTCCCTGCCCAGCCCATCCCTGAGTCACACCATGTGCTTGATTGTGTTGTCCAAACACTTCTTGGACTCTGTCAAGCTGCTGCTGTCAGTACTTCCCTGGGGAGCTTGTTCTGGTGCCCAAGCACTCTTTGAGTGAAAAACATTTTCCTGTTATCTAACCTAAATCTCCCCTGACTCAGCTTCATGCTGTTTCCTCAGGTCCTGTCACTGATCATGAGAAAGAAGAGATCAGTGTCTGCTCCTCCTCTTCCCCTCACAAGGAAGGTGGAGACTGTGATGAAGTGTCCCCTCATTCTCTTCTCCAGGATAGACAGACCAAGTGACCTCAGCTCTCCCCCCATACAACTTCCCCTTAGGATCTTTAGGTGAGATTCTATCCTGACACTGGGCTGAAAAGAAAGTTCACTGTGGCTAGTCAGTGGTTAATGAGAAACAAATTCTTCAAATAAGCAGTAAAAAATATGACCTGATAGGTAAATTCCTTTATACACTACAGTTTATGAACACATAATTAAACAATCATTCAACTGTGGGCTTGATTTATGGCAGGCCAACTCAGGAATATACAACCAAGTCCTAGTCTTACCTATTTTATTGACTGATGAGAAAGTAAATTGTTTGAATTTAATAAAACTGAAAGCAACAAACATTTTAAAAGTGTTATTATTTGTCTTGGGATATGGATTATAAAATATTCAATATCATCCTCATTTCTTGCTGGATTCCAAGGCCCAGGCTGCTTTCATGCATGGCATCATTTTATTCCTTCCATAGTCAATCCCAGTCTTTTTCAACAGAGGCTCAACATATTCAGGATTGAAGTCTCATACAGTGTGAGCGCTCAAACTGTTTTATTGTATATTTTTCCCAAGATTACCATCATTTTCTCCTTTTTCCTAGAAAAAATATGGCTGCTAATGTCAGTCCCTTCACTGTATCTGGGAATATTTTGCCACTATTCTTTCTTGGAATCTCCATAGCCACTGCATTCCATTTCAACACTGAGAGGAATTTTTATATGAAATAAGTAGCAAGAGAAAAATCATTATCATTCTTCATTTCTTAAGATACTTGTAAATGTTAACTAAAATCCTTTGTGCAAGTTTTTCATTATATGTCTGTGTGAGGTTAGACCATTGAAGAAATTTTTCAGTCAAAAAAATCCTCACAGCAGAAACCATATATCTACTGGTGATACAAAACTTATATTTTATAAGTGAACACAACAGTATCACTAGGGCTTCATTGCAGAATGTTGCTATATATTGTGCAGTTATAGATAATAAATATAAATATGGTATCTAGAAAGAAGTAACTGAAGAACATACTGTATTTATTCTTGATCTTAGGAAAAGGTACAGAGTAATATATTCCCACTGTCTTTGCCTTTTGAAAGGGATTTGGTGCTGAGGCATTATTTTTACTTTGAAAACTTTCTTCTTAGAACAGATTTCATTGTTAAAAAGCCATGTTGGTAGAGGACAGCCCTTGTGCTGGCTGCTTTCCTAAATCAGAATGGCTGAGTGTATCTCATACGTCTTGGCAGTGAGGCTACCTTGTACTACTACCAGAGAAGCTGCAGATGCTCCATCCCTGGAGGTGCTCAAGGGCAGTTTGGATGGAGCTGTGAGCAATCTGGTGTGGAGGAAGACCAGTTTCAACCTCTCCCACATGAGAGGGGTTGGAGCTAGATGATCTTTAAATGTCTTCCAACCCAAGACATTTTTGGGTTCTAGGATATGCTAGAACTCAATGAAAAATTAGCAGCAGAAGAATCTCTGGTATCAGGTGGAGGAAGTGGGAAGGCATGACTAGGAAAATGCAACAATGCAATTTCAAGATGAAGTTAAAAAGCATTTTTAGGGAAAGATCCAAATGGGGGGTGGGGGCAATAAAATGTCCGGCATGATGGTAGCAAGGATTAGCATTGCCTAGCAGCTATTCATTTTAGTATTACATAGGAATTATAGCTGTGTGGCAATCCATGTACAGGAAGCAATTAGTAGATAAAAATAACATAAATCCAAAAAAGGTAGTTGAAATCTAATCTAACTTCAGAAACAATTCTTTGTCTAACTAGCTAAATTGAACCAGCTATTAATAATGCAGTGATCTTCTGAGATTCAGCCCATAGAAGTGATTTACTCTTAATATACGCAGGAAGCAATGTTCTAAAAGGATAAGCAACAGTTTCAGACTACAGAGGTTTCTTGCTGCTTATGTACTTATGACTCCTTCACTGAAAAGGAAGCAGCAGGTACATGCTGGGATCTTACTTTTGACATGAGATTCAAGGTAAGATTGGATAGATATGACATGCTAGGTAGTAGAAAGTGTTCCCGTTTTAAATTGACCCATGTGTAGGTACACAGTAATTGGGGGCAGGGCTGTGGCTGAGCCTCATTCCCAGGGGTACAGCTGTGAAAAGCAGGTGAGCAGCACTGACAGCAATGAGCCATGGAGTGCCCAGGTACTGAGCAGTCACCCAAGGGAACAGGGGGCACACAGCAGCAGTGCAAGAACATGAGGGCTATAAAAGGCTGGGCTAAAGAACAAGAAGGAGAGATGCTTAATGCCTTTTGAAGTGACATGATGTTATTCTGTATGGGCAGGTGCCTGGAGCCTTCTGATGAGGTGTGATGTTACTATGTTTGGGTGAATGCTTAAAGCCTTCTGAAATTGTATGGTAGTGCTCTGTGTATTGTGGCTGTCTCGACTGTGGCATGTGCTGCAGTGTATGATGCCACATCCATGTATCTAAATCTATTTATTAATTGTATTTTCAAGTCTTAAGGAATAAATCTTCCTTTGTCAAAATGCATGTATGGAATAATGGATATTAGGTCCAACAAATCTCTGCTAAATAAAAATCTTCTTGGCTGACAGTATGTTTGCAAGTACAGCTGAGCCTGTCAAAACGGCTGATGGCTGACATGAAGGCCAGTTCTGTTCCTCCTTCTGCCTCCCAGTTAATCAACTTCCTTTCTCAGCCTCACAATCATGGGGTCCTGTTCAATAGGTAATTTATTTAGGGACCTGAGCTGACAGAAATACTATTGTGTAGTTCAGGGTTTGAAATTGGTTCTTTGCAAGTGAGACTATTGCTAAGGAAATCGTATAAGGAGGATGTTGAGACCATTTGATTACAGCTGGGGGTTAGTTTCCTTTAGCTGTAATATGCAACTGCCTTTTACTTTCATATAAAAACATATGTACTTAGGTAGATACAAATTTACAGATTATAAAGAAACAGCTGTGTCAGCAGAGCTGGACATGAGAGGGACGTAGCTTCTCTGCCTTTATACTTACTGATGTGTGTTGTCACCTCTCTTTTGCTATTTTCTTCCTGTTCTTCCCTAGGACTGGCACTTTTCCAAGTAGTATGGACCAAACATTAGATCCATGTCCTAAGCAAATCCATCTCTGGGCAGCCTGGGGAAAGAGGGAGTCCTGTGCCATTGACAGAAGAGGCGGCTACTGCAGCAAGGCAGGTGCTTGAGGACTGAGACTTAAGCCATGGCTCTGTGCAGTGGGTTACTGAGCATTTGTATCATGCCTCCATTTTGTTAGCAAGAGGCCCAGAAACTGAGATCAAATATTGGTCTCCTGACTAGCTGAATTACTGAACTGATAACTTACTACCTGTCCCTGTTTTGGACCAAACGATCCCACTTGCTATGCCAGAGTGTCCATGTGGACACTTGCCTGCCTGGTTTTACTTAGCAATAAAGACATATCTTGTGTGATTAAGAGAAAAGTCTCCAGGGGAAAATGCTCTACATATCCTGTAGCAGTAATTTAATCCCAGTCCTTTTAAGCAATAATCACCTTGCATACTCCCTTTAATAAGGCAAATACTTCAGTGTGCAGGATTAGGGTGAAGGCTTCGTTCCCTGTGACTTGTGATAGATGTGAATAGGTCCTGGCTCTGCAGGCATGAGGTCTATGTTGTTGATCCATGAAGGGGCCGGGCTGTTGGCTGAAAACTTAAGTCACAACCAAGACCAATTTATGTATGCAGAGAAAGAAAATGTTGCTCAGCTACTAATTAATAAACCTGATACTGGTATTCAAATTACACTTACTATCACAAATAGTGAATATAGTGAAATAGCAAATTTGGCTGACGTTTTGGATCAGATCATAGAGTGTTTGTCCACACTTATTTTCCTTCCATCAAATCAGCTATTGAAAGAAAATGGAATTTTATCTGCGTCGTTGCATGATGGACACTCAGGTCACATATTGGCACCCTTGCATTCTAGCAATTCTACTGCAGTTAAATTAATAATGAGGATGTGAGCTCAAAAAACCCAAAATCATCTGGACTCTCATGAGTATTTGGAAATGCAATTCTCTGAGATAAAGGCCCCACTAAATAGTGAAAGTGCTAAAAACTTAGAGTGTTAAAGTTAGTATATTGCTCCCCTTGTAAACCTCTTGGATAGGATTTCGTGAAGAAGCTGACTTTGGTTTAATTGAAACACATCAGAAGACAGTGTTCTGGTGTTTTAATTACAACAGAAGGAAAAACAGCAATAGGAAAATGTACTTGAGTAGTAATTTCAGCAGGTACATTGGCAGTAATGAAAGAAATCTTATTCTTGCTTATCATTGTCAACAGGGGGGCATTGTTCCTTTAGCTCTTTCCAGTGAATCACCAGATTATCACAAATCAGTCCCCAAGTGCTATTTCAATAGCATGAATTGGAGACACAGGCAATTTTCAGATGTACTCTCTGTTCATTTAAAACGTCTTTTTCCAGTGGATAATATGGGAAATTAACTTTGTGTCCTCCTTGTTGGCACCATAGGCACATCATTTCTGGGGAGCAATATCTTCCAGACATATACACTGCAGAGATTTCCACCACTACATGTCAGCACAAAGGCTACAATGCCAGTTGTACTGATTCCTGTGCAATAGTGAATGGCAAACAAGAAACTTGAGATCAATCTAGAAGTTTGAAATGCTTATTAAGTGTCCACATAAAGAAGATGTTAATTTGGAATGGAGAGTAAGTTGAGCTGAGACATAGGATGGGATTTCTATCCAT
This sequence comes from Chloebia gouldiae, assembly GCA_003676055.1. Classification (NCBI taxonomy): domain Eukaryota; kingdom Metazoa; phylum Chordata; class Aves; order Passeriformes; family Passeridae; genus Chloebia; species Chloebia gouldiae. The sequence continues at coordinate 23,559,474 of QUSF01000005.1, forward strand.
TTTCTTTAAGATCCCCAGGCACTTATCCCTGACAGAGCGAGCTCAGACTGGTCACCACAGTTGGATGTTTAGCAATGAAAGCATGTTCCAGTTTGGTGAAGGTTTTATTGCAACTAAGCATAAAGTCGTAAAATATTTAAAGCGTCTCTTCAGATTATTTTAAGAGCTGAAATTAAAATTTTGAAGGGAAAAAGTGATCTCCTTTTCCAAGCTCTTAAAGAAAAAGATATATTTTTGCATAAAGAAAGAAAAAACTTTCCTTGTAAAATTTATTGGGTGCTTTTCACCCATACCCTTCTGCATAGTAATCCTTTTGTCAGAGCTGTCTCAAATATATTTTAATAAAGTGTTATCAGCTAGAAAGCCAGTGTCTATAGAATGTCAAAGTGCTGGGTTCCACTGAATTGAAATGTTTGATTAAAACTCTTTCTTCCTTTTTAAGATAAATAAATTTCAAGAAAAAAATAAAAGATAGCTAATGCAAATAATTTGACTTTCCTATGTTCCCGTCTCTTTTCTGTTGAAGCTGAAACCTCGTCTTACAGTTGCAGTAGTGTCTTTTGAGTAGAACAAGGAGGATATATTTCAGAGAGCAGCTGAAAAAGTCAATCAATTCAAATAAAGTTCCCTCCCTTCTTCATTCTGGTACCCAAACATTTAATTGACTCAACTCTTGTAAAGTGTCAATCTAAAATGTTAAAATGAGATTATTGGAAGTGCTTGTTTAAATTGCTTGACTACAACCAGGCAAAAATAATCCAGGCTGTAATTTTATAGCACAGTGATAAAATCTGATTATATTTAACTCAGACTCTTTACCCTGTGTAACTCATGTGATCTTTTCACAAAAAGCAAAGTCATGTCTCTGGGATGGAAGCAAGTATTGCATATCAGGGCAGTATGATCACAAGAGTTCACTGGCAAAAATACTTATGCTATAAAAAAAGCAGTCTCCCAAAATCAGAGAGAAAAGCTTTCTGTTGACCATGATGACTGAATTTATTTAATGGCTTTTCAGTCTACTTACCTTATTGTGAAAGGTCCTAGATGAATGTAATTTACTAATGCAGTTGTTTTCAAATATATCTGACATATTTGTATCCCTGGCTTGATGAAATTTAAGTTGTTCTTTTTTACTCTTGTCTGTTTAAACCTTTATTTGGACTGTAATACTTATTAAACATACAAATGCACCATAAAGCTTAGAGGGTAATAGCAGAACTGCAGCTATAAATTCAGAGGAAGAAAAACATAACAATTCCTTAGTTTCTCTTCCCTCACTTATTTTAAAGACTGATTATTTAACACACCAATTAAACCTTTAGTCATATTAAAACTTTACATAAAATCATATGCTCAGCATCTTAATATATTGAAATGACAAGGGCTAAAGTCTCTTTGAAATGGCTGGGGAGACATTTGCTTTATATTCTAAAATGAATTTTTATGAAACTCCCACGTGTGAATGAGAAGTTGGGTTAACAGCTCTTTTAAATACTCATGTGAAATAGCTTTAAAAACCAGCGATTCCCTTGCAAAAACTTCTACACAGCATAGCTTGCATTTTCATGCAACACTTTCCCATCTCATGTTGCATAAGCCATTGGATTTTTAACTTTTCCTCAAAATAATGTTTTGTGTGACTTGTGTATCAGACACCTTTGACAATAGGAAGTATATTTTTCTGCAGCACAAGGAATTCAAACAAATTACTTTATTTTACAGTATATATGACTTGAAGTAATACATTGATTAAAAGGATTTGCACCATTGGGGAATGGAGTCTGTCACCTATAGGCAGAAGCTTGGGCATTAAGTTCAAGTAAGGATTTACAGATTTTGGTATTTCTATTTTGCTAGCTATTTACATGCTTTCTGCTCTGCCAAAAGCAGAATGGATGCTAAGCCTTTCTGTACAACTGGAGTAAGTGTCCTTGAAAAACCAACATACCCACCCACCACTCTTCATCCAGATTAGACAGATCTGAAGCATGTGGGGAAAAGGGTAACTTTTCTCTATTTTTTTTTGGGCAAATTCCTCAGAAGTTTCAGGGAGAAGTGCAGAATAATAAAAATCCTGTGTATAAATATGTGTGTAATGAGGAGTCATTTGCTTGCCTGTTCTTTTTTTTTTTTTTCTTCAGAATATATCCCTTCTGGAAATAGCTTTGAAGGAACATGCCTTCATAGCAATATGCCTGAATTTTCTCATAATCTCCATCCTGTTGGACCATTCCTTTTGTTTCTATATAGCAGCCTGTGGTCCCATAACTGAGATGGAGTTTGTTCTCTTGTATGTTGATAGTTGAGTTTCCATAGTGTCACACAGAAGTAGGACAGTGACTGGGGTGCTGTTATGGGAGAGGTGGGTCAGAATGTATCTGATAAATGATATCTGCCTAGAGTGTAAGAACCAAGTACCTCAGTATTTTCTAAAAATAGAAAATAGCTTGATTTTTAAAGTAGTAAGCTCGGGAGAAGATGTTTATAAGTAATGGGCAGCTGTTCTGGACATTGTTTGAGCTCTCCTTCTCTCTGCATGCTCTCTGTGTTGAGGTACCTAACATGAAGTCTGGATTCTTCTTAACTCCTACTTTGCATACAGCCTCAACTGCCTGTCTCAGCACAGGGTGCCTAGGACCTAGGGACTGTGCATTCACCAATGACTGGAAAAAGGAGAGACAGGCCAGACTTTGACAGGTTCATTTTCCTCCTGGGTGCCCTATCTGAGGTACAGCTGCACATGCAGAAGGCAAAGCTGCTCTCCAGAATACTACTCTGGCTGTGAAGTACCTGCATAAAGTGATTTGAGTTTTTTGATATGTTTGCACTTGACTGATAGAAATAAATTCTTCTTTTATTCAGCTAGAATATCTTTATCATAGTTATAGCCCTTTAAAGTGAACCACCATTGTCAAATCTCTGAGGAAATAAAAAATTATCTTCAATATATGTATATAAGTAAATTCTCACCAATTTACTACTGTTTAAATGGGAATTATATCCTTCTGTCTTTAGGAAGGCCTGTAAAATCAAATGGTGTAACTAGAGTCACAGGACACATTCACTGGCTGGTTGCAGTCAGGATAAGTTGTGGACACTAGGGCAGGTTTCAATTTGTAAAGTGTATGGGTTCCTTCTCTAAGGGTCTGAGAAATGGAACCATGAGATGTTGGCAGGCTTTAATTTACTATATATCTCCATGGGGAGGATTTTAGAGGTCTGCAAATTGAAAAGGTTTGAAGCCAAAGTGCATTAAGTTGTTATATAAAAGGAGGGAGAGTGGGATGATAAAAATACATATTTCAAAGCTTTATTTGGAACTCTGGGCCCTTTATTGGAAACATAAAAGTATACAAGTTAAAATGCAGATCACTGTATCTTCATAGTATTGGGAGAGCTAGTGGTCCAGCCTGCACTTGTGAAAGGAAGCAGAGAATGTGCAGAGTGCCAAAGGCCCCTGCCTGGCAGGTAAGGGAGGAGGGGAAAGGAATGCTGAACACTGGCTGAATAGCAGCTTCAGCATTCACACAAACAGCCTGGATATTGCTGAGATTTTATGGTATTGTAGTTGCTGTATAATTAATTCATTTAAGCCTGGAAAAGTGTCTGTCATTTTTAATCTAAATAAACCCCTTCATCCATTAGGGCACGATGCAGTATTTTGAGGTGTGTGTTCATTTTTTGAAATCTTGGGCACTTAACTGAATCTCCAAGTGGGCAGCTTTCATGCTGCAGTTTAGTAGCAAAAGCAAATTCCCCTATCTGACAGCAGGGCTGTCCTGGAAATGCCTTTCTGGCATAACTAAGGCAGCCTCTGCTGGGCATAGCATGGCTCAGACATCAGCAGTCCCTCTCCTGGCCAAGTGTGTGAACAACTATTCCTTGATTCCTTGAGCTCTAGGAGATTTTTTTTTTTCCCTTGGATATGTAATTGGTTTTTTGCTGCAGAAACACATATATCCTAACTTCAAGATTTTGCATGTCCTACTACATTTATCCCTGTATTTTTTTTCTTTAAAATAGGGGGGAATAGGGGAATTGTCTTTTATGATTTTTACAAAATCATACAAAAGCTTTTCTGTATTTCTGGTCTGTAATTCTGGATGAGGACCTGGAAGTGAGTTGATAGAAGTTGTAAGCTACTCTATTAACTGTATCTAATAGTGGTAACAGACCAAACGGAAAACTGTTTCTTCTTTTTATTTATGCTTACCTATTTATCTTCTTTAACTAATCAAAGTTAAAAACAAGGCTGTAGAGTTTGCAGTATTATGCACCCCCTTGTGAAACAAGGAAAAGAGGGGGTATTCCTGACCATTAAGACTGGCTTTGATAAATGATTGCACTGTAGGAAACACACAAATGGTCAGTCCAGCTTTAATATAGCAACACAACAGGATCCAATCCAGCTAGTAAAGAAGCTTTTTCAGTGGACTAAATACTTCTGTCCCTCTTCCATCTGTGTAAAACTGACCTCTCTCTACCAAAGAGTATTTTTGTTCTATATTTTCTTGTTTCAATGACATACATGTCCAGGTACCTCTGAATCTCTAGTTTCTACTTTTAGATTTAGATATCAAAGTTCCTAATTGAGTTCATGAGATAATTTTCTTTCCTTATTATGGTCTTCTATTAACCTTTCTCATTTCTCTGAGATTTATTATCTAACCTTTGCTTGCCAGTGGCTGAAATACATTTGCCATTTGCTCTTGAGAGTTCTGGGTACAAGTAAGAAAGATATGGATTCTAATCACATTCATTCTTAAATGAATTTGCTAACATTTTTCATTCACTTCTTACCTCCCATCCCTTTTGGGATGGAAATGAAGAATGCATATCTGCTTAATCAAAAACAGGCTAATCAATCACACTTTTTTAGTGTGTAGATATATGTATATATATACACATATGTCATGGCTCATTCTCTCTAATAGAGAAAGAATAAATTTGAGGTAGTAGCATATCAAATAAATTATGGTGATGCTGTAGGGCCAGTAATTTTTATTATGCAGTAAAATTATAACGAGATTTATATTATTAAAAATATTTTTAATAAATAGATAGTTTTGTAAAAATACTTTTCTGTTCAGCAGAAGATCTCCAAACTTGATCTTCAGCCATGTGTACATTTTTGAGATACTTTGAGACAACTCACTTATTTCTGACTTCTGTCAGCATGTGTCTTACTCTTCTGAGGTATTCAGAGTATATGTTGTTATAAAATATACAACTGTGATGTCACTGAATCCATATTGAGCCTTAAGGGGAAAATCCTAATCTTACAAAACAAGAGAAAGAACTGTAACTTGTTCCCTATGTCTTTTTGGAAGAAGTTTGTCTCAACCAGCCAATAAGTATATAAAAAAAAAAAAGTAATTTGTATTTAAAAGTTCTAGAGCAGGTATGGCAACATATTTTAATAGTATATCTTTTTCATAGCCATAATGAGCTGATCTAGTGTGGTTGCTTGGAAAAGAGCATGTTTCATGTGTAAGGAATCATTACACACATTATTTGCTAAAAAATACATTTTTCTGCAAGACAGCTCCATCCAAAAACTGGACAGTGATGGTATTTAAATATCTGTGCAATAGATGCTACCAGTGTTGCCAAATTAACACTCAAGTCTGTAGGTGCTTGTGATAAAATGTGCTCTTAAGTTCTGTACCATTTTAATGATAAAATTATTGCTATTATTGATATTTTCTTCTACTACGAAGTAATAGTGTTGAGGCATTCAAGATGTTTAGAAGTAAAATAACTCTGCTCCTGCCTATAGTTTTCCCAGTCCACACTGGCTTCAGTAGAAAATGTAGCTGAAGATTACAAAAGGGATTTTCCTGTATTTTCAAAGTTTAATCAAAGAATGAGAAATATATCCCAAAACAAGAAGAATCCAGAAAAAATATGCTCAAACATCTGGTTTGCTCCCTTTTTCTTACTAACAGTAGTTTTTCACTCTCGCAGTCTCCTGTTGCAGCTGTTCCACTTTGCTAGAAACACTCTATTTTCATGGTTACATCAATTTGAGACCCGTGGTTACCAACATCTTTTGTCCTTCAGCAGTAATACCTCTTTTTTTGCTTTGATGTTTCCTAAAGAAACTTCATCAGAGCTTCCTACCCTCTTTTTGCTCCTCTTTCTTCAGCCTTCACTGAAGTAGGCATAAGGAAAAAACTCTTGACTTTCCTCTGTAATGCAAGTAATCCTGTTCTTTCCATGGACCTTTTGGACTGATATTCCAAGTTTCAATTCCTTCTTCTGAAACACCCATTTAAAAGCTGATCATTATTATTCCTGTCAGGACCACATAAGCATCATATACTGAGGTACTAAAACTTTATTTCTCCCGCAAAAATCTTCCTGGTGTGTCCTAGGATCACAGCTGCTTTCCAGCGCCACTTTACATCAGTGATTCAGATACACCTCTCTTCTCTGATTCTGACTAATGAACACTGAATTTAGCAACAGTATAAAAGAAGCTACTTGCAGACATGGGACACACTGTGCTGAAGATCCTGACACAGCTGGAGCATCCACCAGACACACCACCAAAGGGGTACCCAGCATATCTGCACCCCTACACGTGATCCTTTGACTATCTCCCTGCACCCATGCCCCTCTTCATAATGCACCAGTAGTGGTCACTATCTCCTGAGTAGACTCTGATAATCTTGAGCAATCTTTCCCTTCTGTGAACACAATGAAAGCTCTTACTTTCTCTTTCTCAGTTCTTTTTGTGCACAGATTTATTTCTCTTCCCCTCTCCTTTGATGTTTCACGCCTTCTGAAAAGAATATAGTCAATCACAAGGCCATAACTATTCAAGGCCATAAAGACTGCATTTTAAACTGTTACCCTTAAAGTCTTTGAAGTCCCCCCAGTCCAGCATTAATTTTCCTGGTTTACTTGCCTTGAGTTAATTAGTTCTCTGTGCTCACTGCCCACAGCTTTGATTTATTTTAGAGGTTTCCTTAGTTGCTCAGAAAAAGATATCTTCTTTCTGCATGTGAATGAAATGTAAAAATGGTCTTCAGTATTCTGCAACATTATTAATTCAGGAAGATGAAAACCATATTGTCGTTCTCTATGGTGAAACCTATTATTATATCACCATTAAGTAGTGATTAAATATACATTGTCCTTGTATAAATATATTATGTTAATAGTACTTCCATGATCTTATAATACTTCAGGATTATTCCAAAACCAATACATGTAGAAAATTCAATTTTTTTAGTTGATAATGTATTCATTTTCCTCTACCTCCTCAGTCCATCAGATCACAGGTACAGAAAAGAGATTGTGGAGCATATGCAAAACTTTAGATCTTAAATGTGTTTCATAAATACTGTATGAAAATTGAGTTTTTCGGGGACTCATCCTGATACATCCAGTATAGAGCAACCTGCAGACAAATCTGGGTTAATAGCACTAAAGCCATGGAGTTACCTATCACTGAGTGTTCACCCTGCCATCTCAAAGGTGCAAACATTATCAAGCAACTTTTGTTGCTCCTATTGGCATATTCCACGCTCTTAACAGAATCTGAGCTTCTTTGAAGCTTCTTCACATTTCTTTCCCAAAAAAATTCAGCATTCAGATGGTCTCACTCAAACACAGATATTTGGGTGGAATAATGTGCTAGTTCCTGTTGTTCTGTGAAACACGTCCAAAGGACTCACCTTCAAAGCAGTCTCTGAAGTGAAAACCCTTGGAAAGAATTATGGGTCCTGTGGAAGTCATGAGAATTGGTTGGGGGTTTAACACCACAGCTTGGGTTTGCCAGGTGACTGGAATGCAGAGATACATAAAAACTTTTGGAAACCCAGCAACAATATGCAACTGGTTGCATATGATTAATGTTTTACCAAGTGCATTTTGACAGAGTTGAAGTAAAAAATACAAATACTGCAAACAAGTAGTCTTTGTTTAAATAATATGTCTGATTAGTATTCAGAATCAGCGTAAATTTACTCTTTCATTTTCAGCCAAATAAAACCATATTGTGTCATTTGAGAAGACTTACATGGCTTTGCAAGTACCTTTTATAATTTTTGAAGCTTGTTATCAATGCAGCTTGTGTATTACAGAAGTAAAAAATTCTTCATTGATAAAATATTTTTTTCAGTTTAAGGGATGGAACACTAAAGACTCTTTTTACATTTAAAATAATTGTCTCAAAATTAAACTATTAATAACAATTAGCTTTGAAATAGTAGCTTTCCCAGAACTTTGATGTAATATAGGGACATCTTGAAGCCTGTGATAGTTTTCTTAAAATGGAACAGGCTGGTAAAATGTGAAGGCAGCTGAGAAGAAAAATGCCCTGAAAAAAAAAAGACAATTGGATAAATAAATGATATTTAAATAAAAAAAAACCAAACAACTTTACAGTCTCTTTGAATAGCTTGATCCATTTGATTTTTAAAGTTTTTTTTTAATGTATGATAAGAATTTATTATACTGAATTAAAGATAGACCTGCTGCTGGGCAGAAAGAAAAAAAAAAATAGTATTTCCCATTTCTTGCTTTGTTGACAGTAGCATATTATTTTATTGCAGATGCTGTCTTGTGTCCAGCAGTTGATACGCAGACTCTCACAAATACAATACTGTATTGACATAAACTATCTGCCATGTGCAACTATTTATACATTTCACTACATCTGAGAGATATGAGGGCAGCTGTTTTTCCTTGAAAATCCCTTGGCACTTACCAGCAGTTTTGGCTCAGCTTTGTGAAAATAAATATTAAAATGCAGCCCAGTTTTCTTTCTCCTCCTTTGGATCATGGATGGCTACTGCAGACTCACATATGAAAGAGAGAGCATATTTTGGATTCCCCTAGTGAGTCATCACCCTTTCACTGGTGATTCATTGCTTGAAAGGAGAGGAAGGTAAATCAGGACTGTTTAGATGAGCTGTCATCCATTTATCTGGTTATTTATTTATTTTAGCCTGGGGCATTCTCAAAGCAATGGAATGCAGCCGTACTGACAGCAGCCAAAGCCTGAAGCTTTTTCTCAGGCTCTGGGCTGTACCTGGCATCTGCACGTGTGGAAGTGAGGAGAGATGAGATAGAGAACCTTCATCCACACTAATATCCCTTGTGCTTAAGCAAGAGGGAAGGAAGGGTTCATACTGCCAGCTTAGGTGCATGCTAGGAGAAATCATGGGGTAGTTCAACCTCCTCCAGCAGAGCAGGCTGAGCACCCTTCTAACCACCTCCTCAGTCCTGGGCTGCTTCTCATCTGTCCAGCTTGGAAGCTTTCTGATCTCTCTATCTGTTGATGCAGCAAGGGGCAGTTTAGGAAACAGCAATAGTTGGAGCAGGCACTGAAATCCAGCAGTTTGTTTATGCAGTTGTCTATACACCATTTAATTGTCATCCTGCATATGTCATCTGCAGCATGCTGAAAAGCTAAATTCTTCTTTTAAATGCATAAAAATACTGTAATGGTGGTTAATTAACCCAGATATATATAGCTCCATGCTTCTGTAAAATGTGAGCAGACTGTTATAAACTACAGCTACACCCCTAAGCAATTATATGGCTTATGGTTTTTTTCTAAAAAACCATGGGACATAGCACAACACTTCTCCTTCTAGACTCCATCAGTGGAGAAGCTACATTTGTGTTAACTCAAGCATGGAGTGTTGTGATTTTTTTCTCTTGTTCTTGCTGAAGCTAGGCAAGACACTTCATGTTAGAACTGTCTTTGGGTTATTTGTTGTTACTGATAGAAGAACACCTTTGTGTGTGTTTTAGCTAACATTAGTCAAAGACAGGAGGAAACTCTTTGAAGTCCTGGGAGACAGAATAATTTTTAAAATGCAAACTTTTTGCCACCCAAGATAATGTAGTCTTGGATCAGCAACAAAAGCTTTCCTGACTCAGAGCACTTATTGAACAGACTGCTAACTGAATTCTGGTCATTTTTTTGAGAGAACTGAAATAAGGGCAAATGATGAAATGTTTTTATAAGGAATTTAGAAAAGCATCCATTATTTTACATTTAAATTTTAAATGCACTCTTGGTAGGAATAAATGCCCCGTGATTATTTTCTGCTTAAAACCTGGCACTGCCAGAACTGCCAATTTCAGCAATTTTCAGGTAATCTGAAGATCTGCATTGCACTTCGTGTTCTAGAGTGACTTGTGCTTATTTACAAAAGACATTACTTTTTGAACCAGTGTGTCTGAAAAGTTCATCCCTCCTTAATCCCTTTGTTTGTCATACTATAATTTAGCTTTCTGCTTATTTTAACTGATCTTTCATGTTACTGGATCCCCAGAAACAGAATTTAAGTAATTAAATAGATATCTTAAGCACAGAAATATCACCACTCAATTGTGTCATCTGCCTACAGCCTGCATTGTGGTGCTGGGCAGAGATGTGCAGAAGCACATCCTCTAAGAAGTTGTCTGAGGCCCTGAGGCTTAGGCAGATCCTGTGATCACTGATAAATTCGTGTGCATCAAACATTATTTAGGATGGCCAGTATCAGCTAGTGACAAGGGGAGATGAAGCCTTTGCAGAAACAAAGATAACCACTGACAAATGATTCCTCATATTACCAGGCTGCAAAGTCAGCACACGGCAATTTTTTAGGCCACACAAAGTGGCAGAAGTCTAGTGTCTTTCCTTTCTTTTTATTCCTGGAAAAAGGGTTGATTATAACTGGCCCTACATTTGTAAAATTTGTTCTGAATATCAATCACATTGTAGCCATACAAAGGGATTTGGTTTTGAGCTTTAAAATATATTCAAACAAAGGGGAACTCAAAGTAGTTCTATGTTGCAAGACTGAATTTTAGAAATTAAGTATATTTCTTTCTAATAAACAAATTCTACTTGCCCAAAACTGAATACTTGAGATATGAAACATCATAGATCTGTGTTGCTTTACCTTAAAAACATCTTCAGAGTCCAAGAAAAACTTGAATGAAAGATAAGAGGTAAGGATGTTTATAAAAAGCATATATAGTATATATAGTATATTTTTTATACTAAAAAAATCCAGTTATAGCATACAAAAAAATTCTGATATATCACTTCAATTTTCATACATATGCATCATTTCATTTAACTCCAGTGATTATATCCTTAAAGCTCAGAGTGCTGCTGGCCTAGATATAAGGGTGGGGATTATTCTCAAGCAGTACAAAGTAAATGCTGATTACCTCAATCTGCCAAATTTTTTTCTGGAAATGTTATATTGCAGAATGTACCCCAGATCAGAATAATGTATTAAGTTCTGCTTTGCATTACTTGATTATGTCCATGACAGAAAAATGCTTACTGTGACCTCCCTAGTGGCTACAAATCAGGGTTATTGCTTTTGAGTAATTTATTTTGTCTGAGGAAAGGTGTAACTTTGTCATATAAATGATTCTTTTAAGCACAATTTTAAGGAAAGTAATCAATCTAGTGTTTTGCAGTCTGGATAATGACTTGAGGCCTTGGCTTAACCTCTCCTGTGTTGCTATTACCTCTAAACTTTAACAAGTGGTTATGAAATGTCACATACCTACCCTGCTATTCAATTTGTGCTCACAGAGGAAGTAATTCCAATCTCACAAAAGAATTCTGAAACATTGTTTATCAGCCTGTGTGGAGTTTTGAGATCCTTGGCAAGGGCTAATAGGATTGTAAGGTCTTTTTTTGTTTTTAAGATTTTAAAAATATCAAAATAGGGATTGAATTCTATTTATATATTGCAGCAAATGTAGCACAAAAAAAATAAAGCCTTTTAAGTAAAATATTTTATTTATACTTTGAAAATAACAATTTGACCTGCTGTCTTTCTGTGGACTATTTCAAGTCCTATTCAAACCAAAGGCATGACTCCCCACCTTCCAGGGTGCTTGCATCAGGACTCAGGAGAGTCTCACAAACCCAGGTGACATGTTGGATGCCACATATCACTTAGCATTAATTGAAATTCAGTAATGAATGACAGCATTCAATACCAAACCACAAATAATAATGCAGAAAAGAAGAAGGCTTCCCTGCTGACTGTGAATCTGAGGGGGCACAAGCACACTTCTTCTAACCACCTAGAGCTAACACATTTGAGCTATGCTTGCATGTAACCCAACAAAACAATAACAGCTCAGCAATACCACAGTTTTCTCCCCAAATACTTTCCCATTCACTGGCAGCACAGGTTGTAAGTATGTGAGCCTAGCAGAAAAACCCTTCTGCCTGTTAGTAATTATATTGCCTCTGATTTTTCACATTGCCATAGTAGTTTGTCCCTCTACTCAGCTTTCCTCTGTTTGGCCTCACTGGCCTGTCCAACTTGTTTAAAATGCCTATTTATTAAAAAATTATAGATCTGAAGCATGACTTCAGTGCATGAAAATCTCAAAGAACATGATGAGTAAATGTGATTAGAGCCTAAAAACCAGCACATTTTCTTTGGGAAAGTCTATGAGCACAAGCTCATTATAAATACATTCCTACCCTTTGTGGCCATTGAAGAATGACAATGTGCTATCACAGAAACAAGGAGCCACTGTGACTGCTCTCCTTAAAGAGTGTGGTTTTTTATTTTTTTGATGCAACTTATAGATGAAAATTAGATTATAGCTTCAGTATTATTATTACTGGAAGTGTGTTTTGAGAAGGAATGCCATGAATATCTGTGAAAAAAACCATTCTGCTTGGATTACATAAGGTGTTTCATATCAGAATAAATCATGAAGACTTCACTTTCAGTGATTCCTTTTCCCCCCTCCATTTTGATATCAGTGAAGTCACTTTTTCTTAGGACAAGTAGTTAAACCTAGTTTTCTTTACTGTGAGGGGTGATTCTGCATATAGTATCAGCTGTTAATTCCTAATATGTAGGTCTTACAGGCAGATCCAAAGAGGACTTTTGATTGACCATAGACACCTAACTAACAATGAACAGAGCACATTTTCACATCTGGGCAGGGAGAGATGAGAGCCTTGTGTCTTAGACACAGCCAGGGTTAGATGGCTGCTGAAAGAGTGCTTTTCACATTGCAGTTTTTGTTCCTGTATCCTTATCTTAGTCATTGTCCACAGTTTGGGCTGTCATTTTACTGGTTATTCTAAAACAAAGACATCCCGTTTATTCCCTCTCTCTTCTCAGTCTTACTCCAAGTTGCAAAATATCTCAAAGTTGGAAGGAACAAATTGTCTTGATTGCCCAAGTTTTTTTCTTCCTTCTTTTTATTCTCATCTTCTACCGTGGAGTCATTAAACCATGAAAAGAGAAGGAAACAAAGACACCTTCAATTGAAAACTGCAACAATTTGGAAGGAACATCCCAGTTGTGTAGGTAAACTAAGTTTTTTTTTTCTTATTTTTTTCCTACTCCTTTCTCCTTCCCTTCCTTCCCTTCTATTTCCTTCCCCCCCCCCCCCCCCCCCCCCCCCCCCCCCCCCCCCCCCCCCGCCCCCGTGCATCCTATTTCACATGTTCATTTTGGAACTGTTATTGACTAAGGACCAAACTTCATCAGAATAATTTCAGTTAAACACAATAAGCTAGCCGGTGACATTAAAAGAGGATAATTGAGATGGTGCTTTGGGCAGTTAAAGAGACTGAAAGGAAAGGAGATAGATGAGGATTGGTTTAAAATGCAAAAATAAGAGGCAGAAATATTATTGCCAGCGTTATTTAATTATTTCTGAGTTAACAATGCAAAATGAGGGTACACTAAATATAAACCCTTATCTTTAATTATTAAGCCTGTCCTGTTCTACTTGTACTGGAAAACCTGAAATCAATGAGAATGAGTCCCAGCAGCGATCCAGTTACGACCAGAGAAGGAATGCATATATGAAACGAGGGCAACGTGCTTTAGAAGACAATACAACAGAAAGTAATGCAATTTGAGGGGGGAAAAAGGCAAAAAATACAAGCGAGGTTTGTTTCCTTGTCTGCCTTCATCCTGAGCTCACATTAAATGATAGACTTTTCTTCTCTCTGCATTCCAATTAGACTGTGCCAGCGGGCAAGCGGGGAAGGGAATGTTAATGAGGCAGGAGCCGGGGCTGGCGGCTCCCCGCTCCCGCCGCAGCCCGGGGGAGAGCGGCGCGGCTGCCGGGGCTGTGCCCGGCCGAACGCGCGCCTGACCGGCGGCGACTGAGGGGCTGAGGAGGGAGGCTTGCGGAAAATGTGTTGTACCGGTGTGGGGAGCGCTTTTCGCCCCGTTTCTCGTCCGCGCACCGGCAAGGCTGCCGCGCCCGCCCGCTCCGGGCTCCGAGGCCGCGGCAGCCGCCCCGGGCCGGTGCCGGTGCCCCGCGGGCGGGGACGCCTCACCCGCCGTGCCCGCCCCGGCCGGGGCGCGGCCCCGTGACGGCCCCGCGGGGC